>CM060305.1:96889250-96904250 GCA_030674185.1 Monoplex corrugatus | reverse complement strand
ATAATGTCCCTTGAGTTATGTTGAGCCTTGGATAGATGTCTCTAATTCAATCGCTCGGAGGGGAATCACATGGTTATAATATATAATTGTATATGCTATGCTCTCTATAATTTTCCATTGCTTTTATTCTTGCTTTTATTGCTTTTATTCTTTCTCCCCATTTATAGCCATGCGTGTGTGTGAGTGTGTGTGTGTGTGTGTGTGTGTGCGTGCGTGTGTGTGCGTGCGTGCGTGCGTGCGTGCTTGCGTGCTTGCGTGTGTCTGCTTCAGCGCTTAGATTTGATTTTATCAAGATTTTGCGCTATATAAATATTGTAATTATTATTATTATTATTATTAATTTCTTCCTCAGTACTTGAGGATATTGGTGCACTTACTTGGATGGTGTCGATATCAAATGGCTTGCACTATAATCTGAATAGCAAAACGCGATCTGACATAACACTTATCCTTTACGGTTTTTGTGCTTTGTATCTGCTTCTATGCTAGCTGAATGGGTAGCGCAAACCATGTTAGATTTGAGAAGTTCAACAACATGGGAGATAATTTCTACGTGACTCTCAAGAGTTATGTCCTTTAGTTGATATTATAAAAATTCTCCCTGCTTCCCTCTTATTTCTTTGGTATTACCTATATGCCTTGGAAGCAACCCTGTATATGTTCTGTCTTGTCTATGTGTGTGTGTTTGGTCAGTTCAAGAATAAAAGACTATGTCAATCTTGAACATAAGACCAATATATTGTATTATTTCTCTCCTCTCTCATAGTTGTGTGTAGGGTAGTTGCAGAGTATAAAGGTAGGCTTGGGCGCTCCTTTTTTGAGGAGTGTTCTGAGCTTACGGTTTTTGTGCTTTGTATCTGCTTCTATGCTAGCTGAATGGGTAGCGCAAACTAGAAGTTCAACAAATGGGAGATAATTTCTACGTGACTCTCAAGAGTTATGTCCTTTAGTCAGTATCCTTTGATAGACTTTGACTTGTCATTGTCCATTATGATGCCCACCCTCTTTCATGTGTGTCCCCATCGGAATATATAATTTTATGCTTTCCTGATGTTATCATGCCTGCGCCCTTCCACCTCACCTCTCCTAATCCTAAAATATTGATGTTCAATCTTTCCGTTTCTATCTTGACATTTCCAGTTTACCCTTCTGGAGTATTGTTCTAACATTCCAAATTGCAGTTTTTGTATTTTTGAGTCTGATCGCTGTAACTTGATGACGATGGGGTGTCACCTGTGAAGCCCCTATTCACGTCTTTACATTGTCTTTTTTGTGTGTGGCCATGATTCATCTGGGATGATACAATGGTGGTTTCCCCTTGCTGAACTCTCTGCTAGCCTTTGTCCTTCCCACGACTACTCACAAGACGGTGGACGCTGATTTTTTTGTCAGGGTTTACTCCCTTAGCCTCGATCTCTCCCAAGACAACCACAAGGCTGGGGACCTAGTTCATGGGACCAGGGCATGTCTACATGCCCTCACATACGCTCATGCACCTGATAAAACTGTATTATCATCGTCATTTGCATTGTTATGATTATCATCCTCGCGCACGCACACACACACACATACACACAAACACGCCCGATCACCATAAACCATTTATTTTTAGGTTAACATAAAAGTTGTACCGACTAAACACACACACACACACACACACACACACACACACACACACACACACACACACACACACACACACACACACACACACATACACACAAACACACACATGTCATGTGTGCGCATATCATATCCTTGATTCAACGCAACATGTACAAAATCACTCACATAACAAAGTTTGTATCATCATAATCATCATCATCATCATCATCATTATCATCAAATAACACACAAACACACACATATAACACAGGGCGTGAACACAAGTACACATTGGCCTGTCCTTGATTCAGTGCAACACCAAGTCTCTAAAACCAGAACCAAACACGTACGTACGGGCACTCTTACACACGGTTGTATATCATCTTTCGTCGTCACACTCTAACAGTCCTACACACATACTTTCAATTTTAGTTTCAATTTCAATTTCTCAAGATGTCCTTTCCGCGCTCAGAATGAATTCCATATGCACTAACGTCACAGGTGCCGTGTGATGGAGAAGATCCAGAATGATCACGGCACATGCTTTAAGCCTGCACATAAACCCATGAGCCGACCAGGTCCTGAGGTCCTACCTAGATAGTTCTATATAACCCTGGGGTTGTAGGGGAGTGAGGTGGCAGAGACCTCAACTTTTCCCGGGGTCAGCACCACGAGGCGCCCATCCCCTTTCCCTCGCTTCAAATTCATATTCACACTTATATTTAACCAAGACTTCAGAAAGGCAAGAAGGCTAATTGGTCTTCAAGGGCAGGAACCTGGGAAATCAACCTACTCCTCCAGCGTTTTATACCAAGGCAGCCGGTCAATGCCCTGTTCTTCAAGATTTTTAACTGCCGTGGGATCTTTTGCGAGCACAGCCAGAAGGCACACAGGCCCGACTCGTTTTTCGTCCCCTTCCGAAGGACTAGACGTTCTGTTTGATTTTCCGGTCAAACTGAGAAGAAAGGTCGAGGTCTCTACAGGGAGCGAACCCTAGAACCTCGATTTTAGTTATTGGCTGGCGAACGTCTGAACCATTCTGCCACTCTTCTTCCTGGTGCATCGACCAGGAACACACACACACACACACACACACACACACACACACACACACACACACACACACACACACACACAACAAGCACATACTTACATATGCACACACAATACACATACACATACATAATAATACACATACAAGCACATACAGACATGTACGCATACAGCATGCACTCATATATCTATATCTATATCTATATATCTATCTATCGATATGTATTATGTATTATATATATATATACGTATATATGTGTGTGTAAAAACATATACACACACACTAAGTACATCCTTGATTCATCACAGCTGTAGTTTCAGTTTCAGTTTCAGTTTCTGAAGACAACGTCTCCGTGCTCAAAATAAATTTTAGATACACGTACACTAACGCCAAAGTTGATGTGATGGAGATTTACAACGATAATGCTATAAGCCATTAGTTTCAGTTTCTTAAGATGACGTCTCCGCGCTCGGAACGAATTCCACATGCACTAACGTCACAGGTGTCATGTGTATGGTGATTATTCAGCTGTTAACCTGTACATAAGCCCTACCTGCTGACAACGGCCTTGAAGTTCTGCTACCTAACATATGGGATCTATTCTCTCCTTAAATTCGTCTGTGAAAAAGTTGGTTATATGTATGAAACGTCTCCTCCGTCTATAATGTCCCACAAAACGACAACAACGACAAAACAAGAACTCGAAGATGATCTCAATTTAGCCAAAAAACTACCTTCATACAATATGAAGTCAATATCATCATAACTCATAGATATGTGAACGCTCTAGCTCATAGATGAATACTGCTATCACCATCAAATTCTTGATCATCCTTATCAACGCTAACCACACACACACACACACACACACACACACACACACACACACACACACACACATACACACACATTCACACACACATACACACACATTCACACACACATTCACATACACGCACACATATGCGCGCGGGCTACAGCCTATTTTTGATTCACTAAGAAGAAGTCTTTTTTTTTTTTAGCCTTTCGATTTTTTTTCGGGGGGTGGGTGCATGTTGTTTTCATACTATGCAGGCGTTGTGTTGCTGCACAGTCTGCATATTCCATCTTCGGCTGAGTGTTGCATGTTTCCATAAGTCACCGGATACTGACAGGACCTACAAGTTTTAATGTGCACATCTGACGTTCTAAAGTACGTACACACACAAAGGGGGGTTAAGAATACATACATCTACACACACGTTGATCTGGGAGATCGGAAAAAACCTCCATTCTTTACAGACCAGGCGGGAAGTATCTAGTCAAGATCGAATTCAGATCTTCAGACTGGAAGTAAGACATCTTGCTCATTTGAACGCCGCGCCCGTCAACGAAGTCTAAATTCCATGACCAAACATGCGTGCGTGCTCAGTCACAGATAAATACTAGATCCTGTCATTACTATGACAAATCATCTCTCTATGTCTACGCTGTCTGTCTCTCTCTACCCCCCTCTCTCTCTTACACACACACACACACACACACACACACACACACACACACACACAACACCACATACACACACACACACACACACACACACACACACACACACACACACACACACACACATAGAGATCTACGTGTTCATGACTGCTTATTGTCAAGGGACGTATGACTAACAAGTGTGGGGTCGGTGTCAGTCTCTCCCTGTCCCTGCTTGCTCCGATGCAGCATAACCTCCACGATGAAATAACCTAGGAGACCCAAGGTTGATAGGGTCAAGGACACATATAGCCGCTGATTGAGGCACAGGAATCGTGCTAGGACGAAGGTGATGGTGAAAGCTGTGGCCTTGGAAGTATGATAAGTAGCGAAAGCCCCCGTCATTTGGTCCGGGAACACCATCGCCACCAGAGCTGGGGGGGAAATGGTCACGTAAAAGTTAGAAAGACCAAAGACACCAAACATCAACAAACCAACCAACCAACCAACCAACCAACCAACCAACCAATACGTTAGTCCTTTAATCTTTAAAATATATGCTACACCACCAACCAATCAACCAACGAACCAATCAATCAACTAATCAATCCCAACCAACTAATCAATCTTCTTTTTTTACACTTGTTCTTATTCATTTTTTTAACAGAATATAAATACAAACACTCTTAGCAAAGCAAAATCGTTTACATAAATGATTTCAAATTCAACAAATTTGTAAAGTATGTACATCTCGTTCAAAGAATCTACATGTGTGCATGGAGTATCATCAACATCAAAGCGTAAAAGATAAGAAGAAACATTGACATACATCTAAATTACATATCTAATAAACAGTCTCATTAAATTTAATCTGTAACAAGTAGTAGATAGACAGCCAAACAAAACAAAAGAAAAAGAAAAACCAACCTCCAGAAACAAACATAAGACTACCCTGCTTATGGAATTATCTTTCTAGCTTATCACAGTTACTTCCCATAGATAGTAATCTTACGTTATTTACGGTGTAGATCCACAATTGTGTGCTGTCACTCTTTATTCGACAGATATGATGCTTTCATACTTATCGGATCAATGTTTGTTAGGAGAATGATTACTGCAGTGGCAGGATACTCACAATTATATTTGCCTGAAAAAAAAACAACCTTATCGGATCAGTTTTAGTTAGTACAATGGCAGCAGTGGCAGGGTACTCACAGACTGTACCTGAAGAAAAAGAAGAAAACCTTATTGGATCAATGTTTATCAATACAATGATAGCAGTGGCAAGATACTCACAATTAAACTGTGCCTGAAAGATGCCTTCAGCAAAGCCAGACACACAGGGCAGGATGAAGAGTGAAGCCAGACTGGTGCCAGTGGGGTCCCATAGCAACATGGTTATGTTCACGCTCAGGTCCGCCATGGCTGCTGCTGTGAAGAGCACTCGACGCCCCAGGATTTTGGCGGCATAGTTCAGGCCCACTGCCTGTGCCGCGGTCAGCACCCCGAACACCGTCATTACGTAGCCTACCCACTGGATCCCTACTGCGCAGCTCACAAATTTCTGAGAACAGTTGATACAGGAAACATTTGAAAACGTTACAACACTTAAAAGCTTAGACGTTTCACACATCACATCAGATGATCTCCTTGGGGCAGACACTATCTACATCAAAGCCAGAATGACTCCTGTGGACAACACTATCTACATCAAAGCAGAATTCCTGGTGGACAGACACTACTACATCAAAGCCAATGATCTCCTTGGTGGACAGACACTTCTACATCAAGCAGATGATCTCCTTGGTGGACAGACACTATCTACATCAAAGCCAGAATGATCTCCTTGGTGGGCAGACACTATCTACATCAAAGCCAGAATGATCTCCTTGGTGGACAGACACTATCTACATCAAAGCCAGAATGATCTCCTTGGTGGACAGACACTATCTACATCAAGAGGCCTAGAATTCATCGCTCCTTGGTGGACAGACACTATCTACATCAAAGCCAGAATGATCTCCTTGGTGGACAGACACTATCTACATCAAAGCCAGAATGATCTCCTTGGTGGACAGACACTATCTACATCAAAGCCAGAATGATCTCCTTGGTGGACAGACACTATCTACATCAAGGCCAGAATGATCTCCTTGGTGGACAGACACTATCTACATCAAAGCCAGAATGATCTCCTTGGTGGACAGACACTATCTACATCAAAGCCAGAATGATCTCCTTGGTGGACAGACACTATCTACATCAAAGCCAGAATGATCTCCTTGGTGGACAGACACTATCTACATCAAAGCCAAAGTTCTCAACAATCCAATTTATGTCTGGAACGCTGCAATTTAAATGAAATGAAATGAAAACTTTTCAACAAAATTTTAAAACTTACTGCTGCCTTTTGCAACAATCCATCCCATCTATAGAATGATCTACATGAAGGCAAACACTGTCTGATAAGGAACCAGAAAAACAAGAAAATCGAATCAGAACGCGTATTCAATACAACAAGACAAGACAGGCGCAAATTTTCGGCCAACTGGCCTTTGTCAAGCGCGAATGCACGATCACAAACAAACACCAAACATAAAATCATGAGAAAAAGACTAAAACTTCCCTGCCGCCTCGTCCAGTGGGTAAAAAAGAAGAGGGAGTTTTAGTCTTTTTCTCATGATTTTATGTTTGGTGTTTGTTTGTGATCGTGCATTCGCGCTTGACAAAGGCCAGTTAGCTGAAAATTTGCGCCTGTCTTGTCTTGTATTGAATACGCGTTCTGATTCGATTTTTCTTGTTTTTCTGGTTCCTGTTTGCTTGGACACGGGCAGTCGCACTTGTTTTGTATACTGTCTGATAAGATCAGGTACTTGAAGCCCCTATGTATGGCACACTGACGATCTACATGAAGGCAGTTACTGTCTGATATACTGAGGCCCCTACGTGCTACGTATTAATGATTTGCATGAAAGGCAAACACTGATAAGATCACGTTTGTCTAAAAGCGCTTATGTGAATAGACCTTAAAAGAAAATTAATAATGTAGATCATGTACTGAGGCCCATCCATATTATAACTTATCATTTACACGAAAGGCAAACACTGATAAGATAAAGTACTGAAAAAAAACCTGCAGCAAAATATAAGCTAATAACTGTGAACAGCAAGTACAACAAAACATTTCTGTTTTGGATTTGTTTTGATATTGTGACTTTGAATATACACCATAGAGTTCAGACTAAATGCTGAAAAGATTTGTATCTGGTTTTAGTCTACAAGCCAAGCCAAAGAATTGGAGTTGATTTAAGAGGTATATGTCGCACTTGGACAACCCTATATGTTTCACCCAGATCTGCCATCAATTCTCTGGCAGATTCCTTGAGCCTACACAAGGTCTTGCACATAGTCTGCATAGGTACAATCTTCAAATGGGGTAGGAGGAGAGGGGAGGGGCAGGACCTACAGAACACTGACATTACCAGAATGATTGAAGCATTAAGATGTGCTGCGTACAGACTAGTCTTTATGCTATGGGATAGGATGGAAACGCGAGATGACAAATCTTGAATCCACGGCTTTATCAAATGAGTAAACCAACCTGCTTTAACATATGGCCCACATGCTGGTCGGACCCATGACCACCATATTATTAACATTATCAGCACAACTGTCGGACCCATGAGCCTATGCCTGAGAAAGATGGGCAACGCATCATGGCAATGTCAGAGGATATCGCTCAACAGATAACATGTATGACACATACAGATGATGTAGTTAACTGCCACATGTTGGTAACCAGCCTATACTTGCATTACTGCTTTTGGTTTGCTTTTTCTCTTTGTCCAAACATCAAGAACAGATGGTATTATAACAATTACCCTAACAGCCACATTAATAAAACTTTTGAGTGCTGTCTAATACTAACTCATTTTCCTAGTGCTGTTGTTTGTTGATTAGTTGGCTGGATTTGTTTTGTTTGCTTACTTAAACATGTTACAGGGAATGTTTGTTTACAGACTGAACAGACAATAAATCCGAATGTAAAAAATAAGAACTACACTCAAAAACAATAGTAACGGGGGATCAAATACGGAGTTTTGTTGATACAGGTCCTAAGGTTATGATCATCATACCATTTTCCATACCTGATTATATTCAGCTAGAAGAATGCCGCTATTCATGGCTTGTGCCATAAAGAACGGCAACAACAGAACCATTTTGGGAACCAGCAACATAGACAGACAACTCGTGGTGCTCTTCTTAATGCTGCTCTCCCCTGCTTGGATTTCCTGCAAGACAATTGTTCCCAGGTGTTAGTAAATGTATGGACACCAGAAACAATTCTATCTGGGGAAAAGAAACGTTATCATTTATGTGAAAGTAAACTGATTACTGAGTATGCAACAGTGTATCTTATCTTCAAAAAAGGAATATATATATAAAGTAAATAAATAACTAATCAAAGGTCTGATAAATCATTATAAGTACAGCATTTTTGCCATTCTTCTTCTTATCCCGTAAGAAGTACGTCGTTGAAGGGGAAGGAAGCACTCAAGAGATGCAGAACTGTGCAGCATCTTCTATCTTTGTCTCAGGAGCACAGCAACAAATACTAAGGCTGGTCCAAACTTTGATATCTGCTCTTCATTTGTCGACCTCAGTCAAAACCACCTTCCCGAGTATCCTGAAGGATGGTCTTGGAAATTATGTCACAGCCGGTGTAGTGGCCAAACCATTAAGCTTCTGTCGTTTCACTTTGCCAGAAACAGTTCCTGTAGACCCACCCCAAACACACACACCTACACACACACACCCACCGCAAACACATACACCTACACACACACACACCCACCGCAAACACACACACCTACACACACACACACCCACCGCACCGTCTAATATCACTTATAGTGAAAAGACGTTAAATTAAAGAACGAACGAACGAACGAACACCCACCGAAAAACACACACACACACACACACACACACACACACACACACACACACACACACACACACACACATATATATATATATATATATGCATGTGTGTGAGTGTGTGTGCGTGCGTGCGTGTGTGTGTGTGCGTGTATGCGTGTGTGTGTGCGCGCGCGCTCGCACGCGCATTCACACGGTTGAGGGTGTGTGAACAGTAAAGATTGCCTTTATCCTCATAATTGTAAGCGAGGTGATATCGATATAATAGAAATTAGATCTACAAAATCATTTAAAAATGACGACATTACGAGCTCGTGTCAGTACTTATACTTGCCCTTGGTAACGCTGTTTCTGCTGTTCGGTTCTTGTGTGAAAAAAAAAATATCCGAAGACGATCCAGCAGGCTTCAACAAACGAACACAAAGGTATCACACTGGCAAAATTGTATGTATGGGTTACCTTTCTTGTACATACCTGATCTCTAGGGAGGGGCGGTAATGCAATAATGGTCAGGAGCAGTCCCGCAACATTGCAGGCCAGGTAGATGGACATGAGAATGTAGACAATGTACTGTTCAGGCTGCTCGATCTGTGTGCTGTTCATTTCCGTGCCCGGGCACACAGCTGTTCGGGCAGACATAAAAAGGATAGGAAGTCAGGACTGACGGTAACGAGCAATTATGCACACAACACGAAAATGCAGTATGCTTTCCAATCATATTCAACAGGACAGAGGAGTGTGTTACATCATCATCATCATCATGGGCCACGCCACATGGCACTGATGGTGATGATGATGATGATGATGATGATGATAACGTAAAATATGAAATCAAATAACTGTTGAAATTATAACTGATGTTAACATATCAGACTTAAATTGAATCTTTTTTCTGCTCTCTCTCTCTCTCTCTCTCTCTCTCTCTCTCTCACGCACACACACACACACATACACACCCGCGCGCGCGTGCACATCAAGCTAACCCTTTTCTTACCAGCACCGCAGACCTTGTTAGAAACAGAAGCCGTGTCTGTTTCATTGTAAGAACTGCGCATGAGGACAAGGCTAGCGATCAAGTTGCCTGAGATCTGGGTAGCTTCGTAGAAAGCAAAAAACACCCCGTTAAACAGACTGAGAGCTCCATGGGATTCCATCTGAAAATCAAAGGATTTGTGCATAAGAACCTTCACGTTATCATCTGGAAATGAGAAAATTCACAAGAAGGAAAGGGGAGGCTTCCGCAGAACACGAATGCTGATCATTTTACTGTATAAACGTTCTGTGAATTTCCATCTGCAAGTCAGAAATCTTTTGCATTAGAATTAATCCACAGGTTACCACCTGAAAGTCGGAAATCGTGTTGAAAGACAAACGATTGGTTTTGTTGAATGCTAGAACTAACCATCATACAGGATAAAGATTCTATGAGTTTCTATTTGTGAAACAGAAATCTTAGATTTAAAGAGGAAGGTAGAGGACAGATAAATAGGCAGACAGACAGACAGACAGACAGACAGACAGGCAGGCAGGCAGGCAAACAGACAGACAGACAGACAGATAGGTAGATAGCAAGATAGACAGACAGACAGATAGATAGGCAGATAGATAGATAGATAGATAAATAGATAGATAGATAGATAAATAGATAGATAGATATTAGACAGACAGGTAAATAGAGAAAGAGGGGATGATGGGGCGGGACTTGGGGTTAGGAATTGGGGTTTATTGGTAGAGTTATACAGACATCTAGAAATACAGGGTAAGAGAGAGAGAAAAGGAGAGAAGGAGGTAGTGAGAAAACTGAGAGAGAGAGAGAGAGAGAGAGAGAGAGACAGACAGACAGACAAAGACAGATAGAGACAGACAGAGAGAGCGAGAGATAAATAGATAGATAGATAGAGAGGAAGAGAGAGAGAGAGAGAGAGAGAGAGAGAGAGAGAGAGAGAGAGAGAGAGAGAGAGAGAGAGAGAGAGAACTCAGAACTCAGAAAATGTTTATTGTACATCGGCCTTAGGCCACAATACATACATGGGGAAGGGGAGGGGAGGAGATCAGGTTTTCTTATACATTCATACAAGTTATACTTTCAAACTGCAGTGAACTCTGTCACATTGTCCCCTTCTATCGTTTACCGTCACATAAGCTGGGATACATTCATCTTTGTATTTACAGTGGTCTTTTCATTTGTATTCTAGTCCATATTCCTTAACTGGCCAGCTAAGTGTACGTTTATAGAGACGGCGGGTAGCGGGTTGCCGCGAGCTGGTTACTCGCGCTAGAAAACCCGCGCCTAATCACTCGCGCGGTTGGTGTTTATAGCAAAAGCGGGAAAAAGCCAGACGAGACGAGAGGAGACAACACACACTTCACATGCAGTCCAGGCCTTGCAGTAGCAAACAGACAAAATGGTTTCTTTTCTTGATGAATTTTTATTGTTAGACAGCAGTTTCACAAAGTTGCCTTCAATGTTCATCTCCATGCTGATTTCCTTCCACGCTTTGTCCACAAGATTCCTGTTGGCATATTCTTTAATTCTTTTGTCCCATATTAACGGTCTGTTGAAAACTGCAGTGATCAGTTGGTCAACATCCATCTTGAGCCGTCGTGTATCAACAAATGGACGTGAGATGTCTGTGAACACAGCCACCAAAAGTACAGCCAACACAAAGTTCGGCGCGTCCCCGCGTACAAGAAATGGCAACTCTTTCTGGTAATTTCCCGCGCCGGTTGGCAGATTTGCCGCCTCGAGAGACCCGCGTCCTCTATGAACACTTGCAAACCGAAAATAGCAACATTCCTCGCGCGAGTTCGCTCGGGTCGACTCGCGCGTGCGATTTCCCGAAACCCGCCGCCTCTATAAACGCCAGCTAAGAATATTTGTCATTAACCGCATCTATATCATTCATCCAACTGTCAATTTTACAATAACTGGCTATCAGACAAACAAACCATTCAATTAGTGCACAGATCTGACATTTCTTGTACCCTTCGGAGATCATACAGTTGATCAATATATTCAACCACAGGTACTTGACATAAGAGAGAGAGAGAGGAGAGAGAGAGAGAGAGAGAGAGAGAGAGAGAGAGAGAGAGAGAGTTGAAACTTAGAAACACTTTACTATTCAAAGATTGTAGCATTTGGTCCCAGTGGATATGTCTTACAGTTAACTCTTTCTACTCCTCAATATATACGTGTACAAACATAAGCACAGAATGCATTAACATAACTACAAATAAAATGAAAAAAAATGTAAATGAATTACAGATATTCAAACAAAAAGAAAGAAAGAGAAAAGCAAGATGCAAGCATTACAAACATCAACACTAACACCAACAATAAGAATAACAATCAATAAGGAAAGGGAATAGCAGTAATGACGAATATCGCCGTGTGCATAAATGTTTCACATAGATTATGTGCAGAAACAGACCTGCACTTCAGGTTACAAATACACACACACACACACACATACACACACACACACACACACACACACACACACACACACACACACACACACACACACACACACACACACACACACACACACACACACACACACACGCGTCTAATATCACTCATAGTGAAAAGACGTTAAATCAAAGAACGAACGAACGAACGAACGAACGAACACACACACACACACACACACACACACAACACACACACACACACACACACACACACACACACACACACACACACACACACACACACACACACACACACACACATATATATATATATATACATGTATATATATATATGCATGTATATCTATACATATACTTGCACATATGTATATTTGAAGCCTGATGTGTATATATATGTATATGTATATATATATATATATATATATATATGTATGGATATATATATATATATATATATATAAGAGAGAGAGAGAGAGAGAGAGAAGAGAGAGAAAGAGAGAGAGAGAGACAGACAGACAGAAAGACAGAAACAGAAAGAGAGAGAGAGAGAGAGAGAGAGAGAGAGAGAGAGAGAGAGAGAGAGAAAGAGACTTCAGGCTTCAAACCTCAGAATACTTTATTACTTAAGGATAGTAGCATTAGGTCCCACTGGACCTGTGTTACAGCTAGTCCTTGTTACTCTACATACAAACTATAAGCATAAAAGGAACATAAAAAACATAAATTGTGAAAGAAGTTATAGATGAGGTGTGATAAAATACTGACTTACACAAATGCCAACAGATCATGCGTTTTACAAAAGCACGACAGATAAAAGCATATATCTGAAAATAAATACATGTCAATCCTCAACAAAAAAACCCAAGAGCAATAAGAGAGGAAAGGCAGAGAGAGAGGGGAGAGAGAGAGAGAGAGAAAGAGAGAGAGAGAGGAGAGAGAGGAGAGAGAGAGAGAGAGAGAGAGAGAGAGAGAGAGAGAGACAGACAGAGACAGACAGAGACAGAGAGAACGAGGGAGGGGAAGGGGCCAAACAGTAGACTAATATCAAATACATAAATAGTGAAACAAGTTTTGACATTATTTTTGATATTTCTGTCAGCTGATTCGTACTAGATAACCCCAAGCTTCTTGTTAACATATCTCTTTAGCACATTTCAGACCTTAGCTCCCTGTTTTAAAATGAGCACGCGTCTTGTTTTGTTTCGTTTTCATGGGGTAAGCATTTTGCATTGTCTCCATTTTCCTCCAGTAGATACACACAACCTTGACAACTTCGCAGCATGACATAATTGGGACAGGTCAGAAAAGCGTAACGTACAGAATATACAATGAATAACAGAATGTCTAGTCTAGTGGTTAAACCCCCTGCCTAGGATACCAGACAGCGGGGTTCGAATCATGGATAGGACAGGGATTTTTCTCCCCACTCCACAAGGTTTGACGTGATGGTCTAGGTGCCAGCCTTTCAGACCAGACGATAAAGCGGGGTCCCGTATAAAGTACGCACTTAGCGCAGGTTTAAGATCACACGGCAAAGGAGAAGCTGACCCTGCCAAAATTACACAGCAAAACTCCATTTTTGTAGAATAAACATTTTTGTAGAATAAACATATGCACACACACACACACACACACACACACACACACACACACACACACACACACACATACACACACACACACACACACACACACATACACACACACACACAAATAAACAAACAAACAAACAAACAAAAACGGGCGGCGCGGAACGGCGGCGACATACTCTCCCTCTCTCTCATTCATTGTAACAGTGAAAAAATAGAAACAAAACACAAATACAATCAAAACAAATGATATTTCAAATTTCGAAGAGAAAACATCCGTCTATTGGGTCGTCATGCTTCAAGTCTGTTGATCTATGTTATCTGATATCAGTGCCAATCACTGCATTCACCCTTTGACTCCTGCACCCTATCCACCAACTGCAAAAACTTAACCCTTTGATTCCAAGAAGCTGCAAGAAGCTGGTGGATAGGGTGAGGGAATCAAAGGGTTAAGTTTTTGCTTTGTTAGCATGGTTGACAATGCTGTATGCTGGTGGACATGCTGCGGGAGTCAAAAGATTAATTTTCAGAACATGAATACACGCCTGGCATCTCTTCCTAAGTACCTTGCAGTTCCAGTTTTAGATTACATCATCCTTTGCTGTACACAGATTATTTATTGACAGCTGCGCTAAAACTGTGCATGGCTTAAGGTATTCCGAAACTAGGAGTTACTTTATCACACTAACATAACCTCTCTACACAATCCTCTGCTAAAGTGAGCATAATCTTGGAGATCAGCGTGATACAGAAATGGATCAAGACCAGCGCTAACTGAAGCGCCGGGTAGCTCCAAGTATTAAAACAGCAAACTGAATTTATATGGCTTCTATATCAAAACAAGACGTTTAGATGACTTCTGTATCACAACAAGAGATTCATATGGCTTCCATATCAAAACATGAAATCTGC
>CM060305.1:96861750-96886750 GCA_030674185.1 Monoplex corrugatus | reverse complement strand
AAGATGAAACTCGTGGATGCCCTGTCAGAAAGTCCGGAAGAGAGATGCAACTGCAGTAGAAGGAAGCTAACTAAACAGTAAAAGATGATGGCATGGGCAGGCATGTAGGAATGCATGGACAACTTTGCAAGCCAAGTAGAAGACACAGCCAGCAAAGAAGAACAAGAGTGAGCGTACAAGATCACCAAGGTACTCTGTGGAAAACATCAGGGAATCACTGACACATGATCACAGACACGTTTGGACGACGCCTTACATCAGAAACAGGACAGGAAGCTACATGGGCGGACAACTTCAGGGAGGTTGTGAAGAGACCAGTCAACAACAGAAGCTGACACACAACAAGCAGAGACTGACCTTGATATTGATAATGCGCTACCAGACAAAAAATCAAAGTCATCAGATCTCTCATGAATAGAAAATCTCCTGGACGGTACAACATCAATAGATAGCTGTTCAAGGCAAACTGACACCTTGCAGCCCAAATGCTTCAATCAGTTTCTGTTTCTCAAGACGACGTCTCCGCGCTCGGAACGAGTTCCATATGCACTAACGTCACAGGTGCCGTGTGTATTGTGATCATGGCACAAGCCTTAAGCCTGCACATAAATCCATGAGCTGGCCAGGTCCCGAGGCCCTACCTAGACTATGTTTTACCTAGTCTATATTTTATACAGGTATTTTATCAGCCTACCACTGGAATAATCTTGGTTACATGTAAATGACATGTGTATGTATGTATCTTACTTTCAAAAAAAGGAACATATATATATATAAAGTAAGTAAATAAATAAATAATTAAAGGTCTGAATCACAACACAACTAGCTATTCTGTATAAACTCGTCTCACATGACAGACCCCCCCCCCCCCCAGTCAATGCCCAAATGCTCAGCTGTCTATAGACAATACTTTCTTAATCACAGATGTGTAAGTAAGTAGGCAAGTAAGTAAGCAAGCAAGCAAGCAAGCAAGCAAGTAAGTAAGTAAGTAAGTAAGTAAGTAAGTAAGTAAGTAATAAGTAAGTAAGAAGAAAAGAAAGTAAGTAAGTAAGAAAGAGAGAAAGAAAGTAAGTAAGTAAGTAAGTAGGTAAGTAACAACCATATGGGAGGGGAAGAAGATAGCAGACAAATGGACGAGAGGCATCATAATGAAGATTCCAAAGAAGCGTGTTTTGAGTAACTGTAACAGCCAGCGTGGAATCACGTTTTGGTCAAGTCCAAGAAAAAACGTCGTGGTGTAGTGGTTAGCGCAACGGACTACCGACAGGAAGGTTGTGGGTTCGAATCTCCATCAGTCCTTTCAAAAATCATTCTGGGATTTTTCCGCTCTAAGCGGCTTCTGCCCAGGGTTGGGCGTGCTATGGGCTCATTGGGAAGACTAGGACAACACAGTCGAGTCTCATCCACTTCACGGATGCGTCATTGAGGGTGTTGATTAAATCTTCTGACCAACACCGCAGGAGTCTGTATCTCTTGGGCCTGGTTGACGCCAGGATATATCATGATAGTATGCGTGGAGTACAACACTGTCACGCAGTATCAATCCTAGATGGAACTCCATAGCATCGTCGTCATCCCATCGTAAAAATACCAGCTTCTGTGGCCATTAAGGTGGCGTAGAAAATGGGACAATAAAATAAAAAGATGAACACAAAGGTAACCTCCTTGAGTGCAATGTTCCTGAAATTAAAAAAGGTCCAAGAAAATAAAATTCTTTCACAGATCATCACTTAGCGAATTTCAGATCAAAGATCATCTAGCAGTGCATATAGAATGGCGGAAACGATTTTGCATCAACTTCGTGACCTTTGAGAAGGCTTTTGGCACAATACATAAGCCAGCCTAAGTCGTATACTCTGCGAATATGGGATCCCGTTGACAGATAACAGATCGTCCTTAAAAATGAAGACAATCTATGCCAACTTTACTTTTATAGTACGAAACAGTGAACGCAGTCACGAAGTAAACAAAGGAGTAGGATAGGGATGTGTACTATTCGCACTGCTCTTCAACACTACCAAATATCGTGTGATGAGACAAACAACTAAGAACCAACCAAGGTAGAGGCATGAAACTGCGTCTATTTCAAGCACTGGAAGATATTGGCTTTGCAGATAACCTGACACTTCTTTTCTAAATTCATTACCAATTGACCGAGAACCAACCAATAAACGGGCATCAAATAGAGTCTAATTTCAATACTGGAACATCTTGGCTTTCAGATAACCTGACATTTGTTTCCTATATTCACTACCACATGCAGAAGAAAGTATCTGTCTCAAAACCTTGGCACAACAAACAGAACCTCTACAAACCATCAAAGACGGAGTCTGCAGACTATCCACCAGCATAATGTCTGCCTGCACAATATGGACAAAACAATCGGAACAACGTAAACACACGCGTACATGACAACAATGCCCGAATGCAGAAAAGGAAACACCAAACACAGTGTTTTCTTACCTGTTTAATACCAGCATAAGCCAGACCGGTAGCCGTGCAGTAGAGACCCTGGGCTGTCCACATGGGTCCCGCCATAATTCCCAGGAGAAGGGAGGAGGTGAGAAGTGTGGGGAAGGTGGAATAGAAGTTGCTGAGGGTATACAGCAGGTGACAGACAAAGGCCAGCACCAACGTCCTCTTGGCATTCAAGAAACGGATCACCATAGGAGACAATGAGCCGAAGACTGCAATAAATCAATAAAGTTGAACTTTTCTCTTGTGTTCATTTTTCATTATATTCACATTGTAATCATTTGATAGTTTTCAATATACAAATAGGAAGAGGAGGAGAAGGAAGATGAATAGGTTGACGAAAGCGGATAATAGGAACCAGAAAAAAACACGAAGAAAGAATAAGAACGCGTATTTAATACAAGACAAGACACGCGCAAATTTTCGGCCAACTGGCCTTTGTCAAGCGTAAGATCACAAACAAACAAACACCAGGTACAAGAATTAGGAGAAAAAGACTGAAACTTCCCTGCTGCTCCTTCCAGTGTGAGAAAAAGGTACTTCTATGCTGCTCCTTCCAGTGTGAGAAAAGGTACTTCTATGCTGCTCCTTCCAGTGTGAGAAAAGGTACTTCTATGCTGCTCCTTCCAGTGTGAGAAAAGGTACTTCTATGCTGCTCCTTCCAGTGTGAGAAAAGGAACTATTCTTTTTCTCACACTGGTAGGGGCAGCAGGGAAATTTCAGTCTTTTTCTCCTAATTCTTGTACCTGGTGTTTGTTTGTTTGTTTGTGATCTTAGGCTTGACAAAGGCCAGTTGGCCGAAAATTTGCGCGTGTCTTGTCTTGTATTAAATACGCGTTCTTATTCTTTTTTCGTTTTCTGGTTCCTGTTTGCCTGAACGCGGGCAGTCACACTTGTTTTGGAAAGCGGATAATGATAATAATAACGATGAATAACAACGAAACGACAACCAACCAAACAAAAACAATACACCCAAACGAAACGAAACAGAAGCAAAAACAAAAACAAAAAACAAAACACAGAAATAAACAAATTCTAACCAACCAACCCAAACTCCCACAAAGAACAAAAACAAAAAAGGAAAGAAAAATAACAAAAAGAAAATGAAGGGGAAGAGAGAAGAAATAAGAAAGCAGAAAGAATGTGTAGCCCACGCGTGTGTGTATGTATGTATGTATGTTGTTGTGTATGTATGTTGTGTGTGTGTGTGTGTGTGTGTGTGTGTGTGTGTGTGTGTGTGTGTGTGTGTGTGTGTGTGTGTGTGTGTGTGTGTGTGTGTGTGTGTGTTTGTATCTGTCTGTGGGAGGTATGTAGAGGATACGATACTTGGGTGACGATTGATACCTGTGTTGAACCTTGAAGGTTAGATTAAATTCAAACACACCCCGCGCCACCTTTGGATCTATCTTTCTTGCCTTTTCACATCCCCCGTTCCTCCGCCGACTCTTCTTTTCTGGTCAATCCTTCGGACTACCTGTCCGTCTGTGTGTTGGTGTTTTTGTCCCCTATTTCTCACTGGCTCCTTCTCGCCCTCTCCTTCCCTCCCACTGACCTGAGAGCAACAGTAAACTTGTCAAACTTAAGTAACTCTCAAACTGCCCTTGTTGTCTCTCAATGTTTGAATTTGTTACCCCACGTGAAATAAAGGGTTGGAGCTAAACAGCAAGAAGACTGAAGTCATGGTAATCAGTAAAAACATGAAATCCCCTCATGCAAAATAACAGCAGATGGCACAACTTTGAGACAGGTTGATAAGTTTAGATATCTTGGAACGATCATCTTACCAGACGGCAGACGCACATCAGAAATAGCCAGCAGAATCGGCCAAGCCAAAACAGCATTCAAGAAGATGACAAGCATTCTTACCAACAAATGTCTATCAATTAACATCAGGAAGAGAGTTCTGAATGTTAGATAGAACCGATAATGTTTTACGGTTGTGAGGCGTGGACAGTCAACATGCAAAGCCAGAACATGATTGAGGCAGCCGAAATGTGGTTCCTAAGAAGAATGTTGAGATTTCCACTGACAGCTAAGAAAACAAACGAGACAGTCTTGATGGAGGCAGACACAACAAGATCATTGATAAGGAAGATTAGGAAAAGACAGGCAACATTTATAGGCCATTTTATGGGGAAAGGGGAATTAGAGCACCTGGTCACAACATGAAAGTTAGAGGGAAAGAGAACACCAGGTAGACCCAGGGAGAAAAGATTGGACGGACTTGCAGGATGGCTGAGAAACAGAGAGGGTGGAAATGTGCTTGCGGCAACAAGCGATAGATGCATATGGAGGGCCATGCTCTCCAACGCCATGCGGCAGGACACATGATGATCTAATGCAGGCGGCCTCCATGATTCTGCCTACAGACTGTGACTGCAGACAAGTTGTCTTCTTGTCTGACGCCCTCTCCGTGCTGCAGGCATGCCAGAACAACATGCTCCCCCTCCTGTCTAGAGCTCTGCACCAGGTTGCCACACCCAGAAGAGCAGTTCTGCAGTGGATTCCAGCCCACTGCGGAGTCTCCGGGAATGAGCGAGCTGATATCCTTGCTAAGGGGAGCAAGAAGGATAACCTAACAACAGCGTCAGCTACAGTGAGAAGAGCAGCATCATCAGGGCGCTTTCCATGCCGAGATGACACAGGGATGACTACCACCTGTTGTCTAGAGAGCAGCAAGTTGTCCTGGTGAGGCTGCGCACTGGTCACAATAGGCTCTCCCAACCTGTCCCTGCTGGTCAAGAAGACCAAACCACGGAGCATATACTTCAAAGATGTCCCCGTCACCAGGTGGCAAGACAGGACGGTGGCCGACAGACACTCCGCTGACAACCAAACTCCATGGCTGCAGACAGGAGCTGGAAAAGACGGCTGCATTCATCATACGGACTCAGCTGATTGTGTAGCAGCGTACGCCAAAAAGAAGAAGAAGAAGACACATGATGATGATGACGTGAACTGTTTATCAAAGCTTGACAATTTGACAACCTACTCTCCTCGTTTCTTCACTGTCAAAGAAAGAGGGAGAGACTAATTATTTCGAAAACTTAGTGCTGAGTGTTTGTTTGGTGTTGCTAGTTAAAAATAAAGGAAGGCAGGCACAACAGCAGTAAGATGATTTTTATACGTAACTTTAATTTCGAAATAACCCACACACATCAGTACTGAGAAGTCTTGGAAATACAATCTCCATTTACTGGGTCGTGAGAAAAGAAGACGACAAGAAGGAAGGAGGAGAAGGAGGAAGAAAAGGAGGAGGCAAGGTAGGAAGACGTGGAGGAACAGAGAGAGAAGGTTAGAGAGAAAGAAACTGAGGAAGAGAGAGAGGATGAGAATGTGAAGAAGCAGAAAAAGGAGGCGTAGCAGGAAAAGTCGAAGGAAAAGAAAAAGTCTGAGTAAAGAAACTTGTTGAAGGCAACATCGACTACACCAGCAACAACTGTAACGACTTCAACAACAGAAGAAGAAGATGAAGAAGAAGAAAAAGAAGATGATGAAGAAGATGATGAAGAAGATGTTGAAGAAGATGATGAAGAAGATGATGATGAAGATGATGATGAAGATGAAGATGCAGATGACGACGACGATGACGACGACGACGATGCTGATTACGATGCTGATGACGACGATGATGATGATGATGGTGATGACGATGAAGAACATGAAGATGAATGAAGAAAGAAGAAGAAGAAGAAAAAGAAGAAGCTAGCCTAAGAGCAACAACAGTGACGACGACAACAACGACGATGACGGCATCAATAAGAAGAAGAATTAAGAGGAGAAGAAAGAAGAAGAAGGAGAAGAGAAAAGAAAGAAAGCATTGACGATACCACCACGTCCACTATTATCAACTCTAACACCATCCACAAACATCCCCAAACCATTCTCTCTAAACTTACCAAACTCACATATGATAAACCCAAACAAAACAGCCAAAAAGGTGACCCCTATACCCGTAGTCTGGTGCAAACTGCTCTGCAGGTTACAACAACAGCATTAACAACATAATTACCAAACCACTATCACCACCAGTTACTACCACCATCAAAATAACTTCTCTGTGATGAATTTCAAGTTTTCAGATGTAACACACATAGTTTAGCCATGGACTCACTGATAATAGATCCATAAAGAACGGCCAGAGAGGTGACCCCTAAACCTGCAGCTTGGTGCAGACTGCTCTGAAGGTTCTGGATGGCCAGGTTGGCCGTGTACACGAAGAAGAAGGCCCCGCACAGCACCGCGCACGTGCGCACCGGCCGTTGCACGGGTTTCTCCACCTGACCCCCGTTTTCCGTCCCGCCCACGTCAGTTTTGCTGGAACTGGCAGAGCTGTCTGGATTCTGTGTCTGACGCTGATGGGCCTCGTCCATCTGTGGAGAATCAATTTAAAGGATGAGGTAAGTTTGTGATTATAGATTGTTGTTGTTGTTGTTGCTGTTGTTGTTGTTGTTGCTGTTGTTGTTATTGTTGTCGTTGCTGCTGCTGCTGTTGTTGTTGTTGCTGTCGTTGCTGCTGCTGTTGTTGTTGTTGTTGCTGTGTTGTTGCTGTTGTTGTTGCTGTTGTTGTTGTTGCTGCTGCTGCTGCTGTTGTTATTGCTGTTGTTGTTGTTGTTCTTGTTGCTGTTATTGTTGGTGCTGTTGTTGTTGTATTTTTGGATGCATGTATGGGCGTTGTTTTCGTTGTTCAGCCCACGATGCAGACGCTACATTACTGTGCTATCTAGATACTCGGTCTTTAAAGGGGTACCCCGACATATTGGCAGTCATACTCCTTTTTTCAGGGGCGTGGGTGTTGAGTCCTAGCTAGGTATTTTTGTATTTCTCTAAGCCAACGGATCTCTCAGGATCTTATACTTAGGGATTTTATGTTCTCTGTGCGTGGACATACGTAGGGATTCGAGACATTAGCAGGTGTGGGAGACAGGAAAAATCTCCACCCTTCATCAACCAGGCGTTATCCAGGCAAGGTGGAATTCAGATCTTCCGGTTGGAAGTTCAACGTCTTAACCACTTGCCTTCCATGCCTGTCAGGGTTTGGTACCCGGGTCTGCTATATTACGTTCGTTCGTTATTTATTTTAACGTCTATTCACATAAGTGCTTTTAGACGAAAAAAAAAAGTCATTGTCTATGGGATGACTGAATCTACGAAATCATAAAGGGATTGTACCATATAAGGTAAAATCAAACAAATTAACGAACAAGAGAAAAACAATCCAAACATTCGAACGATCAGGCTTCATCAGATTGCTCAGGGTTGTGTGTATTCGTGCGTGCATGGGTCCCCGCTCGCGTGTGTGCATTCGTGCGTGTGTGCGTCTGTGTGTGTGTATGTATGCATGCGCGCGCGCGTGTGTGTGGTGTGTGTGTGTGTGTGTGTGTGTGTGTGTGTGTGTGTGTGTGTGTGTGTGTGTGTGTGTGTTGTGTGTGTGTGTGTGTGCTACGAACATGTAAGGTCCTGTGCTGGCGTATGACAAGTCATCTGTTATTATCTGGTGAGGTAGAAGGGGGAGAAGAGGATTGTCTTATCCAATTAAAAGCGTTGTAACAGTCAAGGAATAATAAAATAACTTACAAGCAACCAAACAGGAGTAGGTGAGAGTTACAAGTATAAAACAATCGGGCTGAATCAAACAAAACGACCAATGGGACTGTGCAGTAAACGCCTAGCAATGTGTAGAAAAGCTATATTATGTGATGAATGAAGGGCAGCTTACCCACCAGAATCGGGCAACAGTGAGTACACTAGCATTTAGTGCTCAAGTATACACGATGTTCATCGGTATTTGTGTCTGCTTCGGAAATAATCTTCGTGTGTATCTTGTTAATAGGTTTCCCTCAAAGACAGCGAGAGAATGAAAGAGTGGATAAATGACCGAGAGAAACAGTGTGTGTGTGTGTGTGTGTGTGTGTGTGTGTGTGTGTGTGTGTGTGTGTGTGTGTTGTTGTGTGCGCGCGCGCGCGCAAGAGTGTGTATACGTAAGAGAAAGAGAGAGAAAGAGAAAGACAGAGTGGAGTGACGGAGCAAATGACAGGGACGGAAATACAAATAATAAATGATAGGAGAGTAGTGGTTAGGATTGTGTGTGTGAGTGAATGAGTGAGTGAGTGAATATGTGTATGTGTGTGTGTGTAGTGTGTGTGTGTTTTTGTGTGTGTGTGTGTGTGTGTGTGTGTGTGTGTATGTGTGTGTGTGAGTAAGAGAGAGAGAGAGAGAGAGAGAGAGAGAGAGAGACAGAGA
Organism: Monoplex corrugatus; assembly: GCA_030674185.1. Lineage (NCBI taxonomy): Eukaryota > Metazoa > Mollusca > Gastropoda > Littorinimorpha > Ranellidae > Monoplex > Monoplex corrugatus. Next base: position 96,878,033 of record CM060305.1, on the reverse strand, counting down.
GAGAGAGAGAGAGAGAGAGAGAGGAGAGAGAGAGAGAGACAGAGACACAAAGAAAATGCGTATGTGTGCCAGAGTGCGTGGTTGTGTTTGTGTGTGCATAGGACAAAAAAAAGAGAGGGGAAAGAGCGAGAGAGAGAGAGAGAGAGAGAGAGAGAGAGAGAGAGAGAGAGAGAGAGAGACAGAGACAGAGAACAGAGACAGAGAGACAGACAGACAGAGACAGAAAGAAAGAGAAAGAGAGAGAGAGAGACAGACAGATAGACAGACAGAGAGAGACAGAGAGACACAGAGAGAGACAGAGAGACACAGACAGAGACACAGACACAGACAGAGAGACAGACACACAGACAGAGAGAGAAGGGAAAGATGACGCTTTACATCTGACAGTTTATTGTCCATTTAACGATAAAGTCCTGTTGGAAGGACAAACAACTGGAACATTACAGGCCTGTCTACCTTTACTTTGCAGGTTGTGTACTCTTACTCAAAATAAACCCTCATCTACTCGTCCTCAGAACTGTGCACCAAATCAACATGTCCCAGACTGCAGTTCCGTTGCTTTCACATATGCGTATGATCCCTCATTTCAAAACAAACAAAAAAATCGCATGACAACAATTTGCAAAGGTATTGTAAAATAAAAAACGTGTTAAGAATGAACAGATTCAAGTCATATTCGATCTGTGTACTTGGTAAGATTCTGTCTATGTACTTAATGCTTGTCGAAAACGTGTCAAGAATGAACAGATCCACATTATGTACTTGTTGCAAAAAGGCACAGTCAGTCTCCACTCCTCTGTTCCACTTTCTGTCGCAAATGTCAACAAATCAAACTATAGTATCATTGTGACGACACGATTTCTCACCCTGACCCGAGTGAGAGAGATGGTGTCACAACTGCTGCGCTCGAGGCAGGATTTGTCATCCTTGCATGACTTCCCCCCTGGGTAGGACATTGTGTCAGGAACGGGCATGTTGGCTGATGACACGTATACATATTGACATTGATTTTGGACGACTGTGATTTTTTTTTGGCCAGCCGACAGACTTGCCTCATAGTTCGTTTTCCACGATTTCTGGGAACACTTTATGATCCTCAGTGGAGAAAGATGTGTGCGTGTGGGGGGTGGGGGCGGGGGCGGGTGGGGTGTCTCTGTGTCTCTGTCCCTCTGTCTCTCTCTCGTGTGTCTCTCTCTGTATCTCTGTCTCTCTGTCTTTGTCTCTGTCTGTCTGTCTGTCTCTCGCCTCTGTGTGTGTGAGCGCGTGCGCGCACACGCGCGCGCTTGTGTGTGTGTGTGTGTGCGCGCGCGCGCTTGTGTGTGTGTGTGTGCGCGCTTGCTTGCGCTTGCGTGTTTGTGTGTGTGCTTGTGTGACTATGTGCGTCTGTGTGTCTGCGTGTATGTGTCACTCCGAACACTCCGAACACATCTATATCTCAATATTTGATTAATCAGTTGCTGTGAAATTTAGAGCATGCAGAGAACTTTCATATAAGTTTTCGATTTTCTTTAAAGTTGATGATCTAAGTCAAAGTCACAGGGATCACGAGGTCAAACTTACTAAGTTGTTTATTTCTCAGAAACCCAAACAAGAACATCAATACAATCTGGCACACAAATAAACCTTGCCTTTACCGATAACGTGTATTACTTTAATCCACATCTAACAAATGTCAATGTTGCGACAGATATTTCTTTTTATGTATTTACTTATTCATTTATTTATTTGTTCATTTATTTATTTATGTACTCATGTATTTTTGAAATTCGAAAATTCGTCAGTGTTGACAGCTGTATACAACATGATGTATTGGTCAACAGTATATTTATTTACTCTGGTCAAAAGTCCGATGGAAGGCAACGGGAAATCACCATCGTATACTTCCAAGATTTGTCATGGCCAGCTAAAATACGAAAAAGGAAAACGATACGGACTGTCATGCTGCGCAGGTGACACCCGACCGTCAGCAAGTTTAATATTGGACAGACTTGCAGAATGGCTGAAGACAGACAGGGTGGGAGATTTACTTGCAGCGACAAGGGATATATTCGTATGGAGGGCCATGATCGCCAACGTCATGTGGCAGGGTACATGATGATGATAATGATTCATGTATTTCTGAGATTCAAAAATTCGTCAGTATAGAAATGTCGACAGCTGTAATACAAGATGATGTATTTGTCAACAGCACTTTTATTTACTTTAGTCAAAGGTCAAGATGACAGAAGCCACATGAATAAATCCACCTTGTGAACACGCGGTCTTACTTTTTTGTTTAAATCTTGGCTGTTAATTCAAACAGAACCTTACAACTCTTGTCAAAAACAGATCAGTCTATTTTCTAATTATCAGAGAAATATCATGGATGTCAGTGCAGAAATCAAGGTGGATTATAGAAAATTTACAAAAAGATTTGGTGCTAGGTCTGGCACATGTTCCATTTTACATGATTCTGACGCACTAAAAGACACAATAATAATCTTGTGACGATGCATGAGTAAATGACCTTAATAAAAAAAAAACAACCAAGGTCACAGTAACAGATCTCCAAAGACATGCTATTTTACAATGGCTCAACCTATCAGACAACAGAAAATCCACCTGAGAGATGAAGATCATATTTGCAGGATGTTAATAGCTGGGTGTCTACTTATGAACTGTGACCAAAACCACTGACCTTTGATGAAGATCAAGGTCACACAGGCCTCAAGACAGACATGAAATTTAATCCATTTCACAAACTGTCACATACCGACACATGAAATTCGATGCAATCACAGATTTTGTTGTTTGTTACAGTTTCTGTAAATTTCGTTTATAAAGGTCAAAGTTAAAGCGAGGTCACAAAATGATATCTGTAGGTTTCTGGGGAAACATTCACATGGCTTACCCATCTTGTACTTCCAGTCTTTACACACTGTGAGTACTGTACAGTGGGAAGAGAAAGGCGTGTTTCTCTCCCTCCCTCACACACACACACACACACACACACACACACACACACACACACACACACACACACACACACACACACACACACACACACACACACACACACATTGTATTGTCTAAAATCACTTTAGTGAATAGACATTAAATCAAAGACCACACACATTGTACAATTGAATGAACAAACAATGGATATCTATTCGTTTCTCAATACCCTACTACTTCACTGGATGTGCGCTTATTCAGTCCTAGAAAAATATTTTCGAAGCAAATATGTGACTGCTTTGTCTAATCCCCAATTTTCTGCTTCTTAACGCAAAATTGGCTGTATTTATCAATCGACTATTTGGACAATTTCTTCATCACACACACACACACACACACACACACACACACACACACACACACACACACACACACACACACACACACACACACACACACACACACAGAGTGAAATAGAGAGAATGAAAGACAGAGTGAGAGAGAGAGAGAGAGTGAGAGAGAGATCGACAGAGAGAGAGAAACAGAGAGCGAGACAGAGTTAGAGTGAAGAGAGAGAGAGAGAGAGGGAGAGAGAGAGAGGAGAGATAGAGAGAATAAAAGAGAAAGAGAGAGAGAATGAGAGTGAGAGAGTGAGAGAGAGAGAGAGAGTGAGAGAGACAGAGAGAGAGAGAGAGAGAGAGAGAGAGAGAGAGAGACAGACAGACAGACAGAGACAGAGAGACAGAGAGTGAGAGAGTGAGAGAGACAGACAGACAGACAGCAGAGAGAGAGAGAGAGAGAGAGAGAGAGAGAGACAGAGATAGAGACAGAGAGACAGAGGAGAGAGAGAGAGAGACAGAGAGACAGAGAGAGAGAGACAGACAGACAGACAGAGAGAGAGAGACAGACAGACAGACAGAGATAGAGACAGAGAGACAGAGTGAGAGAGAAGAGAGACAAAGAGACGAGAGAGAGAGAGAGACAGACAGACAGACAGAGAGAGAGACAGAGACAGACAGAGACACAGATAGAGACAGAGAGACAGAGTGAGAGAGAGAGAGCTCGGGTGAGAAAACGTGTCGCCATTGCCCATATGTTCGACACAATTTTCATCCGGGGTAAGAAAATCTTCAGGGTGAGAAATCGTACCCCGAGCGCTGCAATTTCAACACGATTTCTCACCTGAGAGGGTAACCGTACAGCACTGTCACACATATTCTTTGTACTAACTCAATGACCGAAATGCTAGAGAACTGGTAAGCAGCAAGCTGGGCACTCGTGTTTCATTTTATGCAGTCCACTATATATTGATAGAAAAATGAGATATGTTTAAAGAGTACTGCTGCTAGACTGTTACCATTAGAGTCATATCAGGGCTATAACCTGTTTCAAAACATACACAATACTTCAACATGGAGAAAAAAAGAAAAGAAAATTAGGTACACATATCAAAGCAATCGCGCACATAATCTAAGGAAATGCTCCCGGCGTTGACCACTCCGTCCAATTTCTCACATAAGGGATTTAGAAAACATTCCTGAATACTAATTTAAACACACCTAAGGACACTAAAACATATATAAAAGCGGGCCTAACTTACCTAAAATTTCTTCCGCATATCTCATTTCCCTAGAGTAAAAAATGCACTTGAGTACATGTACCCCATTATCAATCCTAAGAGAAAGTACGTAAGATTTTATCGAACATACACAAGTGAATGGACCAGCAAAGCAGAAAATGATAGAAAGAAATGACAGAAAGCAAAGGAACAAGGCAGAAACAAAGAGAGTGACAGAAAAAAGGAAATTTCATGCATAGAATTTCCAAAAAGTGGGGATACTATTTATACTGAAAGAGCCCCCGGCATCCCCACGGGAGGTGCTGCTAGACTGGTAATTGTCTTTGAACATGTAACTTGTAGCAGGCAGATTTGAACTTGGCTAGATGTGTCGTGTTGTGTCACTTGTAGTCGGCAGAACAGAACTTGGCTAGTTTTATTTCCAGTCCGCTGCTTGTCTCTGTCTGGCTCAGACGACCATACAGTTATCAAGGTTTGTGAAGAAAGTGATGCCCTCAAATTAGTCTTTTTCTTCCCGGTACAAGAGAATATTATTTCGCTTTCAGCACTGCCAAGTAGAACTGTTGAAATTCCAAGATACACTTTGTTAATACTGGAAAATACTGGTACCCAGTGGCACACCAGGTACAATCAACCCTTTCCCCAATAGCAGAATAATGCCACGTGATCTGTAGCTGTACAATGCATGATCGCTGACGTACGTAAATATGTTCGCCTTCATTCTGCAGCTACTGATCTAAAATAATAGGCCGGTATCAGATTGCTGCAAATTATGTTTCCAGGACAGGCAGTGCTCTTGAAGTATATCTCATTTTCCATCAGTATTTAGTGGACTGCATAACATGAAATACGAGCGCCCAGTTTTCTACTAACCAGTTCTCTAGCATTTCGGTCATTTAGTCAGTGCAAAAGAGATGTGTGACAATGCTGTACGGTTTCCCATCCAGGTGGGAAATCGTGTCGAAATTGCAAATTTAAGGAAGCGCTTTTCAATTGTCTGTAAGAATAAAAGTTGTTTGGAACTGTAATACGTAACTTTTCCGTTCAATGTATATTTACCAGTTTCTCAAAGTCCAAAGTCTGAAAGTGGCAGATACTCGAAACCACATTTTCATTATACTGTGGTATGTTCTGTTCACAAAACCATTGCACATCAGTAAATGCACATCGAAGAATATAATAAGATATATTTGTAGACAACAATGTTTATTCTTAAGCTTATATAGAAAGTCGATTCCTTGAAGATTTGACAATTTTTGTTTCAGATAACGTAATCATGAAGGTACAAACAGTCCAGCATAACTGTCACTGTGACCTTAAAAAAGCTTCATATAACATAACACTTGACGCACACTGAGGGCAATTGTAGATTGTCACAACAGTCAACACAGATTTCAGATACTTTCAGAACTTTCTGAGAAGTGCTGTTCACACATCTTCCTCAAAAAGTGCTGATTTGGGGCTTTTTTTTCTCTTCTTGTTCTTTCTTTTTTTTTTTGGTCCATGTGACTCAGACCTTGGCACCTTGTCTTCTAACACTTACCATTTCGCGATCCTTAACGGTCCATGTGACTCAGACCTTGGCACCTTGTCTTCTAAACTTACCATTTCGCGATCCTTAACGGTCCATGATGATGACTAAGAAACCTTGGCACCTTGTCTTCTAAACTTACCGTTTCGCGATCCTTAACGGTCCATGTGACTCAGACCTTGGCACCTTGTCTTCTAAACTTACCATTTCGCTATCCTTAACGGTCCATACCAAAATCTGATAAAGATCTATTCATGAGGAGCTGAGAAAATCGTGTCCACACATTTTTGTCACAGACAGACACATATACAGACACACAAACACAGACACGGACACAGACACACATACACGGACACACATACACACAGACACACATTCCACTGTGGTCAATACGAGGTAATCTCCTTTTTTTAAGCTAACTGGTCCGCTTGTAGGCTAGGTAAACACACTTGAATTAACTAGTTCGCTCACAGGCTAAGTATGCATATATGAACTAACTGGCTCACGCAAAGGCTTAGTATGCACATGTGAACTAATGGTTTACGCTAAGTATGCACATGTGAACTTACTGGTTTACGCAAAGGCTAAGTAGGAACGCGTGGACTAACTGATTTACGCAAAGGCTAAATATGCACATGCGAATTATCTGGTTCATACACAGGCTAAGTACGCATATTTGAACTGGTTCATGCATAGTCTTAGTATGCACACATAAACGAACACACACGTAAACTAACTGGTTCACACACAGGTTAAGTACACACATGTATACTAACACACATGTAAACTGGTTCACACACAGACTACGTACGCACACGTAAATTGACTGACTCACACACAGGCTCAGTACGCACACGTAAATTAACTGACTCACACACAGGCTACGTACACACACGTAAATTAACTGTTACACTCAGGCTACGTACACACACGTAAATTAACTGACTCACACACAGGCTACGTACACACACGTAAATTAACTGACTCACACACAGGCTACGTACACACACGTAAATTAACTGACTCACACACAGGCTACGTACACACACGTAAATTGATTGGTTGACACACAGGCTACGTACACACACGTAAATTGATTGGTTGACACACAGGCTACGTACACACACGTAAATTAACTGGTTGACTCACAGGCTACGTACACAAACGTAAATTAACTGACTCACCACAGACTACGTACACACACGTAAATTAACTGACTCACACACAGGCTACGTACACACACGTAAATTGATGGTTGACACACAGGTTACGTACAACACGTAAATTAGCTGGTTGACACACAGGCTACGTACACACACGTAAATTAACTGGTTGACACACAGCTACTACACACACAGTTAACCCATTAACTAACTGGTTCACACCAGGTTAAGTACACACACGTAAATTAACTGGTTGACACACAGGCTACATACACACACAGATTATAGAATCTCAACTATGGTTCACACCAGGTTAAGTACACACACGTAAATTAACTGGTTGACACACAGGCTACTCTGTGTATACACCAACACGTTAAATTAATACCACACTAAATAGGTTGAGGTACAAAATGATCCACATCTCAACTAACTGGTTCACACCAGGTTTAAGTACACACACGTAAATTCACTGGCTCACACACAGGCTAAGTATACACATTTAAGCTAACGGGTTCATACATAAATACATACACGTAAATTAACTGGTTCACACACAGGCTAAATACGCACATGCCAATTAAGTGGCTTATAGATTGACTACGTACGCACGTTTGACTCTAGTTCATACATAGGCTTTGTATGCATATTTTAACTACCTAGTTCACACATTGGCTAGTTACGCATATGCGAATTAACTAGTCAACACAGGTTAAATACGCACAAATGAATTAACTGTAGAAACGGTATTATAGCCTATTATAATTACCTTGGGGAGAAGAGCGAAAATATGTTGTAGTGAACCAAATTAACACCACTGACGCAACTCTGCAGATACACAATGAACTGTGACGTCATGCATGCACACACACACACATACACTGTGATCTGATCTCCCTTTCACAACCGTCTTTATCACCATAGAAATATTCGTGAAGCGCCGATTCGAGTCGATATGCACATATGTGTGTACAAATGTGTGTGTGTGTGTGTGTGTGTGTGTGTGTGTGTGTGTGTGTGTGTGTGTGTGTGTGTGTGTGTGTGTGTGTGTGTGTGTGTGTGTGTGTGTGTGTGTGATTTGAGCTATTTCTGGTCTGAAAATAATAGAAAATACAAAAAGAACAGCAGCTGTGGCTTTCGCTATCAACAAACCCGAAAACACACTTGCTTACAGTAGTAGTTTATAAAGGTTTAGTAGACCTGCTGAAATACACCGCTCACAGTGTGACTGAATAAACGTGACGGCTCATCTCACCAGTTCACCAGTGCTTTGTGTACTGCGCTAACTTGTATGATACTGCAGAGTGGATGTGACCTGTATTGTATATTGCTATCAGTGACAGGGTGATGATAAGCCACGGCGACTGTTTGACAAGCGATATCCTTTTCCATTGAATTACCGGTGTGACACTGACAAAACACTCCCACGAAAACAAAAACCAAACACAAACAAACAAAAACCAACAAACAACTACCACCACCACCACCACCACCGCCACCCCTTAAACCCCCCACAAAAACAAACAAACAAACAAAACAAACACACACACACAAACCAACAACAAAAAACAAACAAATAAACAAAAACAAAGAAACAACAACAACTACAACACAAAAACAAACAAACAAACAAAAAACACTGATCAAGCGAGCATGAACAAACGTATGTATGCAAATGTTGTTTTTAAATGTCGTTTTCTGGTGAAGATAAACTGCGGGGTGGGGGGAGAGGGAGGAGGAGGAGGAGGGCATCTACTTCCTTAAAGGGTTTGACTGACCAGCCATTCTGAAAAGAAGGGGGGGGGGGTGATCTGGAATTTGTCTTCCTTGTCCTGCCCTTGAAGTTTATATGTGTGGTCGATTTTCTCTGCCAGTATCAATCAGCAAATGGGATGAGAGCAGGACAGAGATAAAAGTTATAACAAAAAAGTAAGAATTTCACATCAGTTTGCCTTGTGTAGTAAGAATTCCAGAGACTTCATAAAAAAGACGAAAGTATAGATTCCTCAAGACTTAACGATTCCAATGACTGGGGTATAAACTTGGATGAGGGAGCATTTCATTACTCTGACACCGGCAGTCTGCCTACTATGTTGCAAACTGCTTCCTGCCGATAAAATCAGAAAGCACGTGTCCCATTAGAAGGGGCATATTCATATTACACACAGGATTATTGTGTTTATAAGTTAGTTGTTTGGAAATATAATTCACGTGAACACTTGCGCGGAAAATAATATTAATAATAATAATGATAACAATGATAATAATAATACAACAATATTAGTAATAGTAGCAATAATAATACTCATGATTATAATAATAATATGGCGCCAAATCTTGACAATTGAAAGTTTTATTGTTATTGTTGCTTAAAGTCAAGTCGACCGCACAGAACCATATTAGGGCTAAAACCATCTCAGAAGTGTGCACCATACCTCACAGAAGATTATTAAAAAAAAAACCTAACTGGAAAAGAAAACTAAGTACACATATCCATACATTCGCGCACATAATCTCAGTAGGCTATATCCCCCTGGCGTTGACTACCCCGTCAAAGTTACCATCATGGGATTAAAAAAACATACCTGAATACCAAGGTAAACATAACTAAGTACACTTAAACATACATATATATAAATGGTCCTAAATTACCTATAATTGCTTCTGCACATCACATTGTTAGAACCAAAAATGCATTAAATACACGTAGCCTACCCAATTAGAGAAAATATGTAAGACTTTATCGAACAGGTGAATGGACCAGCAAGGAGAAAATGATAGGAAGAAATGATAGAAAGCAAAGGAATAAGGCAGAAACAAAGAGAATTAAAAAATAAAAAAAGAAGGTGAGGATGTTATTTATAATACAAAGTCCCCGGCATCCCCACGGGAGGGGAGGGGAAAGAAAGGGAGCAGTTAATTACTTGAGTGAAAGGAAAGCATGTTTTTGTTTATTGCTTATTTTCACTTTTGTTTTACCTGTCCTCTGCTGTGTCAGTAATCCCCTATGTCGCTTCAAAACCCTTCAAATATTACACCATTATGATAGTAATAATAACAACAACAATAATAACAATAATAATAAAAATGATGATGATGACGATGATGATGATGATGATGATAGTACTACTAATAATAATGACAGTATTTATATGGCGCCAAATCTTGAAAATTGAAGTTTTATTGTTACTGTTGCTCAAAGTCCAGTCGACCGCACAATCCCTTCAAACATGACATTATGAGAGAAGAAAATAGGGAAAATTTTATACGATGTTACGATAATGAGATTTGCGGGACTGCTGCTATGAAGTTCTATTTTCAGACTGAGACTGTGTGATAGGGCTGTAGTTTAAGCTTACTTTTATAACATTATACTGGTGTGAACTGGGACAAAGAGACGGGACTTGCAGAGTTGGATAAGAATATTTGAGCGACACCCTCAATGACCGATCTATACAACTGAACGAGACCCAATTGTGTGGTCCCAGTCTTCCCAACGAATCCGTACCACACTCAACTTTGGGTAGAAGACAGTCGAGTTGAAAAATCCCGCAATAAATTTCATGACTCATGTATTTTGAGCCCATGACCTTCCAATTACTGACCACTTCACCACAGTGATTGCTAAAGGAGAGCAAGTTGAATAAATCACTAATAAGTGGACAGGCAATTAACAATTCTTGGTAATAGCTTATTGTTACTTTCATCCCTTTTCTAACAATATTAGGCTGTGGCTTAGTGGATGGTGTGTCTGGAAATGAGAGGGTGGAACTAATTTAATGCTCTGACCAGCGATTGTGTGGTTATCAGGTCAGGTTTTAGTGACAGAACATGATGATGCTGATTGTGTAGTGAGTGACTTCTCACACAATCGTACGATAGCTCAAAACGTTATGAAACAGGGTTAGTTTATCAAAACACAGAATCAAAAATCAAAGATTTTTCTGACAGTGCTGTCCAAGCAAAGAATATTCACACACCAGCATTATCATCAAGTAAGTAATATGAATTTATCTCTAAACAATCGTAGAAAAAGATAGTGATCAGTATCCTTGCATTCTTTCAACGTAGCATCCCTTCTCCCGAATGACGGATTCCCATCTGTGTGGAAGGCCCGAAATGCGTGTTTATTAAGAACAAAATCTTATATAACGTACCTGCTTGGCTTCACTCTTTGACTCCCACACCCAGTCTCCCAGCATCCTGCATTGTCAACCATACTAGCAAAGCAAAAACTTAAGTTTTTGCAAGTTGGTGGATAGGGTGCGGGCAGCAAAGAGTTAATAGGCTCTCCGCAACAATGACGTGCGTCTGTTTTGATCTTCAGTAAAGTAAGGCAATGCGGGGCCCACTTTACTCCATTACTAATACCAATGTCAGGAGCGATCTCTTCACACACTGTTTGCCTATCTTCAGTAAAAGATTCTCTATGACAAATACCAATGTCAGGAGCGATCTCTTCACACACTGTTTGCCTATCTTCAGTAAATGATTCTCTATAACTAATACCAATGTCAGGAGCGATCTCTTCACACACTGTTTGCCTATCTTCAGTAAAAGATTCTCTATGACAAATACCAATGTCAGGAGCGATCTCTTCACACACTGTTTGCCTATCTTCAGTAAAAGATTCTCTATGACAAATACCAATGTCAGGAGCGATCTCTTCACACACTGTTTGCCTATCTTCAGTAAAAGATTCTCTATAACTAATACCAATGTCAGAAGCGATCTCTTCACACACTGTTTGCCTATCTTCAGTAAAAGATTCTCTATAACTAATACCAATGTCAGGAGCGATCTCTTCACACACTGTTTGCCTATCTTCAGTAAAAGATTCTCTATGACTAATACCAATGTCATGAGCGATCTCTTTGCACATTGTTTGCCTATTTTCATTAAAAGATTCTCTAACTCTATGACTAATACCAATGTCATGAGCGATCTCTTCACACACTGTTTACCTATCTTCATTAAAAGATTCTCTATGACTAATACCAATGTCATGAGCGATCTCTTCACACACTGTTTACCTATCTTCATCAAAAGATTCTCTAACTCTATGACAAATACCAATGTCATGAGCGATCTCTTCACATACTGTTTACCTCTCACACACTGTTTACCTATCTTCAACAAAAGATTCTCTAACTCTATGGCTAATACCAATGTCATGAGCGATCTCTTCATACATTGTTTGCCTATCTTCATTAAAAGATTCTCTAACTCTATGACTAATACCAATGTCATGAGCGATCTCTTCACACACTGTTTACCTATCTTCATTAAAAGATTCTCTATGACTAATACCAATGTCATGAGCGATCTCTTCACACACTGTTTACCTATCTTCATCAAAAGATTCTCTAACTCTATGACAAATACCAATGTCATGAGCGATCTCTTCACACACTGTTTACCTCTCACACACTGTTTACCTATCTTCAACAAAAGATTCTCTAACTCTATGGCTAATACCAATGTCATGAGCGATCTCTTCATACATTGTTTGCCTATCTTCATTAAAAGATTCTCTAACTCTATGACAAATACCAATGTCACGAGCGATATCTTCACACAGTGTTTGCCTATTTTCATTAAAAGATTCTCTATAACTAATACCAATGTCATGAGCGATCTCTTAACACATTGTTTGTCTATCTTCATTAAAAGATTCTCTATGGCTAATACCAATGTCATGAGCGATCTCTTCATACATTGTTTGCATTTTCATCAAAAGATTCTCTAACTCTATGGCTAATACCAATGTCATGAGCGATCTCTTTGCACATTGTTTGCCTATTTTCATCAAAAGATTCTCTAACTCTATGACTAATACCAATGTCATGAGCGATCTCTTCATACATTATTTGCCTATTTTCAGTAAAAGATTCCCTAACTTTGTAAACATTTTTCTCGTCATAAGCTTCAGCTGGTCTCCCTGGGTTATGCTTGCCTTTTAACGTCATTTTGTCCATATCTAATGATAAAGAATGACATCCAACACGAAAGAGTTTGTGCCCCTAACATTTGGTGTGTGTGTGTGTGTGTGTGTGTGTGTGTGTGTGTGTGTGTGTGTGTGTGGTGCGGCGTGTGTGTGCGTGTATGTGTGTATGTGTGTGTGTGTGTGTGTGTATGTGTGTGTGTGTGTGTGTATGTGCGTGAATGTATGCATGCGTGTGTATGTGTGTGTATGTATGTGTGTGTGTATGTGTGTGTGTGTATATATATTTGTGTGTGTGTGTGTGTGTGTTGTGTGTGTGTGTGTGTGTGTGTGTGTGTGGTGTGTGTGTGTGTGTGCGTGTGTGTGTGTGTATATGTCTATCAATGCATCTGCGTCAGAATTTCCTTTATAGAATTCAATTTTAACGTCAGCCCAATATTCTTCAACAGACAAAGTCACAGTATTTACACATACTTTCCTAATTAGATCAGGTAACATGCGGGCCAGAAGTATGTAAAGTTTCAAACAGCTGCGAAGATAATTATTTTTTAAGCTATTAGGACATTCTCGCTATTTATTGGATGCCCCTTGTAATGCGTTTAAATACACACGCACAGACAGACAGACACACACACATACACAGACAGACAGACACACACACAGACAGACAGACAGAGAGAGACAGAGAGAGACAGACAGACACACACACACACACACAGACAGACAGACGACACACACACACACACACACACACTCAGAGAGAGAGAGAGAGAAACACACACACACACACACTCAGAGAGAGAGAGAGAGAGAGACAGACAGACACACACACACACATATACATACAGAGAGAGAGAGAGAAAGAGAAAGAGAGAGAGAGAGAGAGAGAGACACACACACACACACACACATATACACACACACACACACACACATACACACACACACACACTGTTGTCTTTTTTTCTAATGACAGGTTGTGGTAACCTGATAGACGGAAAGCCTATTTGCGGTGTCTTCTGGGCTGAGACATCGATATCTACTTCATAGGAACACTTTGAACATAGATGTTCTCTTTCCACATTTCAAGTTACGCTGAATAAAGCTATATTCATATCAAGGCAACCAGCACCACCGAAGGTCTGATCAATGCTTTCTCACATAAAGAACAAGATGAAGAATCGAAATCACCACCTGCTGTACGCATAAAATGAGCAACTGCCAATGAAGAGACTCGTTTTCAAGTACAAGCGACAGGCGACGAAATAACTTACCTTCAACAGCTTATGATCATTAATAGTATACTGGTCAAATGAAGCAATTTAAGGTAATTTAGGGCAGTTTTATACATGTTCTAGTGTACTCAGTTATGTTTATACATTTGTATTTATTTTTAACCCCCCCCCCCCCTACGATAAACTGACCGGAATGGTCAACGCTAGAGGCATATCCCTTAGTAGATTATGTGTGCCAATGCACTGATATATGTGTCCCTAATTTTCTTTTCCGGGTGATTTCTTTTCATGGTCATCGAGGTGTTTTGTGTTTTGAGACGGTAACGGTCATGATAGAGCTCCACACAGTCGGCTGGGCTTTAAACAGTAAGAATTACAATACAATTTAACATGATTTACTAATATGGTGACTTTGTTGAACTTTTGTTCCTTCCTTGGAATCGGAATGAACTTTTTTTGGACTACATCCTCATCACAGTCCCGACCACTGCAAAGCGAGGAGATATTTTCGAAATGATTGATTCTATGATTTATGTGTAACTCATAATGTCAGCTTCTCTGCTGTATCTAGATCTTTGTATGCGCAATGAAATGTCCGCTGATCAGACATGGCAGGAAAGGGATTTAATATTTTTGAAACAGATTTGAAGATTTTTGAGGTTAATGGCGACTGTACTTTCTGTCACTGCTCACTAGCTTTAGGTGCTTGTTCGTGGACACGTTCGTTTTTCTTGACATCAGAATGTCCTAAAAAACGGACCCCAGTATAAGTGACCGCTTCAGTGACAGGTTTATCATGTTTCCTATTGGATAAAATAACAAAAACAACAATAATATAATAATGATAATAATAACAATAACAACAAAAATGATGATAATAACATTAACAGTGAAAGTAATAATAATGATAATAATTCCATTCACTTAGTGCACAGTCCATATTTGTTGCATTTTATATAAAAAGAAAAAAAAAAAACAGGGAGAGGGGAAGGGGTTGCATGTCAGTACATTAATGCAGTTTAGATATTATTCATGTTTTCACGACTCTGAAATGGACCTTGCAACAGCTTGATGGACTACAGTGAAGTTGTCTGTATTGCAGTGCCATGATTTATATGGACAACAAGCATACTGCTGTCCGACTTTCGATTCAGACAGGTCCATCACACGATTAGAGCAAACAAGGTGATCAGTTTGTGTACTGATTCTACTTTTGTCAATCTTTACTGCAACTTGACAAAACCAACACATCCCCTTTCACCGGAAAGTATCATACTTTCGGTGATAATGAACCAGGCATTTTTCCCCCGAAATTCTGCTGCTTGTTGGTATTTTGCAGAAGCTCTCACTATGAGCTGTTGTTGCCCTGAAGATCATGTCACCATTCAAACTTTTGTCTTTCGTTCTCTCAGTGCGTTGATCCTATGCCTTTCATCCTCGACTCCCCAAAACACTACCAAACCCATGTTCATCTAGTCGAATCCCTGTGGCAGGAAGTCCATAGGAGCCGGCAATGCGAAACCGCCAGAGGGCTACCCACCGGAGGATTCTACACTGCTGTCAAGTCACTCTGATAAAATTCAGTAGTGCTTATTCTGATTCTGCATGAGCAGGATAGAGCCTATCGAGCACAATTACCAACAGCAGTAATTACTTAACCCTTTGACTCCTGCAGCCTATCCATCAGCATCCTGCATCATCAACCATGCTAGTGAAGCAAAAACTTAACCCTTTGATTCCTTCACCCTATCCACCAGCTTCCTGCAGGAAGCTGGTGGATAGGGTGAAGGAATCAAAGGGTTAAGTTTTTGCAGTTAGTAGACACAGTACAGTGGTCAAAGGGTTAATCTCAGAGTCAGACTCAGCAAACGTCCCCCACCATTTAAACTTGGTCTCC
>CM060305.1:96851750-96859250 GCA_030674185.1 Monoplex corrugatus | reverse complement strand
TCGATAAAGTCTTAAGTATTTTCTCTTAGGATTGATAATTGGATACATGTATAAAGTGCATTTTTGGCTCTAGGGAGGTGAGATATGCGGAAGCAATTTTAGTAATTTACGCCCGTTTTCGTATGTTTTGGTGTCCTTAGGTATGCTTCAATGTGTATTCAGGTGTTTTTTTCTCCTAAATCCTCATATGTGATAAATTGGATGGAGTGGTCAATGCCGGGGGCATGCCCATACATATGTGTACTTAATTTTCTTTCCTGTCTTTTTCCTGTGGAAGTTTTGTATGTTTTGAAGCGGTTATAGCCCTGATATGGCTCTACAACAATAACAATAAACATTGAACACATTTACCACGTAAAATTCGAGCTGCTCTCAACATGTACAATGTGTTGCCATAGCGCAGCGCAATCCAATATTTCTGTCTGTACGCGATTTTATTTATGAGTAGATTATTTTTCCATACAAAAGTTTGTAAAGAACAACTCCTTCATTGTCGAGGATGCTTTAACGTGCAAGGAGAGCACGCTGCACACAATACCTCACTTTATATACTTATCCAAAAGACTAGCACCCAGACTTCCGATCAAAAAGAGGGGGGGGGGGGGAAGAAAAGTAACTGTCTGATAGGGAATCGAACTGGGATTTCTGTGTGCATCCTAGGCAGATGCTTTATGCACAACGCCACACACTCCATATTGTAGGTGCTGAATGATACTTTTCTGGTGTCATGATATGACTAGTGTCTGTCCACTGTAATTTGGTATATCACTAATACTGACAATAACTAGGGTTCTTTGGCTGAATGGCTTAGAATGTACAGTGTACATTTCCCATAACTTTTGAGTATTTTAAAATCTAAATGAAAGTGACTGCCAGAGTTCAAGCAAAGAGGAACCAGAACTACACACACAACACACACACACACACACACACACACACACACACCACACACACACACACACACACACACACACACACACACACACACCACACACACACCACACACACACCACACCACACACACACACAACACACACACCACACACACACACACATACACACCATACACACACACACACACACACACACACAGACACACAGACATACAGACACACACATACACACACACACCCCACACAGACACAGACACAGACACACATACAGACACACACCACACACACAGCACACCACAACACCACACACACACCACACACACACCACACACACCAACACACACACACACACACCACACACACACACACACACACACACACACACACACACACACACACAAAGAATACGAACGCATATTTGATATAACAAGACAAAACAAGATATACTTTGTGCTGTTGACAAGTACAAACCCCACCCCCTCCACCAGATATTTATTGCTGGTCTGGGTGCTAGTCTTTTGAACGAGACAAGAAACCGAGATCCTGTTGCAGCATGCAGTATTTGTGTTGTGGACGGTAGACGTAAACATTTTTTTCATATTCTCAGTGACGTTTGCCATATTTATGATTATGCTTATCATCAGCATATTGATAAGTTTAAATATCTGGAAACGGTCATCTCACCGGACGGCAGAGGCACATCAGAATTAGCCAGCAGAATCGGCCAAGCCCAAACTGCATTCAAGAAGATGAAAAGCGTTCTAACCCTCAAACGCTAATCAATTAACATCAGGAAGAGAGTTCTTAAGTGTTATATAGAACAGATACTGTAGTACGGTTGTGAGGCGTGGATAGTCAACACGCAAAGTCAGAACAAAATTGAGGCAACTGAAATGTGGTTTCTGAGAAGAATGTTGAGAGTTCCATGGACAGCAAACAAAACAAACGAGACAGTCTTGAAGGAGGCAGACACAAGAAGATCATCAATAAAGAAGATTAGAAAAAGACAAGCAACATTTATAGGACATTTTAGGAGGAAAGAGAAATTAGAGCACCTGGCCACTACAGGAAAGCTGGGGGGAAAGATAACACCGGGTAGACCAAGGGAGAAAATGTTGGACGGACTTGCAGATTGGCCGAGGACAGAGAGGGTGGTAGATGTACTTGCAGCGACAAGGGATAGATTCGTGTGAAGGGCCATGATCGACAACGCAATGCGGCAGGGCACATGATGGTGATGAAGATGATGATGATCAGCATATTGGTGGTCTGGGTTCTATCTTTTAGATGAGGCGATAAACTGACGTCCTTGCGTGTAGTAGTATGGTTTGTGTTGTACATGATAAAATGTTTTTTTTACTAGTCTCACTTGCCAGCTCTGACTGTCATTAGCGAATCATAACAGAACCTGTTTGTTGTTCTACCAGATGTGGGGTACAGTCCTTACCTAAAAGACAATGGCGTACCGCCACCTTGCTTCAAGGGTGCAATTCTTGGAGTGGCTAACCTCAAGGACAACACAACAATGCATTGTTTTCTTTATATAGCTTTCTGTATTGTTTGTGTTAGTTTGGCTAGCTGACTGCTTGATGGTTTGTTGCTGTTGTTGTTGTTGATTTTCCTAAGCCTGAAGGAATGGTAGGGATTTTCTTTTTCTGTAAAGAGTCAGTTTATTTTATCAGTCAATGGTCATGAGGGAAAGGCAGAGATAGATAGATAGATATAGATAGATAGATAGACAGATTGATAGATATATAGATAGATAGATAGATAATCAGATAGATAGATAGATAGATAATCAGATAGATAGATAATAGATAGATAATAATAGATAGATAGATAGATAATCAGATAGATAGATAATAGATAACAGATAGATAGATAATCAGATAGATAGATAATAATAGATAGATAGATAGATAGATAATCAGATAGATAGATAGATAATCAGATAGATAGATAGATATAGATAATCAGATAGATAATAGATAGAAAAGATAGATAGATAGATAGATAGATAGATAGAGAGTGAGAGAGAGAAAGTGAGAGCGTGAGAGAGAGAAAAAATGAGAGAAAGACAGTGAGAGAAAGTGAGAGTGAGAGAGGCAGAGAGTGAGAGAGTGAGAGAGGCAGAGAAAGCGAGAGTCAGAGAGAAAGAGAGAGAGAGAGAATGAGAGCGAGAGAGAAAGAGAGAGTGAGTGATAGAGAGAGACAGAGCGAGTGAGAGAGAGAGAGAGAGAATGAGAGCAAGAGAGAGAGAGTGCGCGCGTATGTGTAAAAGAGAAAGAGAGAGAGAGAGAGAGAGAGAGAGAGAGAGAGAGAGGAGAGAGAGAGAGAAGACAGAGAGAGAGAAAGTGAGAGAGAGAGAGAAGACAGAGAGAGACAGAGAGTGAGAGAGAGGGGGAGAGAGAGGGAGTAGAGGAAAAGAGGGGAGAGAGAGAGAGAATGAGAGAGAGAGAGAGAGAGACAGGTACAACTGCACTATCAAACACTGCCAACCCATTCTAAAAGTTTAGATGTTGTTGTTCTAGTTGGACAATGCCCCATGGCGGCGATAATCATAATCGTCTTACTTCACCTAATTCCAGAGGGTGTTCCAGTACTCTGCCCATGCGCTTGGTCAGATTACCCACAAAAGAACGGAGTGGATAAGGGTGGGGATGACCTATACGGGTATCCATACAGAAAACTGAGAACGTGCAAAGTCTAACGTGACAGCTGTATAGGTCAGTGAACGCTCAGTGCTACTGCTGAAACACCCACTTATTATCCCTGAGTGAACCAGTCGAACGGGTTTCACAACCAACAGACCTATGTGATTGGTACCCTTTGTCATCAGAGACACCAGGGTTCAACCCCTGCGTTATGAGCATGGCCCCTAACCAACTCAAAGTGTGGCCCACCTGAGGGTCGAACCCACAACTCACCAGTTATCATCAGCATGGCACGCTAAGCAACAGGGCTAACGGGATCATTAACACAGTTTCAGTGGCCCCCATCAGACCAGTTTCAGTTTCAGATTCTCAAGCCGACGTCTCCGCGATCGGAACGAATTCCATATGCACTAGCGTCACAGGTGCCATGTGTATGGTGATCATGGCATATGCACATAAACCCATGAGCTAGCCAGGTCCTGAGGGCCTACCTAGCCTGTTTTACCTCGATATATATTTGTCCTGGTATTTTATCAGCCTATCATTAGAATAGTCTTGGTTCCATGTAAACGACAATAGTGATACCAAAAAAAAAAAAAAAAGGAAAAAAAAGGAACACACACACACACACACACACACACACCACACACACACACACACACACACACACACACACACACACACACACACACACACACACCACACACATACACACACACATATATATATATACACATACATATATATATTATATATACATATATATATACACACACATATACATACACATATACATAATATATTATATATATATACATACATAAAGTAAATAAATGAATAATTAAAGGTCTAAATAGACCAGCTGGTTACAATGCCATCTTGATGACCAGTGGCCTTGGTGTAGTGGTTAGCGCTACGAACTACCAAATGGAAGGTTGTGGGTTCGATTCACCATGAGTCCCTTCAGAAATTATTGTGGGATTTTTTGGCTCTAACCGCTCCTACCCAGATATGAGCGTCTAAGAGCTCATTGGGAAGACTGGAACCACACAGTTGAGTCTATCCATTTCACAGATGTATCATTGAGGATGTTGCTCAAATCGTCTGACTAATACCGCAGGTGTCTGTATCTCTTGGACCTGGTTGACGCCAGAATATATTTTGATAATAAGCTCAGAGTAAAGCCCTGTTATGCAGTCTCAATCTTAGATGGAACTCCATGGCATATTGTTTTTATCCTCCTCCTCCTCATTGTATTATAAAAACTGTGCCAGATTCTGTGGCCATAAAGGTGGCGTAGAAAATAGGACCAAAAGAAAAAAAAAGATGAAATAAAGGAATGCCATGTTGATAACTCATGGGTTGTGGGTTCAATCACCAGGTGGGTCACTAATCTTTAACAGGAAGGTTGGTTGGCTCTTATAGTAGAAGCTTAAACTCAAGATCTTATGTCTCGAGCCCACAATATAAACACTGGACTGTCTGTCCATCTTAATGCTTCAATCGGCCTGGTGGTAGATCATGCAATCCCTCTCCTTATTTCAAGACCTTACCAACGCATTTTCAAGAAAATGAAAAGCGTTCTTACCAGCAAATGCCTATCAATTAACATCAGGAAGAGAGGTTTTCAGTGTTATGTTGAACCGATATTGTTGTACGGATGTGAAACGTGGACAGTCAACACGCAAAGTCAGAACAAGGTTGAGACAGCTGAAATGTGGTTTCTATGAAGAATGTTCCATGGACAGCAAAGAAAACAAAAGAGACAGTGTTGAAGGAAGCAGATACAAGAATGTTAGAAAAAGAGAAGGAACACTTATAGGACATTTTATGAGACAAGAGAAATTAGAGCACCTAGTCACAACAGGAAAGCTGGATGGAAAAAGAGCACCAGGTAGACCCAGGGAGAAACTATTGGACGGACTTGTGCAATTGACGAAGACAAACAGGGTGGGAGATGTACTTACAGTGACAAGGGATAGATTCGTGTGGAGGGCCATGATCGCCAACGCCATGTGGCAGGGCACATGATGATGACCAGCGCATAAGCTTTTGTTGGTGTGTCTGCATACATTGACCTTGATATCTGTTTTGGTATGTGATCATATGCATTGCATTTTACATCAGCTGTGTCACTTTGGAAGTTTTAACTACTGCACTTGTGCGGTTTTCAAAATCAGGTCTTTCTTTCTTTCTTTTTCTTTTCTTTTTTTTTATTTTGTTTCTCTGTGTTTTTCTTTCCTTCGTTCATTTTTTTCAAGAATTGGGGGAGGGGAGGGGCCTGTGATTCGAAGTTCAGTATTTATTCCCGTATTTCTGGGTGAACTGATAAAATGCTTTACTCCTCCTCGTTGTAAAGTTTTGGAATTTCATAAATCAAGTTTGAAAGTGCTAGTATACAAGAAAAACAACACGGCAAATAAGCAAACAAGAAGAAATCGAGCAATCTCCCTTTTCATGAAAAAAAAAAAGAAAAAAAAAAGAAAAAGAAAAAAAGGAAACTGCAGAAAATCGAGATTTTGTACTTTTTAAGGACAGGTGATCTTGAAGAAATTCAGTTGAATTAAAAATTGACCTGCACAGAGGACAAGGGTAGCGACAGTGATAAGAAAGTTAAAAATAAAGTCAGAAGTAACTTTTTATACAGAAAGTGCTGTCCACACATCTTCCCATAAAGTGCTGATTCTAGCAATTTTTTTTCTTTTTTGGGGGGGGGTGGGGGTGGGGTCCGCACGACCTCGACCTTGACACCATGTCCTCCATACTTCAGCATTAATTAAGCGACCCTTCAACGATACACCTTTGAGGGAAATTTGATGACGATCTATCCAAAAACAGCTGAAAACAAATCATGCTAGCAAACGAGTATTTTGTTACGGATATACACACATTCCTCCCTCCCAGATATATATACGAAATAATTCCTCAGCCCCCCTTTTTTTCTTAAGGGAGATTTTAAAAAAGCAGAAGAAGGATGACGTTGTCATCAACAGCAGCAGCAGCAGCAGCAGCTCAACCACCACTACCACCACCACCAACAACATCAACAACAATGACGACAACACAACCAAAGATAACCAAATGCACGCACTAACCTCCGATTTGGACAACAAGTGACGATTCTCCTCCCCCTCTAACATCACCTCTCCAGCGTCTTCATCGTGGTCCGCCGTGAGTTGTGGTAACAACGCTGAGGGCGCTGCTGTCGTTGTTTGCAAGCTGTGTTGGTCACCATCATCCTTCCCTCATCACCCTTTCCAGCAACAAGCACCTCTGCCGGCACTGACGTGGATACTGCGTCTTTCTGTACCATGTTTCCTCTCTCTGCCGCAGTCATCGGCGATACTGTATCAGCGTGATCGTCATCATGAACTGATGACGGTGGTAGCAAAGCCGTCGGCGATGTTGAGTTAGTTTGATCGTCATCTTCAATTGGTGATGGTGGCAGTAAAGTCACTTTCTCATTGGCTTCTGAGTCCATGTTGTGATCAGCGGCTCTCTTGTCTTCTTCAATGTCGTTGGCATCATCAGCAGGACATAAAACATTGGGAAGTTTGTCTATACTTTCATTGTTCATGTCTGAAACACCGACGCCCGTCTTCGCGCCCTTTTGATCAGACTGATCTCCTTCCTTTGGTAGGCCTGTGATCATGTCCATCACGGACTCGTGTGCGGCTGAGCTGACGTGATCGGGTAGGTTCTGGTTTACTCATTACAAATGACGTCAGACTCTCGTATATTATTTGATGCGGGCTGCTGGTCAGCCATGGCGTCGGCCAATGTCCGTTACAGATATGGGTGTTCGTCCTGGCCACAAAGATGCTGAAGGGAGGTGGGGAGCCGGTGAACCTGCAACATAGCAAACAACGAAAGATTTAGGATAAGATGGAGCCGTGGCACAGTGGACAAAGCACCCGCCAAGGATGACAGAAGTCCCGGGTTTCGCTCTCGGT
>CM060305.1:96846750-96849250 GCA_030674185.1 Monoplex corrugatus | reverse complement strand
GTGTGTGTGTGTGTGTGTGTATGTGTGTGTGTGTGTGTGTGTGTGTTGATAGTGCAAACAGATTGCCATATTTGTGTGTGTGTGTGTGTGTGTGTGTGTATGTGTGTGTGTGTGTGTGTGTGTGTGTGTGTTGATAGTGCAAACAGATTGCCATTTTTGGGTGTGTGTGTGTGTGTGTGTGTGTGTGTGTGTGTGTGTGTGTGTGTGTGTGTGTGTGTGTGTTGATAGTGCAAACAGATTGCCATATTTGTTGTGTGTGTGTGTGTATGTGTGTGTGTGTGTGTGTGTGTGTGTGTGTGATAGTGCAAACAGATTGCCATATTTGTGTGTGTGTGTGTGTGTGTGTGTGTGTGTGTGTGTGTGTGTGTATGTGTGTGTGTGTGTGTGTGTGTGTGTGTTGATAGTGCAAACAGATTGCCATATTTGTGTGTGTGTGTGTGTGTGTGTGTTGTGTGTGTGTGTGTGTGTGTGTGTGTGTGTGTGTGTTGATAGTGGATACAGATTGCTATTTGTGACTATGAATTCCACGGTAAGGCTGGTGGGTAAAGGTGTAGGGTTTTCAGTTCTCCCAGGTCAACGTTATGTGCAGTCCTGTTAGTGATTGATACCTCTTTCATGTATCTACGCACGTAGAACATCTAATACGTACGTTAAAGATCATGTAAATCATGTAAATGTTCAGTGGCTGGTGGAAAGAAGAAAATACATAGCAGGTACACGGTAGCTAATAGAAACATGAAAACACCCAGCAGAGCCCCCCATTTCCACTTCGGAATGGAGTACGATTGCCTTAATGGTGAGGTGAAACAAACAACCAACAAAGAAACCAACCAACCAACAAACAAACAAGCAAACAAACACAACAACAACAACAACAACAACAACAACAACGACGACAACAACAACAAAAACAAAACAGACACACACGTAAAAGCCTACTCCTATATTCAAATGCATGTGGGAGTTGCAGTCCATGAACGAAACGAACAAACGAACAAAGAAAGAGAGAGAAAGAAAGAAGCAAAGAAACAAATGAATAAACAAACTACTTTTGTTTACTGAACGGACAGTGTTCATACAACTTTACTCTCCCGTTCACTTTAGAAATCTCAAAACTAAAAAGATCATTTGACAGTTGTAACTCAATGGACATGTATTTAACAATAGTAATCTTTTCGTTTCCATTGTTGCTTCTGTCACTAGTACCTTAACCTGTATTTAAACAACACTACTGAATATCATTATGCGGTTTTCATTTTCAAATATTGAATAAAACAGAACATGAATGCATATTTCATAAACGTAATAGGACTCATTTTAGTTCAAATGGCCTCCGTGAAACATACAAAAACGAGCCGAATAAACGAAATTACCAAATTCAGGACGTACAGAACGAAAACAGAAGACAATACTCATCTCTGTTAGGATCAGGAGGGTTAACCAGATAGCCTAATTCCAACTGAAAGTCGTTTGGCCGAAATGTTTTACTGCTCCTGTTACGTTTGCAAATAGCATTTGACCGAACATTTGCACTTTTTTTTTTTCATTCACAACGCAACTTTGGCTAGAATTTCACAAAGATCGCTTGGCCGAAAACTTGCCTCGGTGTTGTTTTGTTCATAAAACAATGGTCAATTACTTCGTTGTGTTTCTGAGTTAAACGATGGCAGCCACTTTAAATCTGATTGCCAAGATTACACTTGCTGATTTTAGTCAAAGATGTAGTGGCTGTCAGTTGGGACATGACTCAGCGACATTCTCCTATCCCTAAACATTCGGGTAATAACGGTCAAGGGACACGAAAACAGAAGCCCACCGGTCCGTCTTACTTCTTCTAAACTTGGTCGTCAATATCTGTATATAGCCGTGACTGGTGTGGCGTTAGACTATTCACACACGACTTGGCTCCGATTCAAGCTCTCTCCATTCCTGCTGGCGATTTTCTGCTTCACTGCGTTCAAGGTGAAAGCCCAGCTGCACTATGAAATGCTGCTGGGCACGATAGGCAAGTGGGTAAGACGTCAGACTTGTAATCGGTAGGTCTGCCTTCGATTCTGCCTGGGTACCTCTCACCTGATGGCTAGATGGTGGAGATTTTTCCAGTCTCCCAGGTGTAGGCCTTCTTAGTGTACAGTCCTGTAAGTGACTTAGTGTACAGTCCTGTAAGTAACTTAGTTACATTCCTGTAAGATTAGTGTACAGTCCTGTAAGTAACTTAGTGTACAGTCCTGTAAGTGACTTAGTGTACAGTCTGTAAGTACTTAGTGTACAGTCCTGTAAGTGCCTAAACTCCCTTTATATGTATACATATGCATACAACCCTGTTCTTTCCTGACACGAACAGACCATTTTTTTTACTTAGTGCATTTGCACGTGAAGATTATGCGCGCGTGAGACCGGCTTGCAAACTTAGCATGCATGACAGTGCAGGCAAAAACGTCGATTCTCAACTATGCACGTTACAGATCCTGTAAGTCATGTCAGTGTCTGATGGCTTATT
>CM060305.1:96794250-96841750 GCA_030674185.1 Monoplex corrugatus | reverse complement strand
TGCGTTGTGTGTTTGTGTGTGTGTGTGTGTGTTGCGTTGTGTGTGTGTTTTGTGTGTGTGTGTGTGTGTGTGTGTGTGTGTTTTGTGTGTGTCGTGTTGTATTGTGTGTGTACGTGCGTGTATGTGTGTGTGTGTGTGTGTGTGTGTGTGTGTGTCGTCTGTGTGTGTGTGTCATTCGTGTGTGCGTGTGTGTCATACTGTGTGTATGTGTGTGTGTGTGTGTGTGTGTGTGTTGCGTTGTGTGTGTGTGTGTTTTGTGTGTGTGTGTGTGTGTGTGTGTGTGTGTGTGTGTTTTGTGTGTGTGTGTGTGTGTGTGTGTGTGTGTGTGTGTGTGTTTTGTGTGTGTCGTGTTGTATTGTGTGTGTACGTGTGTGTATGTGTGTGTGTGTGTGTGTGTGTGTGTGTGTGTGTGTGTGTGTGTGTGTCGTCTGTGTGTGTGTGCCATTCGTGTGTGCGTGTGTGTCATACTGTGTGTGTGTGTGTGTGTGTGTGCGTGCGCGCGCGCGCATGTGTCTGTGTCATTCGTGTGTGCGTGTGTGTCATAATCGTTCGTTCTTTGATTTAACGTCTTTTCACTATAAGTGATATTAGACGGATGTGTGTCATAATGTGCATGTGTGTGTGTGTGCGTGCGTGCGTATATGTATGCACACGTGTGTGTGTGTGTGTCCGTGTGCGTGTGTTAGTGTGTGTGCGCGCTCGTGTGTGTATTTCATCAAGTTAATTATCAGCAATATAGGACGAAAACACTGCTCTTAATGTATATTGTATCGTAAGTTAAAAAAAACAACAACGAAACTGAAGAGAAATAATTTACACAGTTATCATACATATATGCTGTGTTCCTCTGTTTTCATTTCCAAGCAGCTGTTACAAGCTTCAGAGTGAATTAGGCAGACGCAAAGGATCAGACAGAAAAAACACAACGTCCACGTTTTATGATGACAATGCCTTAGGCGGTGGGTTTCACCTTATTTTCATATGGCTTAAATTCGTTTGTTTTGTTGAGTTTAAAGTCCTACCACTCTCAGAGTGTATGAGGACTAGTTATAAGAATGTTGCTCAAAGAAGCCTTAAAACATTCTAGCTGGATTGTGTTCCATTAAAAAAAATAAAGAGAAAGAAAGAGAGAGAGAGAGAGAGAGAGAGAGAGAGAGAGAGAGAGAGAGAGAGAGAGAGAGAGAGAGAGAGAGAGAAAACAGAAATTCAATGTGAAAGCGTGAATGCTGTTAAGAGAGAAGTGTGACGTCAAAATGTGTCGTCGATTCAGCTACTCTCCGCTGTTCGCTCTTAAAGATTGGTTTGTGATTCACTCGATAATAAATCAAGAATATTTGTTTTGGTTTATGCTAACACTGAAAATATATGTTTAAGTTCTATTTTGTTGTATGGAAATATATAGAATCCTTTGGAACAATCTAGAAATGACAAGAAAAACGTAGAATACCTTAATTTTTCTAGAATGTTCCGGAAATCGTAAACAAATTTAATCTGTACAATGATTGGCTAGAACTACAGGATATTCTAGAAAGGAAGGTTCGAGAATGCGGCTATGTTTGCTGAAAATCTAGGGAAAAGCCGAGAATATTGTGGAACTTTCCATGATGTTATAAATATAGCCTGACCGTGGGTCGAGAGAGAGACAGAGCGATAAAAGAACTTAAGTGTAAGCCTGCTGTCAGAGATAGAGAAGTCGCTGTAGATTCGTAGAGTTGCTGCGTGTAGATTTGAGAGCTGAAGAAGAAGAATTCTGCAAACAAGGAGTGGTGCATCGGATGTGTGAAGTATTTACCCAGTTCCTGTTATATTTTCTACGTTCTTCAAATAAAACATTATTTTCGTTTAACCTGGACTGGTGTATTCTGTCTCTGAGAAGAATGATCAACTGCTAGATCTTCACGAACCTGCACAAACTGCACCTACATCTTAACAGTTCACACATTGTGAGATAGCCTACCCATGCTGTTATCGGATTTTTTTTCTCGACTTGTACGATCCTAACTTCTATCATGACCGTATAGACGTTTACTGTACAAAATGTCGGTCAGTTAAATAACTGTTTTCATCGCGTACTTGTATTTTGGACTGGAAAAAACGATGAACTGAAATTAGCGAAATTTGTCAAAGATTCTAGAAAAGTATAGTTGTATTTTGAACATCTGAATACTCCATAATGATATAGTTTCAAATGTACTTTTTTTCCCGTTGGTTTGTTGAATATCAAATCTGCTGAATGGTATATGTCGATTCTGTTGGATTTTTATTTATTTGCGACCATTCCCTATGCTCCAGATCGGTTTAAATGATCTACTGAACATTGAACAGTGTGTGTGGTGTGGTGTGGTGTGGTGTGGTGTGGTGTGGTGTGTGTGTGTGTGTGGTGTGGTGTAGTGGTGTGTGTGTGTGTGTGTGTGTGTGTGTGTGTGTGTGTGTGTGTGTGTGTGTGTGTGTGTGTGTGTGTGTAAGAGACAGCACGTGTAGGAATGTGTAATGTGCCGGCGGGGGTGTGTGCAGTAAAACGAGGAATTATTGATTTTTGTATTTCACTGTTAGTTTCCTCTTTATGTTATTTCCCTGTTTATCACTGTCATGGTGCATACAAAAATACAATGAAAACACGACGAAAACATGTACTAAGTGAACGAAACAAGACAGGCGCAAATGTTCGGCCAACTGGCCTCTTTCAAGCTGACACAAAGGACAACAAAGAAACAAAATCTGTAGATTGAGGACACAAAAAACAGACGAGCTAATTTCCCTGATGTTTGGTTGAGCTTGAGAAAATAACTTACACTAGTCACAGACTGCATCACATGTATCATTTAAAACTGGCAATTCTAATGATGATATCCAAACCGAAGTAACCGCCCGCCTTCATGCAGATACGAACCAGAAAAAAAAACAACCTAGAATCAGAACGCTTATTAATCATAACGAAACAAGACAGGCGCAACTTTTCGACTAACTCTGTGTGTGTGTGTGTGTGTGTGTGTGTGTGTGTGTGTGTGTGTGTGTGTGTGTGTGTGTGTGTGTGTGTGTGTGTGTGTGTGTGTGTGTGTGTGCGTGTGTGTCTGTGTGTGTGTGTGTGTCTGTGTGTGTGTCTGAGTGGTCTGTGTGTCTGTGTGTTGTGTTTTGAAGAGGGGGTTGCTGGGCGGGATTTTTCGGCTAATTGGCCTGTCAGTTGGCACCTGTCTTCTTTTGTTATATCAACCATGTATTCTGATTGTAGTTTGTTTTTCTTGGTTCCAGTTCTTTTCATAAAAAAATATAGTAGACCTACTTTCTTTGTTCTCTCGTTTATTGTTTATAGTTTCCAGCTGATGACTCGGAAGGAATAGGAAGAAATTCAAACGGAAGACCAGCCTTCCAAATCATCATGTCAAAGCCGGTTCTCGTCTGCTGTAATAATATCTTAGCTGTACAAAGCGGTTTGGCCTATCTTTTCATGTTTCCATTTATGTAACGGGTGTGATAGCCAAGTTGGTTTAGACGTCCAGCTGCTGATCAGAGGGTCTGGGTTCGACCCCGTCAGTAGCGCCTAGTGGGTTAAGCATATTTTCCCGATCTCACTGGATAACATATGCGGACCTTTTCTGTTTTTGTTATTGTTATTTTGTTTGTTGTTTAAAGCCCAGCCGACTGCGTAGAGCCATATCAGGGCTATAACCAGTTAAAAAAACATACACAATATGTCAACAGGAAAATAAGGAAAAGAAAATTCAAGTACACATATCAATGCATACCGCGCATACAATCTAAGGCAATGTCTCTGGCGCTGACCATTCCGTTCAATTTATCGTAGAAAGGATTTAAAAAACACACCTGAATACAAATTTAAACATAATTGATGACACTAAAACATATAAAAACGGGCCTAAATTACCTAAAATTGCTTCCGCATATCCCATATCCCTAGAGCCAATTATGCACCTGTACCCAATTATAAATCCTGAGAAAAAGTACTTAAGACTTTATCAAACACATACCGGTGAATGGACCAGCAAGGCAGAAAATGATACGAAGAAATGACGGAAAGCCAAGGAGGAAAAAAGAAACAATGATAGAAACAAGGAAATTTCTAGCACAGAATTTCCAGAAGGTGGGGATATTATTCATACTGAAAGACCCCCCGGCACCCCCACAGGGGGATTATGCAGACCTGCGTATATAGGATTACCCGAGTGCACTGAATTCCTTTTAAGCAAACTCCAAGCATACAATTATACAGTCCGTGGTATGCTGTCTCCAGAGAGACCCATTGACTCGAAACACATGACACTGCCACTTCCACGACAAAATGCTATTTCAGGTCTGTGTTCTTACCTGTCAGAGAAGGGAACAATAGAGTCGACGTTTCAAAGTGTCTTAACGCTATGCACTCCCAGTGTGCCTCTATACTTATTTTAAGAACATGGGCAAAAACCTGCTTCAACTTTGGACCAATCATATGACACACAGATGGCTAAAAGTCCTTTCCTAACGTCGTGCGTAAGTATAAGCTTACCATAATGATGTGACTGAAGCAACGGATCAGGATCATATTGGACCATTTTGTTGTTGTTGTTGTTATTGTTGTTTTAAGTCCAGCCGACTGCGTAGAGCCATGTCAGGGCTATTGTTAGGCCATTTAAACCCAAGCATAGGTGCTTTCCCTTTGAACCAGATCAATGGTCTGATATGATGATGAGTGTCCGATAAACAGCTAGAAATACCTAATGATGTCACACACAACACACACACCACGCACGCCCACACACACACACACACACACACACACACACACGGCGAACACACGCCACAACACACCACATCAACACACACACACACACAGACACACGCAATCACACACACACAACACACACAGACACACAATCACACACACACACACACACACACACACACACACACAACACACACACACAACACACACACACACACACACACAAACACACACACACACACAACACACACACACACACACACACACACACACACACAACACACACACACACAACACACCACACACACACACACACACAAAACACACACACACACACACACACACACACAACACACACACACAACACACACACAACACACACACACACACACACACACACACACACACACACACACAAAAAAAACACACACACACACACACACCACAACCACTACCATAAACAGTGTGTATCGATTAATCTAAACCTTTGTCAAAAGAGAGAAAGAAAGAAAAAATAGTACTTAATGTGATGGTAGCCATTTAACAGCGGGGATATGGAAAATGGACAAACGCCGACAGTGACAATATTGTAAGATAGCAGGACAACGACAGCAAATGAGAAACGAAAGAGTGTCCCACACAAAACAATGTTCAATTGATGTATATTGTCTTCCCTTTCACTTATCCCCTCATCTGTGTGGGCGTGGTCTGTCAGTTCTGACAATCACCAGCTGGCAATCAGCAGTGACAAAGCGTCCCACCAGTTAAGGTAACAAATGAATTGAAAAACAGAGTCCAAGGGAATTTGCGAACCTAGAGTGTTTCATACGTGCTCCACCCAAAATCTGTCAGCGACGATCTTAACCTTTTGACTCCCACACTCTGTCCACTAGCATCCTCCATTGACAACCATGCTAGCAAAGCAAAAAGTTAACCTTTAATTCTCTCATCCTATCCATCAGCTTCCTCCAGGACAAGTGTTGGAATTCAAGAGTTGTCTAGATATCTATATTCTGTAGCACCAAAAGCTGATACCACTGCCAGAAAGACCAGACAATGAAGAGATCAATAAGAACGATGAAACACGAGACATGAAGCCTTCACGCTACAAATCTCGCAATCAAATCCACGCCACAAATCTCGCAATCAAATCCACGCTACAAATCTCGCAATCAAATTCACGCTACAAATTTCGCAATCAAATTCCGAGAAACTTGAGTGGCAACAAACTACCACGGTCCTTCCTGTTGTTAAAATGAACCAAACTTGAGTTCAAAATCAAAACTTAACCGCCAGAATGATGTTTCTTCCTTCTTTCATTCTTTTGTGATACTCCTTTCCGGCGTTTTTTCGGATGCGTTTATGAACGTTGTTTCGCCCATACTGTGCAGACAGTGTGCTGCTGTATAGTCTACATACGCCGTCTTCAGAGGGCGTGCATGCTGTGTGTTTTCGTGTTTTTATAAGCCACCGGACACTGACGATGTTTTTACAGGATCTTTAACGTGCATACTTAATGTGTCACGTGCGTATCCACGCGTAAGCGGTTTGGGCACTAACGGGGTCTCCACACAATTGTTGACCTGGGAGATAAGAAATGTCTGCACACTTGTTGACCAGGAGATAGGAAATGTCTGCACACTTGTTGACTGAGAAACAGGAAATGTCTGCACACTTGTTGACCTGAGAAACAGGAAATGTCTGCACACTTGTTGACTTGAGAAACAGGAAATGTCTGCACACTTGTTGACCTGAGAAACAGGAAATGTCTGCACACTTGTTGACCTGAGAAACAGGAAATGTCTGCACACTTGTTGACCTGAGAAACAGGAAATGTCTGCACACTTGTTGACCTGAGAAACAGGAAATGTCTGCACACTTGTTGACCTGAGAAACAGGAAATGTCTGCACACTTGTTGACCTGAGAAACAGGAAATGTCAGCACACTTGCTTGATCTGAGAAACAGGAAGTATCTGCACACTTGCTGACCTGAGAAACAGGAAATGTCTGCACACTTGTGACTGAAACTGGAAATGGCAACTTACGGAGATAGGAATGTCTGCACACTTGCCTGAGAAACAGGAAATGTCTGCACACTTGTTGACCAGGAGATAGGAAATGTCTGCACACTTGTTGACCTGAGAAACAGGAAATGTCTGCACACTTGTTGACCAGGAGATAGGAAATGTCTGCACACTTGTTGACCAGAGAACAGGAATGTCTGCACACTTGTTGACCTGAGAAACAGGAAATGTCTGCACACTTGTTGACCAGGAGTAGGAAATGTCTGCACACTTGCTGACTTGAGAAACAGGAAATGTCTGCACACTTGTTGACTGAGAAACAGAAATGTCAGCACACTTGCTGATCTGAGAAACAGGAAGTATCTGCACACTTGCTGACCTGAGAAACAGGAAATGTCTGCACACTTGTTGACCTGAGAAACAGAAATGTCTGCACACTTGTTGACCTGAGAAACAGGAAATGTCTGCACACTTGTTGACCTGGAGATAGGAAATGTCTGCACACTTGCTGACCTGGAGATAGGAAATGTCTGCACACTTGTTGACCTTGGAAACAGGAAATGTCTGCACACTTGTGGACCTTGGAAACAGGAAATGTCTGCACACTTGTTGACCTTGGAAACAGGAAATGTCTGCACACTTATTGACCTTGGAAACAGGAAATGTCTGCACACTTTGTTGACCTTGGAAACAGGAAATGTCTGCACACTTGTTGACCTTGGAAACAGGAAATGTCTGCACACTTGTTGACTTTGGAAACAGGAAATGTCTGCACACTTATTGACCTTGGAAACAGGAAATGTCTGCACACTTGTTGACCTTGGAAACAGGAAATGTCTGCACACTTGTTACTTTGGAAACAGGAAATGTCTGGAAACAGGAAATGTCTGCACACTTATTCACCTTGGAAACAGGAAATGTCTGCACACTTGTTGACCTTGGAAACAGGAAATGTCTGCACACTGTTGACTCGGAGATAGAAAACGTCTCATTCTTGCACCTACCAGGCAGACGGTAACAAGGCAGTATCGAACCTCAGACCTTTACGATTTTAAGTCCGACACTTTACCCACCTGTCTACCGGACGGTTTGGGTTCAACGTGGCCTGATAGCGTTTGAGGAGTAAAGAGTGGACATTTTGTTTCCCGATCTGCCAGATCAATAGATGTAAAAGACCTGTCAGTGCCTGAACCCCCATCGTGTGTAGTCACACGCAAAACATGGAATACGCACGTTAAACTAAAGATGCTTCAGTCATGTCAGTGGTCAGTGGCTTACACAAACACGTAAGAAAAATACCTCGTGAGCCCACCACAAATCTGTATGAATAGCACACACACACCACACACACACACACACACACACACACACACACACACACACACACACACACACACACACACCACACACACACACATACACACACAAGAAGAAAACTACGTTGGTATAGTCACATAACAAGAGCCAGTGACCTTGCTGGAACAAGCCTCCAAGGAATGTTGAAGGGGGGTGACGGAGGGGAAGACAGACAGAAAACGACAGACTGACAACATTACGGGAAGGACAGAAAAACTATCTGACTTTGGCACACAACCGACATAGCTGGGAAAATCTGGTGAACAGTTCTTCAGTACGATGCCAAAGTGACCCTTCACGGAGATAAGGGAGAAGAAGAAGAAGCAGCAGCAGCAGTAGAAAAAGTGGCGTAGTCTGATGATGATTTAGTCTCTCTGTGTGTGTGTGTGTGTTTGTGTGTGTGTGTGTGTGTGTGTGTGTGTGTGTGTGTGTGTGTGTGTGTGTGGTGTGTGGTGTGTATGTGTGTGTGTATGAGTGCGTGCGTGCGTGTGCTCGTGTGTGCGACTGTAGTATGTGTGTGTACGGCTGTTTTTGTCTGTGTGTTTCAGCATTTTTAAGCTATGATATGCTTTTTGTTCCTTTGTTTTCGATTTTTTAACGCAATAGCTCCATTGTTCATTTGCTATAAACGATCAACATCAATTATTATTGCCACATCGTTATTGTTCAGATCTGACATCTTGTATAACATTTTGTATATGCTCATCATTGTTATAGGTTATGGTTGATGCAACTGAGTAAGTGTATACATTTATTTTCTTAGAGTGAAAGAGAGAGAGGGAGAGAGAGAGAGAGAGAGAGAGAGAGAGAGAGAGAGAGAGAGAGAGAGAGAGAGAGAGAGCATGTACAATAAGTATGTGAGAGAGAAAGTATGTGTAAATGTGTGTATATGTGTGTATGTGTATATGCGTGCGTACGTGCGTGTGTGCATGTGTGTGTATGTGTATGTGTGTTTGTGTGTATGTATATGTGTATGTATTATGTGTTAGTGTGAGAGGATAATGTTTTTAGGTGTAGCTGTTCTGAGAGAGAGAGAGAGAGAGAGAGAGAGAGAGAGAGAGAAGAGAGAGAGAAGAGAGAGAGAGAGAGAGAGGAGAGAGAGAGGATATGGTGTGTGATAGTGTGTGTGTTTGTGAGTCTGAGCGTACGAAAGGGAGAGACTGCTGATACAACTGCTGAAATCTTGAGGTAAAACCACTCTAACCGTGATACAACATTGTAACAGGCCTAAGGAGTTTGCTTGTTTATAATTGTAATACGTAATGGAGTGATTGGGGTCTGCTCCACAGAGTAGTGAGAGACCTTGTAAAGGCTGCGCGTGCAGACAGACTGGCTGAGGTACAAGTGGCCAGGCTGAGACACGATAGGGTTCCTTTAGTTTGATGTTCAGATTGACCACTTGCTTTTTCTTGTTCATATTTTTGCTCACTGTTCACTGGTTGTGAGTGAAATTGTGCAGACTGCACATGACAGAGTATGTGTCCCCTAAGAGTGAGGAGTGCCTATACTTATCATTTGTTTTTGTATCCTGTCTTAACGGTAATTGTTTTAAGTTCCTGTACACTCTGTTTGAAATGATCTTTTCAAAGAAATGTTTGTGTTGAATGAAATCATCCAGTAACATAATACTTGCTTATTGTTAAAAATGTTTTATAGCTTTTAATGATATGTGTGTACGTATAGGTATGTGTATATGTTAACGTATATGTATGTATGTGTGTGAATGTGAATGTATATATATATGCGTGTATATATTGTATGTATGCATGTGTGTGCGTATGCATGTATGCATGCGAGCATATATGTGTGTATGTGCATATATGTGTGTATGTAATCTTTACACGTACGTATATGTTTTGTATACAAAATGAGAAACAATTTTCCATTATGTTGTAATACTAAGGTTGGATGGGACAGTGCACCACGTGACCTATCACGCTTGATACCCGACCTAAGCTGCTATTTTTCTTTTCACTTGTAAGACCATTTTGTTGGTGTATTCTATCAAGTTTCATCCATTTTCATTTTCCACAACTTTTACTTATGACGGTACTTTTTGTTACACTATTCTTTAGTATGTTTTCCAAAGAAGTATACTTTCCCAACATTGAGGCAGAAAGCGCTCTGAATGGAGAGATGGTAGTGTTCTGTGAAACTGCACCGGTCTTAGTCATGTTTCTGTTTCTCGTGCTTGTTTGCACGATCACATAACAATGGATATTACACTGAATCAGTACAGGGCCGGGATCGGTCTTTTTCATGGAAAGGCTCTGGCGCTTCACCGCAGATTGTCCTTTATAGATAAAGAAACAGTACCTCAACTTTTGATATTCATATTTTTCCCTATGAAATATGCGTTGCCTTTGGCCTTAATTATACACTTTACCTGCGATATCAAAAGTATACAAAATCTTAGGTCTTTCCC
Organism: Monoplex corrugatus; assembly: GCA_030674185.1. Lineage (NCBI taxonomy): Eukaryota > Metazoa > Mollusca > Gastropoda > Littorinimorpha > Ranellidae > Monoplex > Monoplex corrugatus. Next base: position 96,831,224 of record CM060305.1, on the reverse strand, counting down.
ATATAAAACCTGTACATCTTCAGGTTCACAAAAGTCTAGCACTTCTAAATCAAATCTAGCCACATGCATGTCTCCTTCAACAATGCATTCACTTCTGCTCCAGTCAGGAGACATTCATCCAAACCTGGACCCAATAATGGCCAACTTAGTATTGCCCTCATAAATGCTAGAAGTATCAGAATTAAGATTGACCTGATATCTCCAGAAAGTGAACAATTTGACATAATCACAGTATGTGAAACTTGGCTACAACCAACAATTACGATGAATCTATTAAATTACCAAATTACCACCTCCCATTAAGAAAAGACCGTTCGCATCAAGCGTATGGTGGTGTTGCCATATATATAAAAGAGTACCTTTCTTTTACACCTCGACTCGATTTGCAAGTGGATAATCTTGAAGCAGTCTGGGTAGAGCTGAATCTGGGCAATGAGAAAATTCTGGTTGGCTCCTTTTACATGGCTCCAGGCACTCCCACTGCTTATTGGCAATTGATTAGAGAGAGTATCCATAAAGCCGACACAACCATGCTCAAATACTTCATTTTAGGCGACTTCAATACAGACTTTTTGTCCAATCCATCACCCCATCTAATGCATATACTTAACTTATATCAACTCCACCAAGTCACTAATGGCCCAACACGAACAACCGCAGATACAAGCTCTTGCTTAGATTTAATCATTACTCAATCTCTTTCTGTCATCAAATCAGTGGAGATACTACCTGAAATATGTAGTGACCATTGCGTTCCAGTTGCGGTCTTAAAACATCCATTTCATGCAAACCCTAACTACAAAAGAGTTATTTATGATTATAAAAAGCTAGATGAATATACGTTTTGTAATATTCTGTCAGAAACTGACTGGAATGCCATCATCTTTGATAAACAACTAGGTGAAAGTACACAGTTGTTCACTGACACCTTTTTCGAAATCGCAAAGCAATGTATGCCAGTTCATACAATTACAATAAGACCAAAAGATGTTCCCTGGATAAATAACCCACTGCGGGCTTTAATAAAAAAACGAAATAGGTTACACAAACGAGCTAAAATCACGAAATCTAACTTACACTGGCAAGAATACAGACAAGTTCGTAATCAGATCACATCTTTAAAACGGCAGTTAAAAATTGAGTACTACCAGGAATTGGATGAAAAGGCTTCTGACCCCAAACAGTTTGGCACTAAACAATGGTGGAAACTAGTAAAACAATTTATGGATAAAAAAGAACATTAGCTCCGACAATATCCCACCAATCAAGCACAACGGGAATGTTTTTTATTCCAACAAAGATAAAGCAGATATCTTTAATCACTTTTTTATTCAACAGTCAACATTAGAATCTGATAACGATCCACTCCCTGACTTACCTCAGTTTGAAAATGAAATCTTTTTAGAGGTGCTTACTTCGACCGAAGTAAAAAATGTTATATTAAACCTTAATAAAAAGAAAGCATCAGGACCAGACGCAATTCATAATAGACTTCTTATTGCTGCAGTTAATCAAATTTCAGACCCACTCACCTCACTATTCAACAGATCACTCCAGGAAGGACACTTTCCAACACAGTGGAAACATGCACATGTGACCCCGATTTATAAAAAAGGGTCTAAAGAGCTTTGTAACAACTATCGACCCATCTCCTTGCTTAGCTGCCTTGGTAAAATTCTTGAAAGATGTGTTCACAAACACATTCCTGAGAAAAAACAATATTTTAACTCCATCACAATCTGGTTTTATTCCTGGAGACTCAACTGTCAACCAGCTCTTAGATATTTATAACGATTTGTGTTCCGCTTTTGATAAAGGTATAACAACACAAGCTATCTATTTTGATATATCAAAAGCATTTGACAGAGTATGGCACGAAGGCCTTCTTGCTAAACTTAGATCTGTAGGAATTAGAGGTAAATTGGTCACTTGGTTTCGTTCTTACTTGTCTAACCGTTCTCAAAATGTGGTTATAAAAGGAGAAAAATCTAGCACAGAAACTGTCAAGGCGGGGTGTCCCACAAGGATCTGTCCTGGGGCCTCTTCTGTTTCTAGTTTATATAAATGATATAGTTAAGGATATAGCCTCTGTGATTAAACTATTTGCAGATGACACTAGTATGTCTTTAGCTTTAAGAGACTATAACGCTCGGGCAACAATACTTAATTCTGACCTGGAAAAGATAAGCGGGTGGGCAAAACTCTGGAAAGTGAAATTTAACGAACAGAAGACTGAACTTCTTAACTTTGCCCGAGATCAAAATCCAATGCCAGTTCTAAGATTCGGCCGAGGTTTCCTACAGGATGTCTCACACCATAAACACCTAAGTATTACGATCCAAAATAACTGCAAATGGGATGAACATGTCAAAAATATTGTAAACAAAACCCATCTGCTTATCTGTTGCCTTAGATCATATAAGTATAAATTAAGTAGGAAAGCCTTAGAGACAATGTATAAATCTTTTATCCTGCCCATTTTTGATTATGCAGACGTGATATGGGACAGTTGTAGTAAAAAACTTTCTGATGAGCTGGAAGACCTTAACTCTTCCTGTACGTTAAGGGTTTTCAGACTGGACGCAGGGTTCATCTGCGACCTATTTTGGAACAGGGGGTAAGGTCAGTAAAACACTTGTAGATATGTTTGTATTCAACATAGAACAAAAAGATTGATATTGGGTTGTGCAGAATTGAATTCTAAACAACATACAGGTAATAAAATTATGATAATGTTCATTATATAAAACTTGACCTGTGAGTTTTGCATGCATACTATTTGATGCAGATAATTTTTCATGCATACAGTTAGTACTAACTAAGCTCCAGCCGACCAGGCAATCCATATAGCTCCAAAGTCAAAGAAGAAAAAAATATTCCTCAACATCCTTTAAATGAACATAGCACCTAAAAAAAGTTCGTTTTTCATATAACATGAAGTTACATAACACTGAACATTGTCAGGTCACGCACCTAAAATAACACAAAACTACTATTATTACACCACTGTCCATCCTGGGCTTGCACTGGTGTTAGGCCTACTTTGAGCTGGCCTGCCTGTGTCCTTGTCACTCTCCCCCTACAACCCTCATCACCACTGTCACCAGGAGAATCAGCCGATCTGCCTTGTTCCTGCCCCAATGTGTCTGCAGATGATGTAAAAGAAACAGAACGGGAGAGGCGTGGTCTCTTTGCAGAACAAGAAGGCCCTTCATGATCGTCAACACTTCTGACTCGGCACTTGATGCACTCTCAACAAAGCTATCATCACTGTCACTGGCAGCTATTTCATCATCACTTTTGTCAAAAATTTCTGAAAAAGTGCAACAGCCTGAGCAGCAGTGAGCCTAACAGGACGCCGACAGCCTGACGCCATGGCAACTCCACTTACGAAAGTGAAAACACATGAACAAACGAGGCGCACACACAAAGAAACACATGGAATGACAAAGCAAAATGGCTGAAAAGGAAAAGGAAGTATCTGACTGTCGTTATCTGCCGTCATGCAGTTGTATGTCGTTAAATGGGGAAGCAATGCAAGTACAAAGTGACGAACCGTGCTGAGCCGCAGTGAGCGACTCGCCGGCCATTTTGAAAGTCAGCCAAGCCGCTCACTGCGGCTTGTCGGACAGGAAGTGTTAATTTAGAAGCTATCAGGATAATCATAGGGACTGTTCGAGGAACAAGTCACGAAAAACTTTACCAGGAATCAGGACTCTGCCCTCTAAAAGAGAGAAGACGACGTCACAAGTTACAATTCTATCATAAGCTAGTCAACGGTAACGCTCCTCAGTACTTAGTAGATCTTGTTCCATCACTTATGTCCACTTAAAACCCCTATCATAGACGAAGACCCTTAGAAAGAATAACTCCTCGTTCTAAAACCGAGGTTCACGCAACCTCATTCTTCCCGTCTACAACTAGATTATGGAATGAACTTCCAGAACACATACAAGCTAGCCCCTCCATTGGCCAACTTAAACACTTTCTCTCACATGGAGACCCAATAGTTCCTGCATTCTTTTACTACGGTAAGAGGATGCAGCAAACTATTCATTGTAAATTAAGATTAGAAATGAGTGACCTTAACTCCGACTTGTTCAAAAGACATTTACTAGATAACCCAGCATGTATTTGTGGCCATCCTAATGAAACAGCGAATCACTTTCTGCTTTTTTGTCCGGGTATGCAAACGTTCGCCTCCAGACGATTGACTCTCTTCCTCAGGAACAAAGAAGAACAAAAATACTTCTGAATGGAAGTGAACAATTAAGCCTTCAAGAAAACGAAAATATATTTAAACTAGTTCATAATTTTATTGAAAATTCTAAGCGTTTCTAAATTGTCTACTTGGATGATCTGCGGTGGTGTGCGGACCTCTAGTAAGCAACTCTTATTTATCTCCATTCCTCCAGCATGTTGGAACTAAGTCTTACTCTTTTCATCTATTATTTATGTTTGTAGTAACATGTGATATCAATTGTGGGTGTTTTTGCCTGCTTTGTTGGGTTTTCTGAGTTTTTCCCTTAGTTTGCTTTGGTTCATTTTGTTGTTATTGTTTTCTTTCACCTAGTGTGCTAAGGATATGATCGTAGTGCTTTTAGCTTTTTTCTTCATTTCTTTCTTGTTTCTTGTTGGTTTAAATTTCACAAGTTGCCCGCATTTGAGCCAATAGTGTGTCAATTGTTTTTGGGGAGGGCTAACATAAGCCATTGCTTGATGCCCTGCCCATGCTTTGCTGTATTTATGACTCTTCTTTTCTTGAATAAAGTTTTGTTTAAACCAAGAAGAAAAAAGAAGAAGAAGAAGAAGAAGAAGAAGAAGACCAGCTTCTTACAAAGTATGTTTTGCAGCATGGGCTTCAACTAATGATTATGAGAGAATGGTGCCGTACCTTTGGAAACAGTACTGTTTCCTGTGTTCCTAAGATGACCATGAACACAGGAACACAAATACAGCCCACACTAACACACACATCAACTATCAGTACTTCACTGCTTAACACGAAACAAGTGTCCCGCATCCCCACGGGGGAAAGGATGAAGATTTTCCCCATCTCCCAGGTTAACATGTGTGTGCAGAGCTACCAGTGTCTAAATCCCTTTCATGTACAGACTATCCAACATGCACGTTAACGTCTGTATGTCATATCAGTGGCTGGTTTATGGCCATAATGACAACACCTGGCATGCACGCCCATCGAAGACCAAGAGTATGCAGCCTGTGCACCAACATGTAGCCTGCACACAGCTGGCCAAAACGATACGTGCAGATGTGGAAAAAAAAGTCGGAACGCTTAAAACGACAACAGCGACAACAACAACAGCGACAACAACAATAGCGACAACAACAGCAATACAACAACAACAACAACAACAACAGCCACAACAACGACAGCGACAACAACAACAACAACCACGACGACGACGACAACAACAACAACAACAACAACGTGAAATACCTATTATGAGCGTTTTCTGTTCGCGTGTGGTCGCACCTTGTTTGAGCGCGCGCTCACCATTTGTGTATTTGTATGCACGATGAATATTCATAATACAATTGGTGACATATGAGTCTAGCTCAAAACGATAGACAACGCTGAAATTGACACTGGCAGTCGATAACAATAGTTTCTGGTTGTCCGCACGTATGTCCCAGCAGCCATTTGTGTTTTCGCTAAAACCGCACAGGTGCAAAGGTACTTGTGCACACATCTATCGATACAGAACTGGTACGATAAATTGGCCTTCTAATTGCTTGTCTTCGCATTATTGTTCTGGTGGTTCAATTTAGGATTACATCTTTTTCCTGTTTGTTGTCGTTGTTGTTGTTGTTTTTCCTCAGTATTTTCTCTCTCCCTTTCCCCTTCTCCCATTTCACTTGTTGGATAGTTATTCCCACAGGTCAGATCACTTGAGGTGGGTACAGACATAAAACTGAATCAAACAAATCTATGAGTGATCTCCCTTAGATACCTACGGGCTGATTGTTGGGTGAATATTTACTGTTGGTTATATACAGATCCCCGCAGTCATGTTCTGGGTGTGATCAGTGAATTAAACAAAACTGCTCCACAAAACACTTCTGAAGAGCTGGGTTCCTCAGTTCAATTTCAATTTCAGTTTCTCAAGATGATGTCTCCGCGCTCGGGATGAATTCCATATGCCCCTAACGTCACAGGTGCCATGTGATGGAGAAGACCCAGAATGATCATGGCACAAGCTTAGGCCTGCACATAAACCCAGGTCCTGCGGTCTTACCTAGATAGTGCCATAACCCTGAGGTCTTAGGGGAGTGAAGGTGGCAGAGATCTCAACTTTTCCCCGGGCCAGCACCACGAGGGCTGCGCCTCATCCCCTCTCCCTCACTTCAAATTCATATTCAAATTCACATTTTTTTTAAACCAAGACTTCAGAAAGGCAAGAAGGCTAATTGCTCTTCAAGGGGTTGGACCTGGGAAATCAAACTATCTCTCCAATGTTTTTTTTTACCAAGGCAGCCGGGTAATGCCCTGTTCTTCACGATTTTCATCTGCCTTGGGATCTTTAACGTGCGCAGCAAGAAGGCACAGGGTCCGACTCGTTTTTCGTCTCCTGCCGAAGGCCTAAAGGTTCAGTTCGATTTTCCGGTCAAACTGAGGAGAAACGTTGAGGCCTCTACGGGCAGCGAACCCTGGAACTTCGAGTTTAGTTATTGGCAGGTGAACGTCTTAACTATTCTGCCACTGTTATCCCTTCATCAGCGATTTAAGTAAAACTGCCATCAAATTTATATTTTACATTTACTCGGTGGGTCATTTAGTCCTCCTCATGTGAGCTCTTTCACGTATGCAAGATAGAAATGAATATGGTCCAATACTTGGACTGCTGAAATTAAACCAACCAACCAACCAACCAGCCAACCAGCCAACCAACCAACCAGCCAACCAGCACCAACCAACAGCCAACCAGCCAACCAACCAACCAACCAACACCAACCAACCAACCAACCAGCCAACCAACCAACCACCAACCAACCAACCAACCAACCAGCCAACCAACCAACAACCAACCAGCCAACTAACCAACCAACCAACAAAACCAACTAACCAACTAACAACCAACCAACCAACCAACCAACCAACCAACCAACCAACCAACCAACCAACCAACCAACCAACCAAAAGATCATCATACACCAAACAAAAAGAGAAAGAACCTTCGTCTCCCCGAAAACAACACAACAAACAACAACAACAACAACAACAACAACACAAAAACAACAACAACTCGGTATTTTTTATCTCAACTATTTATCTAGATCGATCTAAATCAGACTTGAGTAGGTTTGATGTTGCCGTGATATCCATAGCTGAGAAATGGCGATCAAATGATTTTTAAAGAAAACTTGCGTAAAGCGCGTTGAACAGGCGCAACTAATATGGCTGATAGTACGGACTGACCAGCTTAACACTTTGACACCCTCACCCTGTCCACCAGCATCCTGCATTGTCGACCATGCTAGCAAAGCAAAAACTTAACCCTTTGACTCCCTCACCCTATCCACCAGTCCCCTGCAGGAAGCTGGTGGATAGGGTGAAGGAAGTCAAAGGGTTAAGTTTTTGCAGTTGGTGGATAGAAGTACGGGAGTCAAAAGGTTAAAGGAAAAGGAGACACGAGCAGTTTTTGCCACGTCCACAGAATTCTCCGATGGAGAAACTACGTGGGCGTGATGTCTTTTATTAAAAGAAAGAAACTGGTTGCCCTCCCATTTGTTTGTTTATCTTCAGCTTGTCAGGATACAATGGCAAATGAGAAACTCGTAGATCTGGAGGATATCAATCTTGTCATCTTACGATATATGTATTATTATAACAGGTACAGATATACTGGGCGTAGTAGTCAAGTTGGTAAACGTCGGAAGGTTCTGGTTCGATTTGCCTAGATTGATTGATTGATTGATTGATTTGTCAAGTTTTTACGTCGACACCCACACCTCAGGTGATATGGCCGGCGGGGATAACCATCCCAGGGAAGTGGGGGAAGGGGGGAGGGGGGCTTATCTAATCCTATACTGACTTCACCAGAACAGCAATGACGTTAAGATGGGAAAGTGATAAGGCCAGTTTTAATACAGCGCACCCCGGGATTCGAACCCACAACCATTAGCATGTGAATCCCATGCTCAACCACCTTGAGCTACTGAGGCCCGCTTGCTCAGATACCTCCCAAGTCAGCAGTTTGCAGACCTGCCAATGCCTAAACCCATTTCGCCTGTTTACGCATGCAGAATACCAAATAGGCGCATTAAAGATCCTGTGTCAAGTCATGTCAGTGGCTGGCTTAAATTAACATGTAGGCTACACCACTAAAGATGCATGCTGTGCAACAACACAGTGAAAATGGCTAGCTCGCTTAGCAGCTTGAGTTCTCTGTGTTTCACCACAGTCTGATTATGTGTAACACGCGTAACAGCGATATTAATTTTTCTTTTCTTTTTTTTTTATATTCAAGTTTAGGGGAAAATTCATACAAATATAAATATAAACTTCAGTTTTGTAGAACACACACTTAAATGGATATTATATATGACAATCCAAATATACAGATATGTGTGTATACTCATTTATGATCAAAAACACATACACACATACACGCACGAGCGCACGTGAGCACGCGCGCGCGCGCATACACACACACATACACGCGACACACACACACACACACACACACACACACACACACACACACACACACACACAAAACCACACACACACACGTGTATACAGATTGCATAAAGACATACAATCATCTGTACACTCGCTCTCAAGCTGACATTTGAATATTTTGATAAAGACACGAACAATAAAGTAAAGCAAAAAGGCATGAGTGTATCAACCCTGTCTTAAGAAAAGAACCACACACACTCCTCAGAGAAAATAATTATGATAATAATAATAATAATAGTAATAATCATACTATTTATAATAATAATGATAAAAACATCAACAATAGCAACAATTAATCCATTGTTTGTTTGCAGTCCAGCAAGGTCAACAGGGGCAATGGACAACATGGGACAGTGCACTCCAAAGAAGTCTCAGCTGGAACGATATGTGGCACATGGCTCCTCTAAGGATAAGCTTCCTCCTCAGATCTGTATATGACCTGCTCCCCTCGAATGCAAACTTAGTGAAATGGGGGAAATCAGATGACCCAGCATGTCCGCTCTGTCAGAAGAAACAAACAGTGGAGCATGTCCTAAGCTCTTGCAAAGTAGCGCTAGCCCAAGGAAGGTATACATGGAGGCACAACCAAGTTCTGAAAGTGATCACAGACGTGGTTAGCGAAAAAACCATGACCCCCAAACGCACCAATTGCTATGACAACGTTCTACAAAGCAGGAGGGAAACAGGTCTGGCCCGAAATTGCTATGACAACCAGCACATTGCCAAAGGGTCTTCTGGATGGAGCAGTCGACTGGGAGTGTACAGCAGACCTCCCAGAGTGGAGAAATTACCCAGATGTCATCAGCAAGACAGGCATGAGACCAGACATCGCTCTCCACTCTGACTCCTCGAAACAAGTGATTCTGATAGAACTCACTGTGCCATACGAAAGCAGAATGGAAGAAGCACATATCTACAAGACCGAAAAATACGCAGGTCTTGCCAGCACCCTGAAGAAAGCAGGTCTGCGGGTCAAAATCTTCGCCATAGAGGTCGGGGCAAGAGGGTTTGTGGGCACCTCCGCTTATGATCTCATGAAACAACTCGCCATTTCTGGGAAGAAGAGGACTAGAGCCCTTAAAGCGATGGCAGAGGCAGCAGAAAGGAGCTCAAGCTGGATCTGGGCAAGGAGGAACCAAAGTGGACTTCATAAAGATTAAATTCCCTACAGATGATGTGTGCCCCGTTAGCACATTGGTAAAACCGCGTACCGCAGTTGTGAAGCGCAGAATCGCCCAGGTTCGCTCCCCGGCGTGGGAAAAAAAAAAATAGACAACAGCAGAAGGGCATCGAGGAGTCATGACCTGGATGTGGCCCGGACCCCCGAGAGTGTAAGGAGTTCAGGGCCGAAACACTTGTCTAAAGGGGGTTACTTCTCTGAAGACCTTCTGTTGTCTAGCTCTCCCTAGAGTTTCTTTCTACCTATAACGTCTTATTTATTTATCTAACTGTAATACTGCGGTATGTTAAGTCATAGTCTGCAGAATCTGGCTGTGCGTATTAGAAAAAAAATCAGTCATCATTAAAAAGTAATAATTGGGCGGTAGTACGCCCAATCCATTTCGTACTTTTATACAGTTCTATATCATATCTCCGTTTAAGTTTTTTCCAAAAGATGTGCAGATTTGGCATCAGTTTTTCACATTTGCATTGATAAATGGAATATTTTGCGAAAAGCAGAATAAAATCAAAAATTTTATCACTTTTAAAAGTTTTGTCAAATCCCAAATCATTTGTTTTGACAGTTTTAAATTGTTAACATTTGTACAATTTGTCTGTACATACGTTTCAAATTCATTCCAAAATGACTGTATATACTGACAGTCCCAAAGCCAGTGTTGTATACTATCTCTTGCTCGATTGCAGAAATTACACAAATTGCTTTGTACTAAGTTAATTTTTTTGAGTACAACGTTAGTAGCCAGTATTCGATGGATGACTCTTATCTGAAACCATTTAAGTTTAATTTCTTTAATGTTTTGTAATTTTGTAAAGCATCGCGTCCGATTAATTTCTTCTTCAAATGTTAATTCCCATTTATTGCAACAATTTGGACGCTTATCGTCATTGGTTAAAATTTCATAGAATAGTTTTGTTCCTTTCGTTTGTGAATTAATTGCTTTGAGAAAACATGGAATCAGCTGCGTTTTATTATTAATAATTAGGATAATATTAATTTTCTTTAAATAATCTTTAATTGATTTTATGCAACTGAAATAATTTAAGAAATTCACATGTATGTTGTATTTTTCAGTGAATTCTTCATATGAATAAAAATGACTAGTATCATCGAGGAGATGTCTGATTTGATAAATACCTTTGTTAATCCAATCAGTATGTTTTACACTATTTGTCACAATTTTGATATTATTATTGAAAAATATGGGTTCTGAGAGAACATCTTCTGAACATTTGGGCTGTATTCTGTATCCAAATATTTCATATATTTGAAAACATCTTTCCAAAAATCGTTCGTATGATGATGTTGTCTTGCATATATACTCGGACCATATTGGTTATTTTGTATCATTTTTGGATACAGATGATAAAAAACATATTTCCACTTGTGCTCTGTTTTATGAAGTCTGTTAAGCCATGTTAACTTTAGTCCATTTACAAAGTTGTTGATATTTGTCACACCCAGTCCTCCATCTTTAACATATTTAACTATGGTAGTTCTTTTTATTCTGTCACGTTTCTTGTTCCAGATAAACCTGTAAACCATTTTCTGCAATCGATCAATAATATAGTCAGGTGGGCTAGGCAGCAATAGCCATAGTTTTGATAAAACTAGTGACTTCAAAACAGCAACTCTGCCCAGGGGAGTTATTAACCGTCTTAACCATATTGCAAACAGAGCTTTTATTTCTTTAAACTTTTCGTCAAAATTTAACTTTTCACAGCCCTTTAAATCACTGGTAAACCAAATGCCAAGTATTTTGAAACTATCAGGATTCCATACAAATTTGAGGTGTGGCATGAATCTAACGTCACTATTCAACATACTTCCTATCCACACCACAATAGTTTTATCAATATTGATTTTCAACCCTGATTTTTATCCAAAATCTTCTATAACGATTATGGTTCGAACGTATATCTGTCTCCATTTTGAAAGAGTTCAGTATCATCTGCATATTGTGCTATTTTATGTTCCATTTCTCCAATGGTGATTCCTTTAATGTTTTTATTTTCTCTGATCATCAGTGCTAAAATTTCAGCACTCAGAATGAACAAATAAGGGGATATAGGGTCTCCCTGTCTGCAAGCTCGTTTTATTTCAAACCATGCTGATGCATTACCGTTCACTAGAACCGTAGACTTAATGTTATTGTAAAAAAACTCGATCCATTTCTTGATGTCATCAGGAAAGCCATATGCAGACAATACCTTGTGCATAAAATTCCAATCAAGAGAATCAAAAGCTTTTTCAAAGTCGATACATAGTAACAATCCAGGAATTTTGTTTAAATTACAATAGTTTATCAAATCATAGACAAGTCTAGTATTGCTTCCAATGTATCTATTAGCCATAAATTCAGACTGATCTTCATTTATCAATTTTGGTAGTACCCTTTTAATTCTTTCAGAAATGCACGCAGTCGCAATTTTGTAAACTACGTTTAATAAAGATATGGGTCTCCAATTTCTCAAGTATTCTCTTGGTTTATCTCCTTTGGGTATACAAATAATAATGCCTTCTTTCTGAGTGGAGCACATTTCTCCTTTATGGAAACCATCATTTAGAGCTCGCACAGTTAACTCTCCTATGCGTTTCTTCCAGAAGACTTTAAAAAACTCTGCTGTAAAACCATCAGATCCTGGACTTTTAATATTTTTCATTTTACTTAGAACATATGTCACTTCATCGAGAGATATTTCTCCTTGAAGATCAGTAGCTTCCTCTGCTGACAGTGTTGGTAAATTGTCAACCATCTCAGTAATGTTACAGTCGTCTGTTTCTCTTTGTTTGTATAATGTTTCATAAAAGTTTTGTTAATAGTAAGTAAGTCCATTTTCCCCCACTATTTTTGTCATTTGTTTACTTAGATCGTTTCTTTTCTCCATTCCACAGAAATATTTTGTAATCTTTTCCCCTTCACCAACCCATCTAGCTCGGGAGCGTAGAAATACACCTTCCATTTTTTTACGTCTCAATTCAACCAACTGCTCATTTTTAGTGTGTAGACTGATGAGATCCTCTTCATGTTTATGTGACTTTGCTTCCAGATATTTTATTTCATTTTCTAGGGTGTTTTCAAGTTCCCGGTTTTGTTTCTTTTTCATGGTAGAGTATGCAATTGTTTTACTGCGAATTTCCATGAGTAATACATCCAAAAACAACTGGTCAGTAATTGTAAAATGTATATCTTCAGTTGGGATATTCGGTAAGTTATCTCTTGCATATGGAAGCGCTGCATGTTGTGCTACGATTTTTTCAATAAGTTCATTTATTTCTTTGACATACTGGGAATCTTTCAGAAGCAAACTATTGAATTTCCAGAAGGTACTTTTTTGCCACCATCGCCTATTTCTATCTCCAAGCTTATCAGTGAATGGTCGGTTCTGTAGCCTGGTAAGATATCAGCATCTTTAATAACATTGCATAAGCTTTCTGATACAAGGTAGAAATGTAAACGACCCTGTTGGAATGGGTCAAGTCTTCTCCACGTAAAACGCCGAAGTTGAGGATTTAGTTCTCTCCATACATCTACTAGGCAGTGATCTTCAATGATGACTTCCACTTGTTCTTGAGCCTTCATATTGTTCTTGTGTTTATAGTTACAGTAGTCTATACTTGGATCCAGAACTAGATTCCAGTCACCAGCAAATATTACATTACATATTTTCATTTCCTTTATTTTTCCATTGATATGTGTGTAAAAATCTGGGCTATCTTTGTTTGGTCCATATACATTAACTAATAAAATATCCTTGTTCATTGTAGGCCCCTATATAATTATGTATACCATCAGAAAATTTCCTTCAGGGTCTTTATACACATTTTTAACTTTGAACTCAAAGTTGTTGTTAAAAAGTATTGCTACCCCTCTCGAGTGTGTATTATGAGAAGAAAAATACGCAGTATACCCCCATATAATACTTCTCAAGTTTGGGGTCAAAGTGAGTGTCTTGTATCAAGTAGACTGAATGTTGTTTTTGTTTCAAATAGTGAAAAACATCTCTTCTCTTTTGTAGATCACCCAAACCGATACAATTCATAGAAGCAAATGACATTTTGTTGGTCATTTTCTTATTTGATCATATGTGATAGCTATCTTCTCCAGGAGTAATTGTTTGTTTGTAACTCCATGATACATAAAGAACAAGTGTATTTATTATATACACTAAAGTTATCATCAACTCACAAACAGTAATACACAAATCATACATTTTTATGAACGCTAATAATAAACAAAAGACCATAACAAAAAGATGCATCGGATTCAAATGTCGTGTCGCGCTCAATTTTCCATAACTCTTCCGGCATATCAACTGACCCACAGTTGAAACATTCATTCTCACGCTCATTCATGTCTTTCTCGTGAACTTCCTTCTATGACAACTGCACAATACGTATCATCTAACATGACAGAATACGTCATTATAAATATGTACACTATTATAATGAATCATCGTAGTTATTTAAACGATGAACGTACAAATTTCATCAAAAAAAAAGTTAAAAAACAGAAACTACAATCCTTTTTGCTAATTCCTCCCCTTTTTTTCCTACAAAATTCCACCCATCCATCCTCAGAGGGTTTTCGTCCTTACTTATTATGTATTTCTTCATTATGATAAAGGAACATTCAGACAGACAGCAGTTAGTTATTTACGTATTACATGATTTAAACATACATATTGCCAAAATTGTGGCCACCTACAAATCTGATTATTTCATCATAATATTTTTGTGAGCTTAGATGTGATTAGGACGAAAACATTGATCTCATCAGTAGGCCTATGTTTACCACCAATATTGAAGATAGATTCTTCGTGGATTATTTGCCATTTATTACAGGAATATGTGTATGACAAAATGTTATAATATGTTTCCCTGTATCAATAAATACAACAAAAACCAGGAAAATAACAAAAACAAAACCAACACACTGTACAATTTCGTCCATTCTACATGGCGTAAATTATTGTAATGCCATCACTCTTTCCCCTTTTGCCGGAGTCCACCAACCTGTTTGGTAAGTTAATCAATCTTTGTGTCCCACAAACTGCACAATATGCAACTTTGTAAATGATGTATATTTTATTTGATTTTTTCCCCATTTAGTCCTCTCACCACCCATCATCCCGAAATAACAAAGCACTGGGGGGAGGGGGAGAAAAGGGGGATTCAGGCAAGTTATCGTTCGCGATAATAATAATAATAATAATAAAACCAGCGATAAATAAGGGAACAGGAGCCGGCAGCTGTGTTGTACGAGCTGGCGGCAGGTCAGGCTGCCCAGTAGAGAGATAAAGGCCAGGATAAGGCGAGGGAGAGTTCTTTCATTCTCTCTTGATCCGGAAGCGGTGCTGGACCTGGTTGGAGCGCGTTGTATGACTATGTCCCAGAGTGCGCCATCTCCCGCCGTGCCATTATTTGGGTTTGTAACAAAGTCACTGATGCCTGGGTCTGAATGGGTCATGCAGCGCATGGATAGCCCTTCTCCCTTCCCCTATGTTTGATGAAATGGCTGATGTGTGGCGTCGGAAGTTGGGAGGTGATTGGAAAGTTGTGGGGCAGTGGTGCTCTGGGTCCCATCTAGCACTCTTGGGTGTTTCTTGTTTAATTGTTAATAATAATAATGACAATAGTAATGATAATACTAAGAACAATAATACTATTATGATCATTATTATAATCAATAATATTGTCAGTAGTAGTAGAAGTAGTAGTAATAGTAGTAGTAGTGATAATATTACACAACACTAGAGGGGCATCACTTGCAAAAAGGATGTGTAGCAACAAAACTGACAGTTGGATGACAGGCAAATTCATGACCCATAAACCGTTATTGTTTGTAAACCAGGGAAGTACTGAGTGGACTGGGCGGTCAGCTTCCTCGTTCGTCCTTTCTATACAGCATGCAATACTACCTCTCTCTTCATCCCACCACACCACCATTTCCATTTTATCTTCTTGTTTTCATTTAGCCACACAACACACAGAAATACTGTTCCAATGTTCCATCCATGGCTCAAATGAAATTCGTGTATTGATTACCTTAACCCTTTGAATCCTGCACCCTATCCACCAACGCAAAAACATAACCCTTTGATTCCCTCACCCTATCCACCAGCTTCCTGCAAGGTGAGAGAGTCAAAGGGTCAAGTTTTTGCAGTTGGTGGATAGGGTGCCTCAGTCAAAGGGTTAAAGTTTTGCTTTGCTAGCATGGTTGACAATACAGGATGCTGGTGGACAGGGTGCAGGCGTCAAAGGGTTAAACAATCTCCCGAACGGTAACTCCCTCTACATTTTCATACAACGTGATTTTATTGAAGATATTCCGCAATATTATTCTTACTGACAAGTCTAGCAGCGTTGATGTAGCACCTTTCATTTCAAGTTCAGTTAGTCTGAATTCATCGAAACTAGTAAACTGTCAACAGGAAATGACGCAAGTGAAATGGATCGCCAGAAGAAAATGAGTCTTTGAAAGAGACAGTACAATGTAAATTGTTATTCTGTGGGAAAAGGAAACAGATCTATGATGGGAGCATTAGGCACGTAACTACAGGATCTTTGTTCAGACCTATCTGCATTACTGAAGGGCCGTTGTCAAGTCCCACATAACCCCAGTGAGTGCATCATTTCCGTTTGCGTTCATCAGGCCTCCCATTGTCTGCCCGCTTCTGTAAAGTTTTTACAGTGCAATACATGGCCTGGTTGGCGAAGAGGTAGAGCTCCTGCCTGCCAGTTTGAGTACATGTGTTCAATCCCAGCAAGGAACGCTTTTTGGGGAGGGGGGGAGTCTATCCATCCTCTTCGGGGTTGGAGAGGAGAAAGCAGCGAAAAAAAAAGAGTGAAGCCCTCATGGTCTCTTTGAACTTCTCCTTCAACCCAGGTTAGGGTTATGGATGAAGAAGAAAGGTGGCAGATTGCAGACTAGTACACTGTCATCAAAAGAAGGAAAACGGGGCAAGCTGTTTTCCACAGGGTTGGTTCATATTTGATGAAGGATCCCAGCTTGTTCATCATCACTCTGAAATGTACGATTGTCTGTAAGGCAGGGATAAAAACGGCCATTCTAGTAAACGCCCGTATCTACATTACATATACGTACATACATACATACACACACACACATATATATATGTATCCACACTTTCACCCAAACAGTCACTCAACAAGTGCATTATTTGTTGTCCTATATTTCGGTCTTCTCTTTCTGGCTTTATTCAGCGTAAAATGACAATGATGTGATCAGATATATGGTGTATACACACACACACACACACACACACACACACCACACACACAACACACACACACACACACACACACACACACACACACACATATATACATATATGTATATACACATATACATATACATATACATATACATAGATATATTTATATATATATATAGATACATGTACTCACTGCCATTACGGCAGATGGCTGTGAGGCCTGGTGTTGTAAAGTCTCGCTCATTATCATCATATTATCATATTATCATGTACCATGCCGCATGGCGATGGCGATCATGGTCTTCCATAGGAATTTATCTTCTGTCGCCGCAATTATATCTCCTATCCTTTTTGTCCTCATCCACTCTGCAATCTTGTTCTGACTTTGTTCGTTGATTGTCCACATCCGTACAACAGTATTAGTTCTATATAACACTGAAGAGCTCTCTTTCAGATGTTAACTGACAGGCCTTTGTTGCTAAGAACGCTTTTCATTTTCTTGAATGTAGTTTTAGCTTGGTCAAGTCTGCTGGATAGGATCTTTAGCGTGCGCAGCTAGAAGACACACGGTCCGTCTCGTTTTTAGTTTCCTTCCGAAGGACTAGACGTTCAGTTCGATTTTCCGGTCAAACTGAGGAGAAAAGTCGAGGCCTCTACCGGGAACGAACCCTGAAACCTCGAACGTCTAAACCATTCTGCCACTCTTTTCTACGCCAACCAGCCTCGACATTGCTTACAGATCCAAACTTTCCCATGTGTTGGTGGCCACTCGTGCAAATTGTGTAAGTCACTGAAAGAACAGGTCAGGTCCCCACAAGAACGGGAAATAAATGCGTTGACTGGTGATGGTGAACAACCGCTAAGACAAATGTTGACTTGCCGAATACACTGCAGGGAGAGAAAGGCGCGATCCTGACAAAAACTTTTTCAGTGTGTTCTTTCAATGTGTGTTTAAAAGCAGCACTAAAAGGGTCGAACTTTTTTCCAAACTTGTTTTTGATTCATATTTTTAACAAAACGCAAATAAAGACAATGATTGCTGACCATTAATACAATATCACTGACAAAACTGAACAAGATTTATGTACAATGAATCGAGCAAAACTCATATACATACGTCATATCTACTAGTCCCTTGTATATTTTTAAACAATGTAAAGTCATTTAATTCATGCAGCTTTAGATTTTAGTTGTTGTTGCTGCTGTTTGTTTGTTCATTTGTTTGTTTGTTTGTTTGTTTTGAATTTATTTGTATTCGTTTTCAGCAAAACTTAATGATAAAAATATTAGCAAAGCGAGATCATTTTTATCAGACTTAAAGTTTGAAATACATGCAAAACGTCTACATCTTCAACAAAGGTTCTGTGTGCATGAACTTACAGTCACTATCAATTATATGTATGACAAATAGTCAAACATAAACAGGCAGGTCACACAGAAACCATGCACACATCTCGTAAAGAAGCAAAAAGTCACATCAACTTCATCTGAAAGTCACATCAAACTTCATCTGAAAGTCACATCAAACTTCATCTGAAAGTCACATCAAACTTCATCTGAAAGTCATATCAAACTTCATCTGATACCAGAGACAGATATGGCACCATTTTTCTCTAAAACCGTGTGAATTCCAGCTCAGTTTTGCATTACATTCTTCTATCTGATATTTTTGGTAAGATATCTAGTAAAAAATGGTGTTTGGTAGCTTTCTTTTCGAGTTTACTTTTGTAAATATACATTTTTCCAAAGTGATTATTCAGTCAAATATTGAATCCGTGCGCATGTTTTCGTCAGCACCAAATAAAATTAAGTTTTCAGTAAATCTTGTGTTTGCACAAGTCGCACAATTTGACCTCAACACTTCTCCTATCCTTTCCCAGAATCTGTTGACATATGAACACTTCCAAAATATGTTATCAATGCTGTCTTTCACTTCCAAGCAAAAGTCGCAGCGAGACCTATTTACGAGTCCCATTTCTTTTAAAATGATATTAGTTCCTAGAATTTTATGCACAATGCGTATTTGAAACCATTTTAGTTTACATTCTTGTATTTTGTGGACTTTTGTAAAAACTTTTTTCCATAGGACGTTTGTTCCCAGTTTTCCTAACCATAAAAGGGTCGAACTTGATTACCAAAGCAAATAACGATCGTTTTACAGTCTGAAGAGCTCAGTAGAACTGCTGCTTCATGGTGCAAGTTCGATAAGAGACCCAGTGAACACAGAAGGGAAAACTGATCCCATCTCCAAACAATATGATCGTCAGCGCACTTTGTGAAAGGAACAGAAATCTGTGTGTCATTTCTTTACGTCATTACATATTGTAAATCCGTGGTAACAAATGGTCATGTCTTGCATTCACACTTAGGAGAGGAGGTTTCGGAAATGTACTGGACTCTTGATTTTCTCTGTATTCTGTGTAAACTAGACTGATATATCTACTATCTATCTATCTATCTATCTATTACTATTCTAATCTATCTATCTATCTATCTATCTATCTATTTATCTATCTATATCTATCTATTATCTATCTATCTATCTATCTATCTATCTATCTATCTATCTATCTTATCTATCTATCTATCTATCTATCTATCTATCTATCTATCTATCTATCTATCTATCTATTATATATATATCTATCTATCTATCTATCTATCTATCTATCTATCTATTTATATATATATATATCAGTCTAGTATATATATCATCATCATCATCAGGTGCCCTGCCGAATGACGTTGGCGACCATGGACTTCCAACCATCTCTATCTCTCGTTGCCCCCAGCATCTCCCACACCCTCCTCATCCCCAGCCACTCTGCAAGTCCGTCCAGCATTCTCTCCCTGGGTCTACCTGGTGCTCTCTTTCCCTCCAGCTTTCCCGTTATATACATACATATATATATATATATATATATATATATATATATATATATATATATATATATATATATATATATATATATAGTGTGTGTGTGTATAGGATCATCGCACTCAGGGAAGTTACCTTTGTGCTCACCTTTTTTTTTCGTCCCATTTTCTACGCCATCTTAATGGCCATAGAAGCTGGCATTTTTTTTAAACAATGCAATGATGATGATGTCGATGAGGACAATGATCATGATAATATGGAGTTCCATCTAGGATTGGGACTGCGTGACAGGGCTGTACTCTACGCTTACTATCATAATAAATCCTGACGTCAACCAGGCCCGAGAGATACAGACACCTGCGGCGCTGGTTAGAAGATTTGACAACAATGACACATCCGTGAAGTGGATGAGTCTCGACTGTATGGTCCCAGTCTTCCCAATCAGCCCACAGCACGCCCAACTCTGGGTAGGAGCCGGTTAGAGCCGAAAAATCCCACAATGATGAATTTTTGAAGGGACTGATGGGGATTCGAACCCACAACCTTCCAATCGGTAGTCCATTGCGTTAACCGCTACACCACGGCGACTGGTCATGATATTTTTTTCTTTGTATAGTGTTCTATTCATATTCGGGAGAGACAATGGCCAGTCAGGAGTTGATGGCGTTGTTGTGCGAGTCACATGGCATACACCTGCAGGCGATAATGCATTCACAGTATAACAATTTAGCAAAGCTCACGATAATTCATAAAATACACATGCAGGTAATGACTCATGATGATTCGCAGGGCGTACCTGCAGGTACTGACTCATAATGATTCATAGCATCACCTGCAGGTAATGATTCATAGTTTACACCTGCTTACAGTAACGCATGCGTGGGTGACCAAGGAAAGGGGGGGGGGGAACTTTGTTTTGCTTTGAAATCGCCATTAACGTCTTACGCATTACAATGTAAAAACCGTAGAGTTCAACCCACAATCCGTGCGTAATGAACATGCTCACTAACAACTGAGCTAATGTGCCACTTACAACGTTCACTGTCAATTCAATATCGCCTGTTTTTTTCTTCAATCTGGCGAATTTCTTGCTTTGGCTGGCCACAATTATTAAGATATTTTATGAGGAAAGGGGGATTACAGCACCTGGTCACAAAAGGAAAGCTTGAGGGAAAGAGAACACCAGGTAGACCCAGGGAGAAAATGCTGGACGGACTTGCAGGGTGGATGAGGACAGACAGGGTGGAAGATGTGCTTGTGGCAACAAGGGATAGATTCGTATGGAGGGCCATGATCGCCAACGCCATGCCGCAGGACACATGATGATGATGATGATGATGGTGGTGGTTTTGTTTCTTGGCTGTCTTTTGGTTACGCCTGACAAATGCCAGTTGGCCCGAAAGTGTGCCCCAGTCAGCAGGCGTTCTCATGATGTTTTCGAGTTTGATTCCAATTTGCTAAAACTGCTGAGAAAATGTCAGTCCTTTTCTCCCACTGGACGAAGCAGCAAGGAAGTTTAAGTCATTTTCTACTCATTTTTGTATTTGGTGTTTGTTTGTTTGTGATCTTACGTCTACGCTTGACAAAGGCCAGTTAGCTGAAAACTTGCGCCTGTATTGTCTGGTTGTATCAAATACGCCTTCTGATTTCTTTTCGTTTTTTTTTCTCTCTCTTTTTTCTTGTTCCTGTTTGCTTGAACGCGGGCAGTCACACTTGTTTTGGATTGAGAAAATCTTGCTAACATCACTCTCTCTCTCTCTCTTACACACACACACACACACACACACACACACACACACACACACACACACACACACACACACACACACACACACACACACAAACACACACACACACTCATTCACTCACTCACTCACACACATACACCCTCTGGTCGATATGAAACAATCTCACATTTTTAAAGAGATGCTGAAAAGGTATACACGTACACAATAAATACTGAAATAGGTATAGACGCTCACACTAGGTACTGAAATAGGTATAGACGTACACACTAGGTACTGAAATAGGTATAGACGTACACACTAGGTACTGAAATAGGTATAGACGCTCACACTAGGTACTGAAATAGGTATAGACGTACACACTAGGTACTGAAATAGGTATAGACGCTCACACTAGGTACTGAAATAGGTATAGACGCTCACACTAAGTACTGAAATAGGTATAGACGCTCACACTAGGTACTGAAATAGGTATAGACGCTCACACTAGGTACTGAAATAGGTATAGACGCTCACACTAGGTACTAAAATAGGTATAGACGCTCACACTAGGTACTGAAATAGGTATAGACGCTCACACTAGGTACTGAAATAGGTATAGACGCTCACACTAGGTACTGAAATAGGTATAGACGCTCACACTAGGTACTGAAATAGGTATAGAAGCTCACACTAGGTACTGAAATAGGTATAGAAGCTCACACTAGGTACTTAAATAGGTATAGACGCTCACACTAGGTACTGAAATAGGTATAGACGCTCACACTAGGTACTGAAATAGGTATAGACGCTCACACTAGGTACTGAAATAGGTATAGACGCTCACACTAGGTACTAAAATAGGTATAGACGCTCACACTAGGTACTAAAATAGGTATAGACGCTCACACTAGGTACTAAAATAGGTATAGACGCTCACACTAGGTACTGAAATAGGTATAGACGCTCACACTAGGTACTAAAATAGGTATAGACGCTCACACTAGGTACTGAAATAGGTATAGAAGCTCACACTAGGTACTGAAATAGGTATAGACGCTCACACTAGGTACTGAAATAGGTATAGACGCTCACACTAGGTACTGAAATAGGTATAGACGCTCACACTAGGTACTGAAATAGGTATAGAAGCTCACACTAGGTACTAAATAGGTATAGACGCTCACACTAGGTACTGAAATAGGTATAGACGCTCACACTAGGTACTGAAATAGGTATAGACGCTCACACTAGGTACTGAAATAGGTATAGACGCTCACACTAGGTACTGAAATAGGTATAGACGCTCACACTAGGTACTGAAATAGGTATAGACGCTCACAACTAGGTACTGAAAATAGGTATAGACGCTCACACTAGGTACTGAAATAGGTATAGACGCCACACTAGGTACTGAAATAGGTATAGACGCTCACACTAGGTACTGAAATAGGTATATACGCACATACTAGGTACTGAAATAGGTATATACGCACACACTATACTGAAATAGGTATAGACGCACACACTAGGTACTGAAATAGGTATAGACGCACAACTAGGTACTAAATAGGTATAGACGCACACACTAGGTACTGAAATAGGTATAGACGCACACATAGGTACTGAAATAGGTATAGACGCACACACTAGGTACTGAAATAGGTATAGACGCACACACTCGGTACCTGAAATAGGTATAGACGCACACACTAGGTACTGAAATAGGTATAGACGCACACACTAGGTACTGAAAATAGGTATAGAAGCACACACTAGGTACTGAAATAGGTATAGACCACACACTAGGTACTGAAATAGGTATAGACACACACACAGGTACTGAAATAGGTATAGACGCTCACACTAGGTACTGAAATAGGTATAGACGCTCACACTAGGTACTGAAATAGGTATAGACGCTCACACTAGGTACTGAAATAGGTATAGACGCTCACACTAGGTACTGAAATAGGTATAGACGCTCACACTAGGTACTGAAATAGGTATAGACGCACACACTAGGTACTGAAATAGGTTATAGCGCACACACTAGGTACTGAAATAGGTATATACGCACAACTATAGGTAACTGAAATAGGTATATACGCACACACTACATACTGAAATAGGTATAGACCACACACTAGGTACTGAAATAGGTATAGACGCACAACTAGGTACTGAAATAGGTATATACGCACACACTACATACTGAAATAGGTATATACGCACACACTAGGTACTGAAATAGGTATAACGCACACACTAGGTACTGATATAGGTATAGACACACACACTAGGTACTGAAATAGGTATAGACGCACACACTAGGTACTGATATAGGTATAGACACACACACTAGGTACTGATATAGGTATAGACACACACACTAGATACTGAAATAGGTATAGACGCACACATTAGGTACTGAAATAGGTATAGACACACACACTAGGTACTGAAATAGGTATAGACACACACACTAGGTACTGAAATAGGTATAGACACACACACTAGGTACTGAAATAGGTATAGACGCACACACTAGGTACTGAAATAGGTATAGACGCACACACTAGGTACTGAAATAGGTATAGACGCACACACTAGGTACTGAAATAGGTATATACACACACTAGGTACTGAAATAGGTATAGACCACACACAAGGTACTGAAATAGGTATATACGCACACATTAGGTACTGAAATAGGTATATACACACACTAGGTACTGAAATAGGTATAGACACACACTAGGTACTGAAATAGGTGTACACACACTAGGTACTGAAATAGGTATATACGCACACACTAGGTACTGAAATAGGTATAGACACACACTAGGTACTGAAATAGGTATAGACACACACTAGGTACTGAAATAGGTATAGACACACACTGGGTACTGAAATAGGTATACACACACTGGGTACTGAAATAGGTATACACACACACTAGGTAATGAAATAGGTATATAAACACACACTAGGTACTGAAATAGGTGTACACACTAGGTACTGAAATAGGTATATATATACACACTAGGTACTGAAATAGATATACACGCACTAGGTATGAAATAGGTATACACACACACTAGGTACTGAAATAGGTATACACCACACACTAGATACTGAAATAGGTGTATATACACACACACTAGGTACTGAAATAGGTATATACACACACATTAGGTACTGAAATAGGTATATACACACACTAGGTACTGAAATAGGTATAGACACACACTAGGTACTGAAATAGGTATACACACACTAGGTACTGAAATAGGTATATACGCACACACTAGGTACTGAAATAGGTATAGACACACTAGGTACTGAAATAGGTATACACAACACTAGATACTGAAATAGGTATAGACACACACTAGGTACTGAAATAGGTATACACACACTAGGTACTGAAATAGGTATACACACACTAGGTACTGAAATAGGTATATACACACACTAGGTACTGAAATAGGTATACACGCACACTAGGTACTGAAATAGGTATATACACACACTAGGTACTGAAATAGTATACACACACTAGGTACTGAAATAGGTATATACACACATTAGGTACTGAAATAGGTATAGACACACACTAGGTACTGAAATAGGTATACACACACACTGGGTACTGAAATAGGTATATATACACACACTGGGTACTGAAATAGGTATACACACACACTAGGTACTGAAATAGGTATATACACACACACTGGGTACTGAAATAGGTATACACACACTAGGTACTGAAATAGGTATACACACACTAGGTACTGAAATAGGTATACACAAACTAGGTACTGAAATAGGTGTATACACACACACTGGGTACTGAAATAGGTATACACACACTAGGTACTGAAATAGGTATACACAAACTAGGTACTGAAATAGGTATACGCACACACTGGGTACTGAAATAGGTATACACACACTAGGTACTGAAATAGGTGTATACACACACTAGGTACTGAAATAGATATACACACACACTAGGTACTTAAATAGGTATACACACACACCAGATACTGAAATAGGTATACACAAACTAGGTACTGAAAGAGGTATACACACATTAGGTACTGAAATAGGTATACACACAACTAGTACTGAAATAGGTATATACACATACACTGGGTACTGAAATAGGTATATACACACACACACTGGGTACTGAAATAGGTATATACACACACACTGGGTACTGAAATAGGTATATACACACACACTGGGTACTGAAATAGGTATGTACACACACGCTAGGACTGAAAATAGGTATACACACACACTAGGTACTGAAATAGTATAACACCATAGTACAAAGGATACACACATGGTACTGAAATAGGTATATAACACACACTAGGTACTGAAATAGGTATACACACACACACTAGGTACTGAAATAGGTATATACACTAGGTACTGAAATAGGTATACACACACTAGGTACTGAAATAGGTACACACACACACTGGGTACTGAAATAGGTATACACACACACTAGGTACTGAAATAGGTATATGCACACACTAGGTACTGAAATAGGTATACACACACACACTGGGTACTGAAATAGGTATACGCACACAATCTGGAACAGACAAATACATGACTGCAGTATGTAAAGTATGGAGAAATGTTTCTTGAAACTTGTGGAGAATGTTTCTCACAGTGATTCACAATACGGTTGATGCCCAGTTATCTTTAACCCTATGACTCCTGCATCCTATCCACCAACAGAAAAAACTTAACCCCTTGACTCCTTCACGTTTTCCACCAGTTTCCTACGGGAAGCTGGTGGAAAGCATGAATAAGTAAAAGGGTTAAGTTTTTGCTTTGCTAGCATGGCTGACAATGCAGGATGCCGGTAGACAGGATGCGGGAGTCAAAAGGTTAATTCATGAGATTATTACATGCTGTACGAGTACGTTTCAAATAACCAAATGTGACATTGGAGATGGCAGTGGGAGTGAGAAGAACAGTCATATGTCAGCAGTGGCAACACATCCTGTATGATATACGAGTATATATAGTATTGCTACCAAATACTCACTCTGCTACTTTCCATCCATCCATCCACGCCATGATGTTTTAAAATGCTGCAATCCCACTCTCATAGGAATGTGGCGCACAACAAATAATGATGATAATGATATTGATGACTATGAGCATGAGGAAGAAGAAGAGGATGAGGAGGAATTATGATTATAATCATCCTCACAACAAATCATGGCAGTATGCAACATTCAAAACATTGTCGTCCTTTTTTCAAATTGTCTTCAAAGAAAGAGGAAAACCTTGTCCCTCATTGAAACAACTTTTCTCTCTCTCTCTCTCTCTCTCTCTCCTCTCTCTCTCTTCTTCTCTCTGTCTCGCTCTCGCTCTCTTCATCACCACCCCAATCTTTCTCACACAGAACAAAAAATTATCAAGACAAATGAATCACATCGTTTCGGTGGAACCGTTTTATGCTTTTTCTCCATAATCTGCTGAGTAAAGAAAGGCACTGCCTTTCCAAGAGATGGTTCAGATCATCTACACAAGACTTTCATCAACAGTTAACGAATATGTGAATTCGATTTTTCTCTTTTCTCGATCACCATGAAAGGAGGTTTGGTCGGTGGGTGAGTAAGATGAGTAAGTTATGATGATTGAGTTGTAAATTGGCATTCTGATGGAATTATCATGGGTTGGGTGGAGTTTCGTGTGTGTTTTGAATGTGGATATTTGATTAATTAAGTATTGGTTACATTTGCTGTTATTGTTGTTGTAGCTGTTGTTGTTGTTGTTGTTGTTGTTGCTGTTGTTGTTGTTGTTGTTGTTCTGGTAGTTGTAGCTGTTGTTGTTGTTGTTGTTAACTGCTTGGGGTGAATAGTGTGTGATTTTTCCCCAAGTGACTTTTGTTTCTAAAACCCCGAGCAAGTGATATACTTTCCTCACTGGAAGTCTTTGTCATACGTCAGGAGAAGGAACAATGTTTTGAGACCTCAGCCTCGTGCGTTTCTTTTGTATATTTTGATTTCAGAATTAAATTCCATTCCAGTGAGACCAGAATCTGTCCACCATGGCTTAAATTCCGTGGAAAAAACATTTTTATCATTTGTGACGCCCACTGAGTCGAAAGTGTGGCAACCCCAATGAATCAGGTTCCCAAGACAAATGCACCCATGGATAGTTCCTCTTGAACGGCACGTGTAGCAAGTCACTGAGAACCTAAATCTCCAGGGAAACGAACCCACTGTGCCTACTGAACAAAACAATGGGCAAGCCCTAGGGAATTTGAATTGCCCAAAAGAAAATTACTGACAAGAAGAAGAAGAAGAAGAAGAAGAAGAAGAAGAAGAAGAAGAAGAAGAAGAAGAAGAAGAACAACAACAACAACAACAAAACATGTTTAAGGCCCTCAATGAGACGGAGCAACGAGTCATCATAATGTGTGCGTGTGCGTGTGCGTGTGCGTGTGCGTGTGCGTGTGCGTGTGCGCGTGTGTGCGCGCGCGCGCGCGTGTGTGTGTGCACGTGTGTGCCTGTAATCTACACCGGGTTGGTTGGTTCTTTCAACAGAGCCGAGGACCCAAGATCTAATAATGTGAGGTCAATCCCAGCTAGCCCGCGGCATTAAAAACTGGCCTGTTCTCTGCCCATATTAATGTTTCCCTCATTCTGATGGCGTCAGCTTAGTGTTTCACAGGTCCCTTCTCCTTTTCTTTCCTTATTTCAAGGCCTTACCAGCGCGTAGTGTTTTGCGCAGACTCAGGGAATCTGCCAGATAATTGCAGGCAGATTTGGATAGAGCACATATGGAATCATCCGAGTGCGATGAATCCCTCTTGAAAAAACTCCAAACAAACTCCAAACTGTAATCTACATTCATGATGGTCTAGTTTGTCTAGGGTAAGCCCAAAAGTGTGGTCAAAATAGAGCCAACAAACATCGTTATATCGTTTTATAATTTGTCACTGGCAAGAATGGGCAATGCTTTTTAAACTTGGACACTGACAACTATCACTGATTAAAACAGAAAAGAAGAACGAAGTAAGAACAATTTGGAGACGGAGAAATGTGAACTACTCTCCTTTTTTGACAGAGGACAGATTCACGACTTGATGAAAACCACAGCCAACATCCAACTCCGCGCACACGCGCCTACACACACACACGCACATACACAGACAGACACACACGCACGCGACACACACACACACACACACACACACACACACACACACACACACACACACAAGCACAGAGTGAGACAGACAGACAGACAGACACGCACACAGACAGAGACAAAGACAGTGAGTGAGACAGAGTGAGAGAGAGAGAGAGAGACAGAGAGAGAGAGAGAGAGCAGAGAGACAGAGAGAGCGAGAGAGAGAAACGGGGAGAGAGAGTGAGAGAGAGAGAGTGAGAGAGAGAGAGAGCGAGAGAGTGAGGGAGAGAGAAAGAAAGAGAGAGAGAGAGACAGAGAGAGAGAGAGAGAGAGAGAGAGAGAGAGAGAGAGAGAGAGAGGAGAGAGAGAGAGAGAGAGAGAGAGAGAGAGAGAGAGAGAGAGAGAGAGAGGAGAGAGAGAGAGAGAGAGAGAGAAAATTAAACAAATATATCCAGAAACAGTAGAGACATCTTGACTTCTTCTTCTATTATTATCTGCGTTTTCATGCCTACAGGCGTCACTGATCAATCCATATGCAATTTGATTTCCTGCTATGTTTAGTTGTTGTTGTTGTTGTTTGTTATTTCTTTTTTTCCCGAACTCTTTTTATACAAGTCAGATAAAGACAACGTTAATTTTTTCGAGACAGCTGTGTGCTTTGAACGTCAGTGTCTCACACACTCAGGCACCAGACCCGGACTTGGCTAGGTTAACACAGTACAGTAATTTAATAATGTACGACCGTGGGCGTTGTTGAACACGGATCTATAACTACACAAGACACCAATAAAACATCGCTTACCTGAACTCTAGTGCATGTGCACTTCTCGGCAAACCCGGGGCAGGAAAATCTATCGTTGCTAAGTCGTGGAAGTTGTCAGCAGCCGTGCCTGGCTATGGAGCTGTGTGCTGGCAGTCTCTGTAGCACAATCTGAATTTTATAACACAGTTCTTGTCGTTCTCTCAAGAAAAGAAAATACAATTTAAAAAAAAATCCCCACGTTTTTTGTTTTTGTTTTTTCTAAAGGAGAAAATATAATTTAAAAAAATCCGCCACGTTCTTTTCTAAAGGATATGTAAAAAAAGACAGGTACCGTCTAGTTCAACTTTGGCATGTGACGTCACTTTAGCGAGCTTTCCTCAAGCCAACTTGCGTACACGTGTAGGCGACCGGCACGGCTGAGGTTTTCACTGAAAGGAAGAAATGATGATTTCTAATAATAACGTGTCTGTACCGGCCTGTCTGTCGCCGTGTACGCTTGTGGGCCACTCGAACAGAGATCCTTCTCTATAAGCAGAGCCAATAAAAAATAATAAAAAAATGTGTCTCTGTGTTTCACTCGTCACAGTCTTTGATTTTTCACCAATGACTGAACAGCAGGCCACATGGTTTGTACGGGTTAGTAGGTGAAGTCGATAAGATCGACAGCCATGTCACACGCCCGTTCATTCGCACTGCCGCACGCATAGCCGGCTTTGCTTTTGCAACGGAGTCAGTCACACGTCACGGACGTGCGTGGTCATTCACGCACGCACGCACGCACGTACGCACACACACACACACACATTGCCCGTGGTAGCACCACCTGTTTGTGTTGGAAACTGCTGTGTCATTATACCGTTGTTGTTTTCTTTTTTTCTTGTTTTCTTTTTTTCTTGTTTTCTTTTTTTCGTTTGTTTGTTTCTTTGTTTATTTTTAAGTTGTAGTTATTTTGTTTCAGCCACAGTATGCATGGCGTGCACAAACATGTTTCAGCCACAGTATGCATGGCGTGCACAAACATGTTTCAGCCACAGTATGCATGGCGTGCACAAACATGTTTCAGCCACAGTATGCATGGCGTGCACAAACATGTTTCAGCCACAGTATGCATGGCGTGCACAAACATGTTTCAGCCACAGTATGCATGGCGTGCACAAACATGTTTCAGCCACAGTATGCATGGCGTGCACAAACATGTTTCAGCCACAGTATGCATGGCGTGCACAAATATGTTTCAGCCACAGTATGCATGGCGTGCACAAACATGTTTCCGTTTCGCGTGGGTGTTAAGGGAGAGAGAGGAGAGAGAGAGAGAGAGAGAGAGAGAGAGAGAGAGAGAGAGAGAGAGAGAGAAGACAGACAGACAGACAGACAGACAGACAGACAAAAACAAACAGAGAGGAATGGAGAGAGAGAGAGAAAGAGGGAAAGAGAGAGAGTGAGAGAGAGAGACAGAGTGAGAGAGACAGAGAGAGAGAGAGAGAGCAAGAGACAGACAGACAGACAGAGAGAGGGAGGGAGAGAGAGAAAGAGTGAAACAGAGAGTGAGAGAAAGAGAGAAGATAGAGAGAAGAGAAAAAAAGAAAGAGAGAGAGTTTCAGACTTCGGACTTCAGAACACTTTATTAATCAAAGACATTAGCATCAGGTCCCACTGAACCTGTCTTACAGCTAATCCTTGCTACTCTATCCACAAAATATAAGAAAACAGAAAAAAATGAACCATACCACATCAGATATGACACGAGGTATAAAAGGGGTTGTGGTAACCTATTGATTGCTACATATACGCCAAATGCACATGCACTTTACAAAAGCATGAGAAACAAAGGTAGACATATGTAGATAATATCAATCCCTAACAAAAAACAAAACAAAAAAGCACAAGAACAATAACAATAATATAACAATATTGCTAGCAGTTGTATCAATATTTTATTCAAAACAAATAAATTACAGACACAGAGTCAAAGGCAAATTACAGACATAAGAGTCAAAGGCAAATTACAGACATAAGAGTCAAAGGCAAATTACAGACATAGAGTCAAAGGCAAATTACAGACATAGAGTCAAAGGCAAATTACAGACATAGAGTCAAAGGCAAATTACAGACATAGAGTCAAAGGCAAATTACAGACATAGAGTCAAAGGCAAATTACAGACATAGAGTCAAAGGCAAATTACAGACACAGAGTCAAAGGCAAATTACAGACATAGAGTCAAAGGCAAATTACAGACAGAGTCAAAGGCAAATTACAGACATAGAGTCAAAGGCAAATTACAGACATAGAGTCAAAGGCAAATTACAGACATAGAGTCAAAGGCAAATTACAGACATAGAGTCAAAGGCAAATTACAGACATAAGAGTCAAAGGCAAATTACAGACATAGAGTCAAAGGCAAATTACAGACATAGAGTCAAAGGCAAATTACAGACATAGAGTCAAAGGCAAATTACAGACATAAGAGTCAAAGGCAAATTACAGACATAGAGTCAAAGGCAAATTACAGACATAGAGTCAAAGGCAAATTACAGACATAGAGTCAAAGGCAAATTACAGACATAGAGTCAAAGGCAAATTACAGACATAGAGTCAAAGGCAAATTACAGACATAAGAGTCAAAGGCAAATTACAGACATAGAGTCAAAGACAAATTACAGACATAGAGTCAAAGGCAAATTACAGACATAGAGTCAAAGGCAAATTACAGACATAGAGTCAAAGACAAATTACAGACATAGAGTCAAAGGCAAATTACAGACATAAGAGTCAAAGGCAAATTACAGACATAGAGTCAAAGACAAATTACAGACATAGAGTCAAAGACAAATTACAGACATAGAGTCAAAGGCAAATTACAGACATAGAGTCAAAGGCAAATTACAGACATAGAGTCAAAGACAAATTACAGACATAGAGTCAAAGACAAATTACAGACATAGAGTCAAAGGCAAATTACAGACATAGAATCAAAGGCAAATTACAGACACAGAGTCAAAGGCAAATTACAGACATAAGAGTCAAAGGCAAATTACAGACATAAGAGTCAAAGACAAATTACAGACATACAGTCAAAGACAAATTACAGACATAGAGTCAAAGGCAAATTACAGCCATAATCAAAGGCAAATTACAAACAAGAGTCAAAGGCAAATTACAGACAGAATAGAATCAAAGGCAAATTACAGACATAGAGTCAAAGGCAAATTACAGACATAGAATCAAAGGCAAATTACAGACATAGAATCAAAGGCAAATTACAGACATAGAATCAAAGGCAAATTACAGACATAGAATCAAAGGCAAATTACAGACATAGAATCAAAGGTAAATTACAAACATAGAGTCAAAGGCAAATTACAGACATAGAATCAAAGGTAAATTACAAACATAGAGTCAAAGGCAAATTATAGAATCAAAGGCACATTACAGACATAGAATCAAAGGCAAATTACAAACATAGAGTCAAAGGCAAATTACAGACAGAAGAATCAAAGGCAAATTACAGACACAGAGTCAAAGGCACATTACAGACAGAAGAATCAAAGGCAAATTACAGACATAAAGTCAAAGGCAAATTACAGACATAGATCAAAGGCAAATGACAGACATAGAGTCAAAGGCAAATGACAGACATAGAGTCAAAGGCAAATGACAGACATAGAGTCAAAGGCAAATGACAGACATAGATCAAGCAAATGACAGACATAGAATCAAAGGCAAATGACAGACATACAATCAAAAGCACATTACAGACACAGATAAAAGCCGAGTTTTCATTTACTTTAGGGTCTGGGATAAATGAAAAATTCTGTTAAATGTTTTTGGGCAGATTTGTGCACAATCTTGTACATCTATGTGATTTTTTGTTGTACTTCGTTTGGTGAAAGCATTTCCGCTTTTTTTTTTTTTACAAGAGAGAGAATCGCACTCAAAATACATGATACATAGGAATTGATGAGCAGAGAGTTCATTGATTGCATACGCAATCAAGTAGATCAGTCTGTTACACACAAAGAAATCGATTACACACAAAAGCATCGCGCACATTAACACACTCAAGAGAGAGAGAGAGAGGAGAGGAGAGAGAGAGAGAGGAGAGAGAGAGAGAGAGAGAGAGAACAGAGAGAGAGAGAGAGAGAAAGGGATGGAGGAAGAGAGAGAAAAAGAGTGAGAGAGAGACAGACAGAGAGACAGAGAGAGACAGAGAAAGAGACAGAAGCAGATAAAGAGAGAGAGAGACAGAGACAGAGCAGAACAGAGACAGAGACAGACAGACAGACAGACAGAGACAGAGAAAGAGAGAGACAGAGAGAGACAGAAGCAGATAAAGAGAGAGTGAGAGACAGAGACAGACAGACAGACAGAGAGAAAGAGTGGCGAGAAAGAGAGAGAGAGAGAGAGAGAGAGAGAGAGAGAGAGCAGACAGACAGACAGACAGACAGAGACAGAGACAACTCCTCAAACAATAACATCCGTCCTCCCATAGAGTATAGGCAAAAGGGGTGACAGTAATGGTACTGTCAGAAGAGGTGACAGTTCTCTGTGTTCAAACGTGTTATTCATGACTTTGTATGTAGCCAAACATGAATGCTGCTAGAACTGTAAACATGAATATCTTCATCGTCGTCATCTCATCATCTAATCCCACAGCCAGTGTGGTCTTGGGAGGTAGGGTGGTGAGAGAGGGGGGACCGAGGGGGCACAGCCGCAGACAAGATCCTCCATCTTTGTTTTTGCCGTACAACAACAACAAAAACAAGTTCAGGCGTATTGAAATCAATCCAGTCTTTAATATTGTCACCCAGATCTATTTATATCGACCTCAGCGACGTCGTTCTTCCACGGTACCCTGAAATCTGGTCGTTAGCATATCATAGCGGATGACGGGTGACCAACACAAAAAGGATAAGTTATGTTTGTTTAAATTATTACAAAAAGGATAAGTTATATTTGTTAAATTTTTTGCAAAAAGGATAAGTCACATTGTTTCAAATTGTACAAAAAGGATAAGTTATATTTGTTCAATTTTTTGCAAAAAGGATAAGTCACATTGTTTCAAATTGTACAAAAAGGATAAGTTATATTTGTTCAATTTTTTGCAAAAAGGATAAGTCACATTGTTTCAAATTGTACAAAAAGGATAAGTTATATTTGTTCAAATTATTACATAAAAGACGCTATATTTATTCAAATTATTACAAAAAGGATAAGCTATATTTATTCAAATTGCCACCAAAAGGATAAGTTATATTTGTTCAAATTGTTACAAAAAGGATAAGTTATATTTGTTCAAATTGTTACAAAAAGGATAAGTTATATTTGTTCAAATTGTTACAAAAAGGATAAGTTGTATTTGTTTAAATTATTAGAAAAAGGATAAGTTGTATTTGTTCAAATTATTAGAAAAAGGATAAGTTGTATTTGTTCAAATTGTTACAAAAACGATAAGTTGTATTTGTTCAAATTATTAGAAAAAGGATTAGTTGTATTTGTTCAAATTATTAGAAAAAGGATAAGTTGTATTTGTTCAAATTATTAGAAAAAGGATAAGTTGTATTTGTTCAAATTATTAGAAAAAGGATAAGTTGTATTTGTTCAAATTATTACAGCTCTCTTGAAAAAAAGACAACACTGCAGGTGATGACTATCTGAAGAAAGCAAGTTCCGTTGTTTGGGAGGACAGAAAAAGAACGAGCGTTGTCAGAAAAGCCAGTGTTTGGATGAGAAATACAGAGAATGCTGTGTTCTGATGATGTTGTGAGCCGTTTAGGAAGACCGTAAGAAATAACATTGTAGTTAGGGATAGAGAGAGAGACAGCTCCCATCTTCCACTGTGAAACGGTTTACACTTGTGTGAATCTCACTCAAGAAAAGAAAACCGTTATGCTTTGGACCTCCAGTCCTCCCAGCCATGAATGGGTACCTGGTCCTGTTTAGGGTTGGAAAAGGTAAAGCTGCAAGGGAAAGGAGATGAGCACTGCTCTCACAATGCTGGCCTCTAGGAGAAGTTGAGGTTCTCTACCATCTGACTGTCTTTCGACCACAGGGTGAGTCATATAACCATGTGTGTGTGTGTGTGTATGTGTGTGTGTGTGTGTGTGTGTGTGTGTGTATGTGTGTGTGTATGTGTGTGTGTGTGTGTGTGTATGTATGTGTGTGGTATGTATGTGTGTGTGTGTGTGTGTGCATGTGTGTGTGTGTGTTTGTGCGTGTGTGTTTGTGCGTGTGTGTATGTATGTGTGCGTGTGTGTGCGTGTGTATGTGTGTGTGAGGTCTGTGAGTGAGTGAGTGTGTGTGTGTATGTGTGTGTATGTGTGAGTATACGTGTGTGCGTGTGTGTGTGTGTATGCGTGTGAGATGTCATGGTATACATGGCCTAATAACGGTGTAACTAATGTACTTGGCAGTATTTGTCATCATCAAGAATGATGCAAACTAACAGGCAGACACTTCCAGGTACAGGTCAACCAATAACGATGTAACTCATGCACACACTTGTAGTCACAGCTGACAACAGACCTGGAAACCACACACTGCAAACACAGGGCCTAAGGCCAGGCACAAGCAGGCCATCTCAGGAAGTTGGTGGGCACCATATGGGAAGCAAACAAGAATACACTGAAAACAACATACCAGGAAATAGTCAAGCCTCAGCTCGGATGTATATGGCTTCACTGGGTGGTCAGCCTGAGCCGTGACAAAGTAGGCCTTCAGAAACAGTTCAGTTCAACCTACTCTAGCTATAGCTATAGCCCAGCCGACTACTAGAGCCATATCAGGGCTAGCCTACAGAAACAGGCCTTCAGACTGCTCATTGGTGTAAAGAGGTCTACACCAATCCAGAACATGGAAACGCTCACAAGAGTCCAGCCTCTCAGGTAGAGCAGGGAAACCCAGAACATGATGCTGGCTGAGGAGAATTTCAGGCGTTTGACACATTATCCTATGAAACAGAAGTTCAGTGGTATCGTCAAAATTCGCCTGAAACAGAAAGCTTCATCCACGAAAACAAGGCCACTGCGGCAACATAAACAACCCTTGCCTAAGCAGACACTTTCGCCGTCACCTTTGGAATTGCCAGGACCTTGGAAACCACACATCACGTTATTGTTATTGTTATTGTTATTGTTGTTTACAGCCCATCCGACTGCGTACAGCCATACCAGGGCTATAACCGCTTCAAAACATACAAAACTTCAACAGGAAAAAAAGAGAAAAGAAATGACAATTAAGTACACATGTCATTGAATTCGCGCACATAATCTAAGGACATGGCCCCGGCGTTGACCACTCCGTCC
>CM060305.1:96774250-96784250 GCA_030674185.1 Monoplex corrugatus | reverse complement strand
GAAGTGGTCTTATCGGTAAGGCCTAGAACAAATGCTTGAACTGTTCAACCGAACGACTTCTAAATGGCAATAAACTTCAGTGATCGTTATCAGGTATTCTCTGAGTCAGTCTGTTCAGGTTTTCCATCAGGAAGTCCTGTAGTCACAATAACAAGTTAACCCTTTGACTCTCGTACCCTATCCACCAACTGCAAAAAATTGACCCTTTGACTTCCTCACCCTATCCACCAGCTTCCTGCAGGGAGTTAGTGTACAGGGTGAGGAAGTCACAGGGTCAAAAAGGTTTTGCTTTGCTGGCATGGTTGACAATGCAGGACGC
The DNA here is from genome assembly GCA_030674185.1 of Monoplex corrugatus. Classification (NCBI taxonomy): domain Eukaryota; kingdom Metazoa; phylum Mollusca; class Gastropoda; order Littorinimorpha; family Ranellidae; genus Monoplex; species Monoplex corrugatus. Next base: position 96,783,931 of record CM060305.1, on the reverse strand, counting down.
TGGTAGACAGGGTGCAGGAGTCAAAGGGTTAAACCGACCAATCGGGTGGCCCTGTACTACGGCGACTTGGCCTTTTTCATGTGATGGACAGCTGCCTGTATTTACGAATACCAGGCAAATTGTGTATACGATACGTTCGTGCATAAAAATAACGGCTTTTCTTTAATTTCATAGAGAAATGAGCGCATGGACGTCCGTGTCCACGCACGCTCACACAAACATTCACACACATACTCACACACCTCACACATACCCACACCCACCCACACACACACATACACACACTTACACATACACATACACATATACAAGCATGCACACACACATACACACACATATACACATACACCTATACATACACACGCTTGCACACACACATATACACACTTACACACACACACACACACACACACACACACACAACACACACACACACACACACACACACACACACACACACACACACACACACACACACACACACAAGCATACTTAGTGACACCAAAACATAATACAGAAACGGACATGAATTACCTAAAATTGCTTCGGCATATCTCACCTCCCTGGAGCCAAAAATGAACTTAATACGTGTACCCAATTATCAATCCTAACAAAACGTACTTAAGACTTTATCGGACACATACAAGTGAATGGACAAACAAGGCAAAACATAATAGGAAAAAATGACAAAGCAAAGGAGGAAGAAAGAAACAAAGAGGGTGACAGAAATTGTGGGGAGATACTATTTATACTGAAAGAACCCCGGCCCCCCGGCATTCCCACGGAGTTCGCACCTCCGATCCAAATTTGATAACGATCCAATTAGAAACAGTTGAAAAAATTCGTGCGAACACATTTTTATCATGGACAGACAGACAGACACACACACAAACAGACAGAGAGACAGACACACAGACAGACAGGCAGGCAGGCAGGCAGGCAGGCAGGCATGCGGACAGATAGTCATACGTTTACACATACATGCACACGTACACCTCCGGTCAGTATAGATCAGTCTCCTGTTTATAGGAACATGTGCAAACTGCTGACTAATTACAATGTAATGCATCCACCTGACAACGGGGATTACAGTGTGCCCACTAGCTCGGTTGGTTACAGCACCATGCTGATAAGGTATGGTGGATCTATGGTCGACTCTTAGCCAAGCCGTCGCGGTTTATCATTCATTCATTCCTTTCTTTCTGTCTGTCTGTCTGTCTGTCTTTCTGTCTGTCTTTCTGTCTGTTTTTCTTTCTTTCTGTCTGTTTTTCTGTCTTTCTTCCTTCCTCCTTTCTTTGTTTCTTCCTTTCTTTGTTTCTTCCTTTCTTTGTTTCTTCCTTTCTTTGTTTCTTCCTTTCTTCATGTTTTCCTTTCTCTCTTTATGACGGTGGCTGGCTCTTTTCACGGAGTCGTGGAATCAAGATCTTGTCTCGGGTTCAGTCCATCCTGTAGCATTAAAGCTGGCTTACTTGCTGCCCATCTTTTTATTTTTTATTTATTCTTTTATTTTTTTAGTTTATTTATTTTTTGTTAGGATCATCGTACTTAGGTAGTTACATTTGTTCTCAACTCCCCCTCCCCCACACTTTGTATGACACCTGAATGGCCACAGAACATGGGACAATTTGTACAATGCTATGATGATGGTGACGATGAGCGTGATGATCATGTGATGCTATGGAGTTCAATCAGGGATTAAGACTGTGTGGCAGGGCTGCGCTCTACGCTTACTATCATCATATATTCTTGCGTCAACCAGGCCCGAGAGATACAGGCACTCGCCATGTTGATCAAAGATTTAAGCAACACCCTCAATGACACTTCTGCGGAGCGGATGAGACTCGATTATGTGTTCCCAGTCTTAGCCCACAGCAGGCTCAACTCTGGATAGGAGCTGGTTGGGAGCTAAACATCCCACAGTGATTTTGAAATGACTGGTGGGGATTCAAACCTACAACCTACCAATCGGTTGTCTATTGCGCTAACCACTACAGCATGGCGACAGGCCCCCTGCCCAGCTTACTACTCCAGTCATGCAGGTGGTGTCCCTCTCCCTGTCAGCGCATAAGGTTTTGCACAGGCTCAAAGAATCCGCAAGAAAACTGCCGGTAGATTTGGGTGGACCGCGTATGGGGATTGTCCGAGTGTGATGAAGAAATTTTAGGCTCCAAACTCCAGACAGGAAAGCTGGAGGGAAATAGAGCACCAGGTAGGCCCAGGGAGAAAGTATTGGATGGACTTGCAGGGTGGCTGAGAACAGAGAGGGTGGAAGGTGTGCTTACGTCAAACAAGGGATAGATGCATTTGGAGGGCTACGATCGCAAAACGCCATTATGGCAGGGCACATTATAATGATGATGAAACTCCAGACATACTTAATGAATATGTTTGCAAGTTCATTTCATAGAAGATGGTTGCAGGACACTAGAGGGAAGATAAGATGTTACTCTTCTTGTACACATAATCCCTGTTGTCAGTAATGTTTGGGGCAATAAGTCTGATGTCCTCAACGCTCATCGCTCCATGTAACATCAAGGAAGTTACATGCAGCAAACGTTTACCTTTAGTCTGAAATCTAGTTTGTTTATTCGTTGTCCTTTTCGTTCGTTTAACAAATGCCAGTTCAAAATTTTGAGTCTGTATTGAACACCGTTCTCATTCCATCTTCGTGTGTTTGGTTTATCATGTTTGCATGAACGCCAGAAGTTACTTTGATTCAAATTATAAACTGTTCATTTTCTATTTTGCTTCTCAAGATGACTTCTTATTGACTTGGAACCTTGTGTTTATAGTTTTCTTTGGGGTTTTCTTAAATATTTTAAACAAGCCTCATTCAAACAAACACAAAATGTGTGTTCGGGTATGTGATTTATCACAGCAAGTTATTGTGTTTATATGGCATTCACATTTGAAATTCAGTCAGCTAATTTTGATAAAATAGCCCGCAGAATCGGCCAAGCCAAAACAGCATTCAAGAAGATGAAAAGTATTCTTACCAACAAATGCCTATCAATTAACACCAGGAAGAGAGTTCTTGAATGTTGGATAGAACCGATAATGTTATACGGTTGTGAGGCGTGGACAGTCAACACGCAAAGCCAGAACAAGATTGAGGTAACTGAAACGTGGTTTCTAAGAAGAATGTTGAGAGTTCCATGGACAGCAAAGAAAACAAACGAGACAGTCTTGATGGCGGCAGACACAAGAAGATCATTGATAAAGAAGATTAGGAAAAGACAGGCAACATTTATTGGCCATTTTATGAGGAAAGAGGAATTAGAGCAGCTGGTAACAACAAGAAAGGCGGAGGGAAAGAGAGCACCAGGCAGACCCAGGGATAAAATATTGGACGGATTTGCAGCGTGGTTGAGGACAGAGAGGGTGGGAGATGTTCTTACGGTAACAAGGGAGAGATACATATGGAGGGCCATGATCACCAACGCCATGCGGCAGGGCACATGATGATGATAATCTTGATAATGATCTTTCAGTAGGAGTTCATCACTGCCATTTTTTTGAGTAACCGTTACCCAGAAGGAACCTGCTCTAAAGACATCAAAATAAGTATTGGAATCGCAAAAAAAAAAAGAAAAAAAAAAAGGTCCAACTCAAAAATATCTGGAAAGACAGATACACACCAAACGGCCTGAAAATTAAACTTTTAAAATGTTTGATCTGGCCAATCATATAATTCATGGCGGCGAAGCCTGGAATCTCAGAAAAGCTGATTGCAAAAGAATTGAGGCAGCAGAGATGTAGATTTATCGGAGACTATTACGCGTCAAATGGTCAGATAGAAGAAGTAATGAAAGTGTCCTGGAAGAACCTGATACCACCAGAAAACTACTTGCAGATCTTAACAAGAGAAGACTAAAATACATTGGCCATGTGTCATACAGCAAGAACACAGACCTTATGGCAAGCATCTTTCAAGGAAAAACAGTGGCAAAAAGGAAGAAAAGCAAACCTCCAGTCTCATACATAACCAAGATAAGTGGCCTAACTATTCACCAAGTTGTCAACAAAAGTCAAGACAGGGTCATCTGGAGGGGAGTGGCTGTGTCACTGAACCCGGTGACACCGACAGGTGAGACAGGTGACACCCAGAAGGTGTGTGTGTGTATGTGGGTGCGTGTGTAAGTGTATGTGTGTGTGTGTGTGTGTGTGTGTGTGTGTGTGCGTGCTTGAGAGAGAGAGAGAGAGAGAGAGAAAGAAAGAAGAGAGAGAGAGAGAGAGAGTGTGTGTGTGTGTGTGTGTGGTGTACGTGTGTGAGAGAGAGCTAGTTTGTGCTTATGTGTGTGTATGTGTGTGTGTGTGCGTGCGTGCGTGTGTATCGTGTGTGTTTGGATGTGGTGTTTGCATATGTGTGTGTGTGTGTGTGTATATGTGTGTGTGTGTGAAGCGTGTATGGTTTGTGTGTGTGTTTGAGTGTGCGTGTGTATGTGTGTGTGCGTGTGTGTGTGTGGGGTGTGTGTGTGTGTGTGTGTGTGTGTTGTGAGAGAGAGAGAGAGAGAGAGAGAGACAGGACAGAGACAGACAGAGAGAGACAGAGAGAGAGAAAGAGACCAAAGTGTCTTATTTATGAAAAAAAAATATGCCACGATCTGACCGCCATAAAAAGTAAAGGTAGATATAATATTATTATAACACCGATACAGGGGGAAAATGCCAGCAAGATTTTGTCAGCTGTTTTTGAACAAGTCTTTAACAAATTTTGGTCACATGTGTTGATTGTCGAAGAGTCACGAATGCATCACTCTGGAGAAGAACATGTCAAGGTCAAAGTCACAGGGCCAGAAAAGTCACTAACGTCAGCACCGTTTTTGAGGCCAGTTTGTAGTGAACGGTGCTTTCTCAGGAGCATCTGACAATATTCAAATTCTGTAACAAGACATGACAAGCGCAAATTTTCGGCCTCACTGGACTTTGTCAAGCGTAGGATCACAAACAAACATCAGATACAGAAATTAGGAGAAAAAGTTTATTCCTTTTCTCACACTGGACGGAGCAGCAGGGAGGTTTCAGTCTCTTTCTCCTTTTCAGTCTTTTGTACCTGGTGTTTGTTTGTTTGTGATCCTACGCTTGACGAAATTTGTGCCTGTTTGTCTTGTATTTATACGCGTTCTTATTCTTTTTTCGTGTTTTTTCTGGTTCCTGTTTGCTTGAACGCGGGCAGTCACACTTGTTATGGATTCTGTTACAACTGTTGTGATGGTCTGCCATTGTTCCCACTTCATGTCACACTTGGATCTTGATCGTCACGTTTACGTCCCAGAATTCTTGATTGACATAAACGAGATTTCAGTTTCAGTTTTAATCTCTCAAGATGACTCCGCTCTCGGAATGAATTCCATATGCACTAAATGTCACAGGTGCCATATGATGGAGAAGATCCAGATTGTTCACGGCACAAGCCTTTTAAGCCTGCTCATAAACCCACGAGCTGGCCAGGTCCTGAGGTCCTACCTAGATAGTGCCATAACCCTGGGGTCGTAGGGGAGGAGAGCGAGGTGGTAGAGACCTCAACTTTTCCCATTAACGAGAAGGAATTTCATTTCACTTATGCTTCTTCAAGATTTTTGTATAAAAAGAAAGATTTCTAGAACGATTCGGCCATCTTCTGTGATTGAACACGCAGTTGTGGCAAGCATGAACACTGCAGGCTGAAGTATTGGCGCAGCGAGTCGTGTTAACCAGCACAAACCTGAGGCCATGGCGTGGTGTTAGCCTACCTTGCTACATAGTTTACGTCATCTACTTCTCAGCAATTAATGCAGATTGAAAAAAAATTGTACTTTGAACTGATTGCATTAAATGTTTGTCAGGTTTCAGAAAAACATGAAAATAGAATTAGAACGCGTGTTTAATACAACGAGACAAGACAGGCGCAAATTTTCGGCCAGCTGGTCTTTGTCAAGCGTAAATGTAAGATGAAAGAACAAATATCAAACAGGAACTACAAAAATTAGAGTAAAAAAAAAAGTCAAACTTCCCAGTTGTTTCGTGGGGTAAGAGATAAGGTTTATCGATCGATCTCACGCACGTCGTGATAATCTACATATATCACATGTTTGAACCTGCTTCGAGTGCAAACAGTGCACATTTTCCCGATTTTCCAGGTCAACACCAGTGTGCACTTGCCATTACCTGAAACCGCTTCGTGTGCGTGTACGCACAAGAACATAAAATACTCATACTTCAGATTTTGTTAGCTATGTCCGTCTTCAGCGGCTCATGGAAAAACAGTATGTATACACACTGAAGACAAGAGTATGTGTTGTTGTTGTTGTTGTTATTAATGTTGTTGTTGTTGCTATTATTGTTGTTGCTATGTTAAGTGCGACGAGCATGCTTGACATAGACTGCGCGGTATAAATAGAATCATAATCAAACAAGAGTGCGCAGCAACATAACGCACAACATGTGTAAAACTGTGAGAATGCATGAATCCGAGAAAATAATGCTCGAAACGATAAATAAATTTAATATTTTGAGCTTTGTCTTCTTCTACATGAATATCTTTCTCAATACAGAGAAAACAAGACGCTGAATGGCACACACATTCATACGAGAATGGACAAAAGAGAAGTCACGGTGATAAAAATCATAATAGAAGTTAGTTATGTATGCATCAATAAAAAAAATCAGGAATCCGTGATAAATTTTCAGGGAATAACTGTCACTCTTTAGATGCGTTCTTGAAAAATTAAGAAAATGTGCGATTTTTATGATGGAGACAATACGGTGTACACAGTGCAAGGGAAGCAAGCACAGTTTTATCACCAGACACCTGAGTTTTATAGTCGTTTCCCTTTAGCCGCTGCGCACACCCTAAAGGGGAACGACTGCTACCACTTGCTACGTCTCATCCAATGGTCACTGCAAGAGTTATTTCCCGTTAACTAGAACACGTTGATCCGCGCATTCGCAATTGTTGGGGAAGAGTGGCAGAATGATTCAGACGTTCGCATAAACTCGAGTTTCCAGGGTTCGCTCCCCGTAGAGGCCTCGACTTTTCTCCTCATCACGATTCGACCGGAAGAGGACAAAAAACGAGTCGGACCCCTGTGCCTTCTGGCTCATCATCATCATCATCAAGTGCCTTGCCACATGGCGTTGGCGATCATGGCTCTCCATATGTATCTATCCCTTGTTGCCGCAAGCACATCTTCCACCCTCTCTGTCTTCAGCCACTCTGCAAGTCCGTCCAATATTTTTCCATGGGTCTACCTGGTGCTCTCTTTCCCTCCAGCTTTCCTGTTGTGACCAGGTTTGCTCTAATTCCCCTTTCTTCATAAAATGCCCTATAAATGTTGCTTGTCTTTTCGTAATCTTCCTTATGAATGATCTTCTTGTGTTTCCCTCCATCAAGACTGTCTCGTTTGTTTTCTTTGCTGTCCATGGAACTCTCAACATTCTTCTTAGAAACCACATCTCGGCTGCCTCAATCCTGTTCTGGCTTTGCTAGTGGACTGTCCACGCCTCACAACCGTATAACATTTTAATTTCTATATAACATTCAAGAAGTCTCTTCCTGATGTTAATTGATAGGCATTTGTTGGTAAGAATGCTTTTCGTCGTCTAGAGAATGCTGTTTTGGCTTGGCCGATTCTGCTGGCTATTTTTGATGTGCATCTGCCGTCTGGTGAAATGATCGTTCCCAGATATTTAAACTTATCAACCTGTGTCAAGGTTGTGCCATTTGCTGTTATTTTGCATGAGGGGATTTAATAATTTTTTTCTCCAACCTCTTACCTTTACTTTGTATTTCTAGTATATTCACATGGTTTGTAGGTCCCTTTCATTTTCTGCAATTAGCGCGGTGTCATCTGCGTATCGATTGTTGTTTATCATTTTTCCTGAACCTTTAATCCAGGGTCTTCCTCTAGGTTTCTCACGATGTTTTCTCTATAGAGTGAAAACAGATCTGGTGACAAATCACAACCTTGTCTGACTCCTGTTTTGATATTTCGGAAAGAGCCTATATCGTTTTCTATTCTCATTGCAGCTGTTTGTTCCCAATACATATTTCTGATTATTCGTAGATCTTTTCCATTATTATTGAGGCTTTCTAGTTGGTTGATCAATTCTTCATGTCTTACCCGATCAAAAGCCTTGGCATAATCAACAAAGCATAAATATAAATCCTTTTTCATGTCGATTGACCTCTCTATGACCGTTCTTATGATGTCTATGGCATTAATAGTTCCTTTCCCTTCGACAAATCTACATTGTTCTTCTGCTATTTCTCTTTTGATTCAATTCCTTGTCCTGGCTGCGCACATGAAGATCCCACGGCAGTTGAAAATCGTGAAGAGCTGGGCATTACCCAGCTGCCTTGATATAAAACACTGGAGAGATAGGTTGATATCACAGGTCCCATCCTTGAAGACCAGTAAGCTTTCTTGTCTTTCTGAAGTCTTGGTTAAAAGAAAAGGGAATATGAATGTGAATTTGAAGCGAGAGAGAGGGGATGGGCGCCGCTCTCGTGGTGCTGGCCCCGGGAAAAGTTGAGGTCTCTGCCACCCCACTCCCCTACGACCCCAGGGCTATGCAACTATCTAGGTAGGACCTTAGGACCTGGCCAGCTCATGGGTTTATGTGCAGGCTAAAGGCTTGTGCCGTGACCACTCTGGATCCTCTTCATCACATGGCACCTGTGACGTAAGTGCATATGGAATTCATTCCGAGCGCGAAGACGTCATCTTGAGAAACTGAAACTGAAACTGGAAGAAATATGGAATGTTTTGACCATACATTGATATTGACCATAAATTGATATTGACCATACAATTGATATTGACCATAAATTGCAACCATATCGTATAAGAATGGTTATTGCAACTGACGCATATAGAAGCTGTGCTTTTTTTTTTTAGTACACGCAAGGGCACTGGCACGCATGCACACTTTGACTTGACACTTTCAGGTGGCCAGGGATAGAAGCTGAGGTGAATCATTGACCTGTAATGGAGATGACGACAGCCAGATTCCGGAACAGCACCGTTTCTATAAAAATAAGACCTTTCGTCTCCCAATTAACAAATACAATAGACATCCTATTTAGGTTCTTTAAGAGGTTTTGTATTTTACCTGCCCTTCGCCATATCAGCTGTAGTCGTGTGTGTGTGTGTGTGTGTGGTGTGTGTGTGTGTGGTGTGTGTGTGTGTGTGTGTGTGTGTGTGTGTGTGTGTGTGTGTGTGTGTGTATGTGTGTGTGTGAGTGTGTGATCTTCGGTGTCATTGCCTCGTTCAGATCTTAACCGCACTTTCAAAAATTATCAAAATTATTATGGTCACCAATAAGGGCATGACACGACTGGTAACAGAATCTTGGACAAATTTCCACAATATTGCAATTATTCAAGAGAATAGAAATGATAGTAATGATGCCATGGACCTCCAACCTGGATGGCGACTCTTACAGGGCAGTAATCTATGCTTTCTTTCTTAATATATTTTGACGTCGATCAGGTCTGAGAGATAGAGACACCTTCGGTGATGATCAGGAAATTTCATCAACGTCCTCACTGATGCAGTCGTGAGCTGGATGACACTTGACTGTGTGGTTCCAGAACACTCACTGAACGAACTGCTCGCTTAACCCTTTGACTCCCGCATCGTGTCCACCAGATCCTGCATTGTCAACCATGCTAGCAAAACAAAATCTTAACCCTTTGAC
>CM060305.1:96766750-96771750 GCA_030674185.1 Monoplex corrugatus | reverse complement strand
ATTAACATCATTAAGTTTAACCCTTTAACTCCCGCATAATATCCACCAACTGCAAAACAATTAACCCTTTGATTCTCTCATCTTATCCACCAGCTTCCTGTGTGACAGTTTCACATGTCAAGTCATCCTCACGATGCGACTGGCACAAGATTTTCCAGTGTTGTAATTGTTATTGTTGTTTAAAGCCCATATCAGGGCTATAACCGCTTCATAACATACAAAACTTCAACAGGAACAAAAAACAAACAAACAAACAACAACAACAAACGAAAATCAAACAAACAAACAAACAAACAACAACAACAAACGAAAATCAACAAACAAACAAACAAACAAACAAACAAACAAACAACAACAACAACGAAGAAAAAGAACAGAAAAAAAAGAAAATTAGGTAAACATATCAATGCATTCGCGCACATAATCTTAAGGACATGCCCCCGGCGTTTACCATTCCATCCAATTTACCGCACCTGAATACAAATTTAACATACTTAAGGACACAAAAATACATAAAAAAAGGCATAAATTACGTAAAATTGCTTCTGCATATCTCATCTCCCTAGAGTCAAAAATTCACTTAATGCATGCACCCAATTATCAGTCCTAAGAAAAAGTACGCAAGACATACAGGTGAATGGACCAGCAAGGCAGAAAATGATAGGTAGAAATGACAAAAAGCAAAAGAACAAGGCAGAAACAAAGAGAGTAACAGAAAAGAGGAAATTTCTAGCACAGAATTTCCAGAAGGTGGGTATACTATTTATACTGAAAGAGCCCCTGGCATCCCCAAGAGGAACCGTATTGTAATTATGCAAATTAGTTGATCTTCAGGTTCTGTAGACCTCTGCCTGATGAACTTATAAATCATATTGAATCATATTATATTCTGCTGCGTTGTGTTCTGCTGCTTTGTTTTGTTGTGTTTCGTTTGCACTATGTAAAATACTTATGAAAAGAAAACGCTACCAGGAGCTGTGTGCATGTAACATAAACACTGGACGTATCTGAACACAAGACTGTTAAATCAACTGTCGCACACACAAGTCATCTAACTCTGCAGGTCCTCAGAAACTTATATCTCAGTGTGAGTTTGCTCAGCAGTGTGTCCCATCATGCGGATGATTCCGTGCACAACATTACACCACGTAACTATACCAGGAAAAAACAATCATGGCATATACTATAAACTGTCGCAAAGACCCATGGTGTGGTCATGTCGGGCAGACATGACTGGCCCATAACATCCTGAAATAACCAGACACCATCACATGTTGGCTGTAAGGCGTCCTCTCAATGGCATGGCATAAAAATAGGATCCTGTGTAAACTGGTAAGGTCTGCGTGAGATAAGTCAAGAAGACGGGTAATTTCATACAGTAACAAAAGCTGTCATCTCTGACTAGGAGTCGTGGGTTCCAGACCCCATCAGTAGAAAAAAAAAGCCTACAGCAATGTACCAACAAACAAACAAAAACCAGCGTTGTATGATTTATGGCTCTGTCCATCTCCTACCAAGAGATGACCGTGCTGTGGATTATTGCAAAGCCAGAGACCACGCAATCGGGTCTCATCCTCTTTATGGATGTGTCATTCAAAATCAGCATTTCTCTTAAACACAGAAAAAAAATCCCAATGTTGTGTGGCTTGGCAGCAAACGTAACTCACCAGTGAAATACACGGATCATTTACATATGGAGTGGAATCCACCTAATTTTAAAATATTGAGGATGTGGTTCAAAACTGATTTGAAAAAATTTGAGATAAACATATTTTCATGAGAAGTTTACATAAATCAAGACTTTATACACATGTGGTTAAAGGACTAACCGGCTGTTCAAAAATCATTGTATCCAAAATTAATCATCTGTGGGTTTTCCTACTAAAGCACCAGGCAGTCTATAGATTCTTTACAGAAACCAATATTTGAATTTGTATAGAATAGGAAAACGGACAAAACCAACAGAAAAACAAGCACTAAACGTGTTCAGAATGATGGGCTTGAAATACCTCACTTCCGGAAATGTATTAACACATTGAATGTCTCGAAAGAGAGCTGTAAAATGACAGTCATAAATATAGACCACCTTATATAATAAAACCCAGCTTTATATAATAAAACAACCCACAGCTTTATATAATAAAACAACCCACAGCTTTATATAATAAAACAACCCACAGCTTTATATAATAAAACAACCCACAGCTTTATATAATAAAACAACCCACAGCTTTATATAATAAAACAACCCACAGCTTTATATAATAAAACAACCCACAGCTTTATATAATAAAACAACCCACAGCTTTATATAATAAAACAACCCATCAGCTTTATATAAAAAACAACCCACAGTTTTTAAATAAAATTATATAATAAAACAACCCACAGCTTTATATAATAAACAAACAAATCTTTGTTGGAAAACTGAGGTTCTAATTTCCCACTGTAACAGTTCGGTAAAGCAAATTTATTTTGGAAAAGAATGTCCTGCTTGCATATAAAGTGTTTAGCAAGACTTGGCATGCAGCCAATATCATCTGAAGAGTTTCTTGTGGAAGCAATATTTTGTAACGAAAACATCATCATCATCATCATAATCATCAAGTTCCCTGCCACATGGCGTTGGCGATCATGGCCCTCCATATGTATCTATCCCTTGTTGCCGCAAGCACATCTTCCACCTTCTCTGTCCTCAGCCACCCTGCAAGACCGTCCAATATTTTCTACTTGGGTCTACCTGGTGCTCTCTTTCCTTCCAGCTTTCCTGTTGTGACCAGTTGCTTAATTCCCCTTTCCCCATAAAATGGCCTATAGATGTTGCCTGTCTTTTCCTAATCTTCCTGAAACGAAAACACAAACATAGAAAATAATGTTCTCTTTCATTAGAACTGGATGAGTAAGGATGTGTTTTGTTATGAATGTCACAAACGTAAATGTCACATTTATGTCGTTTGCAGAGTTCTAAAAACAAATATACAATCAATACAAATTTTGTAACCTACACCGCACTGTTGAAAAGCTGCTAAATCATTTTAAAGAAAATGTGATATATGTTTTCAAAACGATGTATTCGTAGGCCTACATCCATCATAAATCATAAAATGTTTTTGTTTGTAAAGAAGGGAGCACACACAGTTTTATAAGATGTTAACCGAAAATAAATTCAAACCGAAACGTTGTAACAAGTTGGAATCACAATTTACTGTAGAAATAGAAAGACATATCATATTTAGCAAAATACGAAAAATAAGAGAAGTTAGACTTGGGTGGTTACAAATTAGATTGATTCGACGATTGTTGCCAACAAATGTTACCTTGAAGCACATGGATATACAGAATGATGATCTTTGCTTACATCGCAGAAAAAAACAACAACAAAAAAACCCAACACACACACAGATCGTGTCATCTTCCTGGAATGCAGAAGTACAAAATTATTCTGGCCACGGCTCCCAACAGCTGTTAATGATATTTGTGGCAGTGCCGCTTAAATAATATGGAATGTAAAAAATACACATATCATTTGGATACGAGAGGCATTTCAAATCAGATCGCATACTTGTCTTGATTTTACTGCAAGACAAATCCTGCAGTTATGAATACAAATCTAAAGACTGTATCACAAGACTGTTCCATAAACTAATTTCTTCAAGGGATATTTGAAAATTGTGTACGATGTTGAAAAGCATGTGTTACTGATGAATACTAACTTCAAATGAGTTCAGACTGACTGGTTCTCCTATAAAGTATTGATTAAAAATGTTTGATATCGATCATCTGTGTTATCATCTCGGCTAAATTATCTGCTTGAAATATATATAATGCACTTTCGTAAAACTTGAAACATATGCATGATAATGTTTTGACGATATTGGTGTATGCATGTGTATATAATAACATGTATGCGTGTTTGTGTTCTTTCTTTTAAAAGTCAAAAGAAGAAATAGATTAAACGCCTTGTTAGGAGCGGGACCCAACAGTGATGGGGGCATGGTTAACGTAGACATACAGCCCCTACACTCTGATTTAAACGCTCAAGTTCACATCTGACTTAGGGAATTATTATATGCACAGGGCCTTCAGTCCACTCAGCTGTGAATGGGTACCTGATCCCTTTTGAAAAAGGTGAATAATGCACAAAAGTTAGAAAATGGATGTGTCTGGTTGAATAATAGATGATAATAAATAAAATGAAATAACAATAACAACAACACAACAACAACAATAATAATAATATAATAATATAATAATAAAATAATAATATAATATATATATAGTAGTAGTAGTAGTAGTAGTAGTATAGTAATGATAATGACGATGATGATGATGATGATGATGATGATACAATGACATTTATAAGGCGCCATATCTTGATAGAAGAATCAAATCAAGGCGTGCACTCTCTTCATTCACCAAAGCAATCAACCAACGACGACCAAAACTCCAGGGCACGAAGTACACACAAATCCAATGGGGAGAACATGAGCGCAGTGAGACAAAACAGTGTACATAACATTACATGTACAGGGGTAAATCACTGCTGGGCAAAAAGGTGTGTCTTTAAGCTGGACTTGAAAGAATAAAGAGTTTATGACCGTGGAATAGATGGGGAAGAACGTTTCAGTTGGTAGAAACTTAAGCATAAAAGCGGTCAGGCTATACTGATATTTTCCCTTTTATGTTATGTAGATGATAACCCCAAAAGTTTCAGTTTCAGTTTCAGTTTCTCAAGACGACGTCTCCGCTCTCGGAACGAATTCCATACGCACTAATGTCATAGGTGCATGTGTATGGTGGAAAAGTTGCCAACCGCACCCGATGTTCCCAGGCGGTCACCCGTCCAAGTAGTACTAACCGGGCCCGACGTTGCTTAACTTCGGTGATCGGACGAGAACCGATGTTTTCAACGTGGTATGGCCGTTGGCGATAAAATACAAAGTAAACACCCAAGGTCTGTGACATCGGAACACAGCCATCATTAGGGGACCTGATGATCA
>CM060305.1:96731750-96761750 GCA_030674185.1 Monoplex corrugatus | reverse complement strand
CCTAAGGTCTGGATCTTCTTTTCCTCCGTCCTGAGTTGTTTCTGGAGCACACTGCGCCATCTGTTGCGGTCGGCTGCTGTGTCTTCCCAGCTCTCTGTAATTGATGTCCAGAGCTTTCTTATCGCGATTGCAGACATCTTTGTATCGTAGTTGTTGTGGGCAAACAGATTTCTTGCCGGAGGCTAGTTCACCGTAAAGGATATCCTTCGGGATACGTCCATCTCTCATACAGCACACATTGTACATGGCCGAACGAGCGTAGCCTGCGTTGCCTAAGCAGCATGTGCATGATGGGGAGACCAGCGCGAGTTAGGACCTGGGCAATTGGCATTTTGTCACTCCACTTGATGCCGAGGATGTGGCAAAGGCAGCGCAAGGGAAAGCTGTTCAGCTTTCTTTGTTTGGCATGTGTTGTCCACGTTTCGCTGCTACCCAGTAAAGTGCTGATGATGCAGGCACTGTACACTGCCATCTTGGTCGGAATTGTCAGCTTTGGGTTCTTCCAGACGTGAGCAGTAAGTCGCCAGAGGCTGCAGCAGCCATGCCAGTAAGCTTGTTATCTGGCATGGAGGGACAGATTGTTGCTGATGATGGACCGAGATATGTGAACTGGTGGTCTCTTTGTAGTTGTCGATGGCGATGACAGGTGGAGTGTCCATGTCTTGGCTCAGCACGTTTGTATTTTTCAGGTCTACGTAGGTTTGGGAAAATCTGTCTACGAGGCACTGGAGTTATTGCCCAGTGTGTGAGGTAACAGCAGCATCGGCGAAAATCAGGTCTTGCGCACGTTTGTCTTTGCTTTCAGTCTTACGAGGTTGAAGAGTTCTCGTCGGATCTGGTGACTGCAAACCTGCACCGGGAAAAAAACAAACAAACAAAATAACAAAAAACAAAACAAACAACAAACAAAAAAACCCAAAAGATGAAGGCTCTCAAAGTGGGATGTTGGAACTTCCGTAATATGACAAAAGGGCTATCGGAGAACCTCCAAGACATCACGATGCAAGTAAAGACATCTGTCATCAACTGACGAGCTCCTGAGACTACAGTAGAAGTACCGCCTTGCAAGAAACGCACCTAACTGACTCAGGCATAGTAAGGAGAAGACCACACCTTCTTCTGGCAAGGAAGGAGTGCTGAGGAGCACAGAGAACATGGAGTTGGATTTGCATTCCGGAACTCCCTGCTGAAAATGTGATTGATCGATGAGACAAGGAATCTGAACACTTGCTGACTTTCCATCTCCGTATGTCTGATGGCCCAGTCACTCTTACTAGCGCCTATGTTCCTACCCTGACATCTTCACCAGAGGCAAAGGACGAGTTCTATCCTTTCCCACAGATACATTATCAAGAGTATCTCTAGCAAAGAACACCTTGTGCTCCTTGGCGACTTCAACACCACGCTGGGTGCCGATCACGACTCTTGGCCTTCCTGCCTTGGACGTTTCGGAGTTGGTAAAATCAATGAAAATGGGCAGCACCTCCAGGAGCTTTGTTCCTGTCATGGGCTCTGCGTGACCAACTCTTACTTCCAGATGAAGTTTGAACACAAAGTGTCATGGAGACATCCTAGATCAAAACATTGGCACCAACTGGACATGGTCATTGTCAAACGAACAATACAACACAAACAATACAATACAATACACAATACAATACAATACAATACACATACAATAAACAATACATACAGTAGTTCTTTATTAATCCTTGTCTGTACAATTCAAAGGTACTGATGGTGATAAATGTTAAATCTGTAATAACGAAGACGGTTCAAGTCATTATTCATAGGACTCTGTGGATTACTCCTTCAGTTTCTGAAAAAAACTAAACTAAACAGCCTATTGTAATGAAGTGCGTATGTATGTATGTGTGTATGATGTTGTATGTATGTGATGTATGTATGTATGTATGTATGTTGTATGTATGTTGTTGTATGTGTGTATGTATGTTGTGTGTATGTATGTTGTATGTGATGTGTGTAGTGTGTTGTTCACTAAATTCTAATCCCTCAGCCAGATTTTTCATGGTAACTGCTAAATGTATTTCAATTGAATAGTTTGAAAGTAAACGTTTAATCATCATATGATCATTTAAAATTCCTCTCCCTTCCATACTGTCACATCCCTTGAAGAAATTAATGGTTTGAAAGTTGAAGCAGACGATCTGCTTTTTGTCTCTCCAAACAATTTAGACAAATATCCATTGTTTCCCGGTAAACGCCTAAGCGTCTGACTGAAGACTGCATCAAAAACTTCCACGTAGTTTTGTTTTTATATCTACAGCGATTTCATGGTACCTTTCAATTCTCATAGAACACAGCATTCACTGATCTTTGTTAAAACCTGGAGAAGAATTCAATGTTTTATTTCCCCTGAACGACTCGTTTTTTTTAGCATTTCATCTGACAAAAATGCTATTTGCGAAAATCAAGACCATTTTTCTTTTCTTTGTTTATTTGTTTTTAAGTACGAGCGTACTGAAACCTCAGCTGTGATTTTTGTTCAAGGGATTGAAATCTCGATGTCCTACTTTTGGTGGGCATCGTTGTAATCAAATTCATCAGTTAGTTCTGATAAGTTCATATTGCTTATAGCCCAGCCGACGACTAGAGCTATATCAGGGCTTTGTTTTGTCATTGTTATTGTTGTTTAAATCCCAGCCGACTGCGTAGAGCCATATCAGGGCTACATATCAGGGTTAACACCACGTCAATCCGCATCAGTTAGTGAACAGCGTAGATAGTTAATTAGTCAGTTAATTGTGCAAATCTTTAATTTTTCATATTCTGTTCTCCCACGTGAATATTTGGTTATTTTCGCTGTTGAACAGTACCGATATTTTAACTGAAATAGAATGCAGTATTTTGTAGTAAGCGAAACAGGCTTTTTTGTGTTTTGTTTTTTGGTTTATATTTTTCCTTTTTCTTCTCAGTCTTTTTTTCCCCTAGAAAATGCAGGTTTACTAGCCTACACTTTTGTATGTTCCACTCCCTGGTACTGCATTGGATAGTTTCGCTGTGGGTTTTTGTTTTGTTTTGTTTTAAATACCCGATGTTTGTGCTGCTGTGTTTAGGTTTAATGCTGATCTTACGTATGCAAATGTGTTTGTACTAATGGCTATGGTAATAACTACACACACACACACACACACCACACTCACACACACCACAACACGCACACACACACACACACGCGCACACGCACACACACCAATACAGACGCACACACATACTCACACACACGTACACATACCACCCCACACACACACACACATACAACACACACATACACATACACACACGCACACACACAAACACACACACACATACACACACAACACAACACACACGAACACACACACACAAGACACACACACATACACTCACATAGACACACACACACAGAGACACACACACACAAACACACAACACACACACACAGACAAAACACATCACACTCACATAGCACACACACACACACACACCACACACACACACAACACACAACACACCACACACACACACACACACACACACACACACACACACACACACACAACACACACACACATATCCTCTTGCTCCCTCAACCCCAGAAAAAGCTCGTGATGGCATCAGAGTAGAGATAGGGTCTGTTGTATGGTATTTTATTTGCTCGTTTATTTATTAATTTACTTCCTCATCTACTTTAGGTACAAAGATTGATAGCTTTTCAAAGTCACTGACGCAAATCACACTTCACTGAGAGAGCGCTAGTGGATTACCCAGAGAAACAAGTCAGGTTACTTTAGCTTGTTTACAGATGACGTAAATTTCAAACTATTTACCGACAAACATCAAACAGTAGATAATGTATTCTGTACGATCACTGCATATCTTGAAAAAATTGAAAAAAGATGGCAACACACACACACACACACACACACACACACACACACACACACACACACACACACACACACACACACACACACACACACACACACACACACACACACAGACTGGCTAGCTTGGGGTGTGTGTGTGTGTGGTGTGTGTGTGTGTGTGTGTGTGTGTATGTGTGTGTGTAGTGTGTGTGTGTAGTGTGTGTGTGTAGGTGTGTGTGTGTGTGTGTGTGTGTAGTGTGTGTGTGTGTGTGTTTGTGTGTGTGTATGTGTGTGTGTGTGTGCAAAAAAGACCAGTGAAAAAAAGAGACAGGAAGTTAAAACACACATTCTAACATCAACACCCTCCATACACACACACAGACACAGACACAGACACAGAGAGAGAGAGAGAGAGAGAGAGAGAGAGAGAGAGAGAGAGAGAGAGAGAGAGAGAGAGAAGAGAGAGAGAAGAAGAGAAGAGAGAGAGAGAGAGAGAGAGAAGAGAGAGAGAGAGAGAGAGAGAGAGAGAGAGATACTCCATATACTGGGCACAACTGAAATCTGCATTTAAAAGAAAAAGACACCTTGATTACGGACTTTTTCACATCAACAGCTCCTCAGCCTTTCAGCACCATTTTCTGTTCCTGATGTTCTCCCTTTTCTTTAGGGTTTTACTTGTTCTCTTGTCTTCTTCTTCTTCTTCTTCTTTTTCTTCTTCTCTTCTTGTTCTTGTTGTTGTTCTTTTTCCTCTTCTTCTTGTTCTTGTTGTTGTTCTTTTTGTTCTTATTGTTCTTGTTGTTCTTCTTGTTCTTGTTGTTCTTGTTGTTGTTCTTGTTGTTGTTGTTTTTCTTCTTGTTGTTCTTGTTTTTTGTTCTCCTTCTTGTCCTTCTTGTTCTTGTTCTTCTTTTCTTTCTCTTCTTCTTCTGTTCTTCTTCTTCTTCTTCTTCTCCTCCTTCTCCCCTTCTCCTCTTCTTCTTCTTTTCCGTCTTCTACTTCTTCTTTTCTTCTCTCTCTCTCTCTTCTCTTCTGTCTCTCTGTGTCTCTGTTTTTCCTTGTCTCTCTGTCTCTCTCTGTCTCTCTATCTCTGTCCCTCTGTCTGTCTGTCTGTCTGTTTCTCTCTCTCTCTCTCTCCTGGTTCCTTTTTCATTTTCAAAGCTGGTATGTATGAAGAGAGAGTGTGGTGGTGACGTTAAAGTTTTAGCGTTAGAGGGTTGGTCGGTCGGGTAAATCCAGTCACAATTATGAAATAAATAATAAATAGTCAACTGTAAATAAAGAATGCATAATGATTGATTGATTAAATAATTGACGACGACCATAATCAGGTAAATCTTTTTCCTGTAATTTAAAAAATATACGGAATTAGACTTGAGGAGCGTATGTACTATGTGTATCGTTGAAAAAGCTATGAAGGAACAGTGTTTATAACGGGATGGATCACTGTTGTGTGAAGACAAATCCTTAGATCGCAAAACATACTGTCGTCACTAGGCGGACCAACTTCCTCCTCATCACTACCACAGCACAAGAAGAAAACAGTCAGGACTGGGGGGCTCCCAGGAATTCTATGGCCTCGTGTTCGAGACCAGAACGAGCCACCTAGTTGGCCAGTAGATTTTTTTTTATTGTATTTTATTATTTTAATTTCTTTTATATTTTATTTTATTTCATTTTATTTTTTTGTTGCTTTCTTTTTAGTGTTCTGTAGATGAACATGAGTCAGGGTTTGCACCTCTAACAGCTGAGTGTACCCTAGTTCAGCATCCTGTGTGTGTGTGTGTGTGTGTGTGTGTGTGTGTGTGTGTGTGTGTGTGTGTGTGTGTGTGTGTGTGTGTGTGCATCTAGTGAGACAGAGACAGGATGACAACTGTGGTCAAAGATAACAGGCCTAACAGGCTGAGTGTATGCTAGCTTAGCATCCGCATGTGTATGTTTGTGTTTGTGTGTGTGTGTGTGTGTGTGTGTGTGTGTGTGTGTGTGTGTGTGTGTGAGTAAAAGAGAGAGAGACAGACAGACAGACAGACACACACACAGATAAAGAGAAAGAGAGAGATAGAGAAACACAGAGAGGGAGAGATGATGACGACTTAGGTCAAGGGTCTTAACACACTAGACAGAAAGGGAGACTACACGTTGTCAATAGTTCTCAAAAGATGGAACGATAGAAAACCTAAATCTGTCTTCTAAAACTTTCTCAAGAGTTATACCTCTAAGCGATTGAGACCGATTACTGGAAGGTTCTAAGTTCAAACCTTATCTCTTTCAAAATGGTCTGAAAGACACCACGAAAGATGTACACTAATAGCCATAGAATTTAAAACAACAACACAACTACATGCCTGATGATTTTGTAAATATTGCTAATGCTGCTGATGAAGGGTGTTATTTTCTGAAAACGCGCATCCTGCTCTTACTCTAGCATCATAATGCATCTTGGCATCAAGCAGGCCCGAGAAATGTAGGCACCTGTCATGTTGATGATGTAATCTGCTGTAGTACTGTGATAAAGAACGAATATCAGTCTGAGGACAATGATGATTGGGAGGTCGCCACAAAAGCACGGTATGAAGAATCACGTAATCAGAAACAATGTTCACATTTGCGATTATTTGTATTTCTATTGTTTTTATTGTTGTCACAATAGACTTAGTTAATCATTGATGGTCATGTGAATGATGTTTCATTGACCTTCTAAACTTACACCCACACAGATCATAAACAAACTTTCTCCATTATAAATCTGTCACAGGATATGGTTTCAAGGTTAGGCCAGGAGATTCCCAGCTACTGCTCTTTTCCTTCGGAGAGTGTCTTCTCTATACAAGTGCTTTTTGTGTTCAGACTGCATGGCAGGACTGTCCTCTACGCTTACTGTAATCGAAAACAAAAGTCACTGTCCGCATTTAAGCAAACAGGGACCAGAAAAATCACAAAACTGAATCAGAACGCGTTTCTAATAACAAGAAAAGACCTGCTTACTAAATCAGTCAGGTTCGACCGACCGGTTCGGTCGATCAGATAATCTGAGCAAATTATCGAATACACTTTTGTGAAAATTAAAACACTGACTGGTGTGGTCTCAACAACAGCTTGAGGACTTGAACCCGTTGCCCATAACATTTTACCGGCTATGTTTATTTATTTTTGTCTTATTTTTTTCTGGACAAATTGATAATGAGCTTATGAATATTAATAAGGACGGGTTGTTTCTGTTTGATTATAAAATAAATTCAGATTGTATACTGAATCCAAATGGTTTCTCTTTACAGAGCCCATTATGTTTTAAATGGGCATGGCTCATTTTTACGCTTTCAGGGGAAAATTCTCTTGCAGTAGTGGATTTGAACAGGGAGAATGTTAACATGGCTTGACTATCTTATTGTTATTCATCTTCAGCGCGTATGGGTGCCTGTGTGAGTATGTATGTATGTGTGTGTTTGTGAATATGTGTATGTGTGTGTGTTTGTGTGTGTTTGTGTGTGTGTGTGTGTATGTGTGCGTTTGCGTGCCTGCGTGTGTGTGTATGTGAGTGTGTCTGTGTGTGTTGTTGTTGTTGTTGTTGAAAATTAAAAGTAGGCATTGAAATTTTGATGTTCATTATTAACCATCTTTTTAAGGCAAAAGATGAGGACGACGATAATAATGATAATGTAGGTGGAAACAAGATCATTGTGATGATGATGATGATGATGATGATAGTGGTGGTGGTAGTGGTGGTGATGGTGGTGGTGATGATGATGATGATAAATGTGCTGATGATGGTGATGATGATGATGGTATGGTAATTGTGGTGTTGGTGTTGGGGGTGTTGGTGGTGATAGTGGTAACGATGGTGATATGATGATGGTGATGATGATGATGGTGATGGCGGTCGTGGTGGTGGTGGTGATGATGATGATGGTGGTGGTGGTGGTGATGACGACGACGACGATGATGATGATGAATACTTCTTTGTTGAGCATCTTTCCCCTCTAAAGAGATCACTGAGCGCTTTACAGTAAAACTCATGCAGTAAAATTGCACAAGGGGGGACATGACAAAACACTGAAGACCTGTCTAAAACCTGTCAATAATGATCTGTGTGGATAAAAGTCCCTCCTCATGTAAAGTATGGGCCGGCTGATTTCAACAATCGTGCCGCGATCTCCATAGTTGAGTTTTCGTATTAGAGGCGTTATGTCTTCTTCTTCTCTTTTGTTCGCCGTCAACATATTATGTACATGGTCAGGCTACGTCAGGCGATGAATGTGGCCGGCCGGGGTTTTGTCCCCTGTTCCTGCCAGTTGCCATGGAGTTTGGTGGTCAGAGAAGTGGTAAGTTATGTCTCCTGTCGTTCCACTTGATCCTGCTAAGGCACAGGACCCGGCACTGCTCCGACCTACAGGGACCTCAATGGGGGGAGGACACCCTTCTCATCGTGATATGGATGGCCGTGTGGATAATGGCGTTATATTGCTTGGTACCATGATTTGTTAGAAGGCGCCTGCAGTATTCGTACCTCCGATTTCAGCCCTGAATTGGTAGATAGGTTATTTTCCCTTCCGCCTCAGGATCTCTTTTTGCGTTGTTTTAAAGACTCCTTTGGATAATTACTGGAAGACTTGGCTCTGTGTGAACAGTCTGAATCTTTAAGTCCCTCTCGATAATTTAAAATGCTTTGACAATACTGTTTTAAAACCTCAATACTTGATGATATTATTATCATACAACTTTCCACACTTTACCAATTTTACAACCCTCCACACCTGACAATAACATTTTACAACTGTCCACACTTTACAGTATTCCTCCAGGGGGATGCAGGGGGCTCTTTCAGTTTGGAAATTATGTGCTAGAAATTTCCTCTTTTCTGTCACTCTCTTTGCTTCTGCGTTGTTCCTTTGCATTCTGTCATTTCTTCCCATCATTTTCTGCCTTGATGGTCCATTCACCAGTATGTGTTCGATAAAGTCTTACGTACGTTTTCTTAGGACTGACAATTGGGTACATGTGTTAAGTACATTTTGGGCTTTAGGGAAATGAGATGTTTTGAAACGGTTATATCCCAGATATGGCTCTACGCAGTCGGCTGATCTTTAAACAAAAATAACAGTAATAACTTTGCAGTATTATTTTACAACTCTCCATACTTTATAACACTATTCTACAACATTCCACACTTACCAATATTATTTTACAGCCCACCACATTTGACAATATTATTTTAAAACTCTGTACCTGACGCTTCTATTCTGCAAACTTTGATACTTGACATTGTCTTACATTTTACATCCCTCCAAACTTGACCATATTACTTTACAGTTCTCAACACTTTATAACACTTGTTTACAACTCTCCACATTTGATAATACTATTTAAAAACCCTCCACACTTTAAATTACACTGTACTGGCAGGCAAACTGTTGTTATCCATGAGAAGACGAAAGGGCGAAGACACGGCTCTTGCACAAGGAACCCCCCCCCCCCCACACACACACACACACACACCCTGCAGCGACTATTACGCCAGACTACAACTTCAAAAGGGTGGAACAATAATTTTGCAGCGAAATTGTTTGTAGTATTGGAAATTCTGTGCAGTACTGGCATGAGCGATTTGCCACCTTCTGACCCCCAAGGCAGACTACTGATCTCAAGACTTCCTTTTCACAGTAATTAGAACTGTTGCTACAACTAGACAAACACTGTTCGACTGAGCAATCAGTGTCAAAAGCAACAGCCAGAACTGAGAACTCAAACAGACGTGTCCTGAGGCTGGTAACTTTTAATTGCAATGGTGAAATATAGAAATCAGACGTGTCGCCGCCATGTTTTTAGTCAACCATTTTCGCTTCCAAGGAAGAGTCACTCGCACACTACTTCCAGTTCATTTGAAGAAAATCGTCTCTTACTGTCTCTCAGAGCCTATACCTTTACTCTCAGAGTGTGTTTCATTTTCAACACAAGCACCAGTACCAGTCAATGACCTCCCTTAAAAACCAACGACAACCATTTTCATGAGTCTGAGTTTGAAAAAAGTACTGTTTGTTTAATCCATGTGATCTTGAACTTGGCGCATTGGCCTCCAAACTTAAGCATTCGTGAGTCCTCAACGATGCACATTAATTTTAAATTTCGTCCTAGATCCACCCAGACAGAGTTAAGACAATTTTGGTAATACACTTACCACACACACTGTAATGAAATGTTTCAGCGTATTCAGAAACTGTAGCGTATTTTCATGTGTCTTAAACTATCATAGTCGTGGGGTGTAACCTAGTAAACTCGACTTGGTGTTTTTCTTCTTGGCAACTTGGGCGTGTGTTTGGAGATTGTTCAAGAGGGCTTCACTGCACACAGACATATGCTCGCCACTGAAATCTGCCAGTATTTATCTGACAAACTCTTCCAGCCTGCGCAAAACCCAATGCGCTGGTAAAATCTTGAAATGGGGAGGAGGGGAGGAGGGAAGGAAGAAACGGGGCCCGTGAAATACTAAGCTCACATTATGATCATTAACCCTTTGACTCCCGAACCCTATCACCAACTGCAAAAACTTAACCCATTGACTCCCGCACCCTGTCCATCAAAGGGTTAAGCAAGCTAGTGGATAATGAGGGAGTCAAAGGGTTAAGTTTCTGCTTCGCTAGCATGGTTGACAATGCAGGATGCTGGTGGACAGGGTGCATGAGTCAAATGATTAAGACAGGTAACGAACGAGCCAGTTTTTTATGCTTCAGGCTTGGACTGAATTTGAGATATTATTACATCTTGAGTCTGAGACTTGATGAACAGGACCAGGCAAGCCGAGAAAGGGACCACACAGTTCTGCTGCTGCTGTTGTTGCTGCTGCTGTTGTTGTTGTTGTTGTTGTTGTTACTGCACACTGACCATTGCTTGTACAAGTCTCGAGTCACGCACGCACGCACATAGACGTACCCGATGTTACACACACACACACACACACACACACACACACATACACACACACCACACACACACTACACACACACAAATATGGCCATTGCTAGTTTTACACACACGCACACACACAAACACACACGCACGCACGCACATACACATAGACACACGGCCATAACTTACAAAAGTCTGACGTCAGCAACAAGACACAACACCCAAGACACTCCCAGCAAACACCACCACCACCACCACCACCGTCACCACCATTGAAGTCGGGCGAGCTGCATGGCTGTGGCCGTGTCTGCATTGCCTCTTGTGTGTATAGTAGTGCTGTGTTGTGTTGTGTGTTGCGATAGGCTGCAGGCAGGGAGGGACAGACACACTGCACCGCACGGTTTGTTGTCAACCACCTTGTCAGTTTTCTTAATGAAGCGCAACCAGTGGGCGTGGTCAGGTGATGACGTGACGCTCTGCGTAACAACTTCAGGCCACGCCCCCTTTTGAGAAAAAATAATTGTGGCGCGATGTTCCTCGATTAGTCGATGTTTTGCATGTAAAACTATTCCGCTCCCCTCCTCACTCCGCCCAATTTTCTAGTCGATTTCTGCTGCCTCGGATGTAAATTACTATCCTCTCCCTTCTCCTCCCCCAACCCGCATTATGTAGTCGATTTCCGTAGCCGTGTTTTTGTGGTTGTTGTTGTTGTTGTTTTTTTTCTCCTGGCCTTTCGATTTTCTTGGCTATGTGTATGTGCGTTGCTTTGGCTGCATTGTGCAGCTTGCACAGTCTCTTCCATAAGTCACCAGACACAGACGACATGACTTACAACATCTTTAACGTGCATATTTGATCGGCGTGCGTATATACACGGAGGAGTTTTAGGCACTAACAGTTCTGTACAACTGGTGACCTGTGAGATCAGAAAAACTTCCATCCCTTACCAACCAGGCGGGAGGTGTCAAGCCAGGATTGAACCTAGACCCTCCGGTTGGAAGTCTGACGTCTTACCCACTTGATAATCGGGCCCGTCAAGGCCTTGGATAAAAACAAACAAACAAACAAACAACAAACAAACAACAAACAACAAAAACCAAAGCAAAAACATTTCCACTGCCTTCTCTCCTTCCACCCATTACAGTCTGTCCATGTTGTTTGTGTCATCATCTCTCTTTCTACTGTCTGTTCTCAATTTGAATCTCACACAGTTTTCAAAATTACGTTTTATTTCTGTTGTTTTGTTTATGGATTTGTTCGTTTTCTCTTTCCCCAAACCCCTCCGTCTTTTCCTGTGGTCTAAAAAATTCCCTACTGTAGGGTACGGGAGATCAGAGCCATCTCAACCTTAAGGGAAGCGACCTTCATATCTTGGCATTAGACATTCAACTTCAATAACTTCTTTCAGATCTGTTCTACCCATCGTTCAGAATTGAAAGATATGAGCCATGGCTAGATGAAGAAATCCAACAGCACCTGGGCAACTAAGAGGACATGATGAAAACCACATCCTTCATCCACACCACCCAAATGACTCTCAGGGGGTCACCGTGATCGAACGAACAAAAATATGTACTGAAGATTCAAACGAACAAAAATATGTACTGAAGATTCAAACGAACAAAAATATGTACTGAAGACTCAAACGAACAAAAATATGTACTGAAGACTCAAACGAACAAAAATATGTACTGAAGACTCAAACGAACAAAAATATGTACTGAAGATTCAAACGAACAAAAATATGTACTGAAGACTCAAACGAACAAAAATATGTACTGAAGACTCAAACGAACAAAAATATGTACTGAAGATTCAAACGAACAAAAATATGTACTGAAGACTCAAACGAACAAAAATATGTACTGAAGATTCAAACGAACAAAAATATGTACTGAAGACTCAAACGAACAAAAATATGTACTGAAGACTGATCTTTTTTAATTGTAATATGTATGTGTGTGAGTGAAGAAATGTGTGTGTGTGTGTGTGTGTGTGTGTGTGTGTGTGTGTGTGTGTGTGTGTGTGTGTGTGTGTGTGTTGTGTGCATGCATGCATGTGTGTGCATGTGCGTGTGTGTGTGTTGTGTGTACGTATGTATGTGCAGATGTGCATTAGCGTGTATGTATATATGTATATGGGTATGTCTGTGTCTGCTTTAGTGTGTGTGTGTCTGTGTCTGTGTGTATGTATGTGTGCATTGTGTGTGTATGTGTATGTGTATGTGCGGATGTGCACTAGCGTGTATTTGTATGTATATCTGTGTGTCTGCATCTGCATTATTGTGTATATACGTGCGCCGCAAGCGCGCACGTGTGTGTGTGTGTGTGTGTGTGTTGTGTGTGTGTGTGTGTGTGTGTGTATGTGTGTGTGTGTGTGTGTGTGTGTGTGTGTGTGTGTGTGTGTGTGTGTGTGTGTGTGTGTAAAAATGCGAGTGTTTGTGTTTGAATGCCTATGCTATGTGTATGTGTTGTGGAAGAGAAAGAGTTAATATTTTTTTTACCGATTGACAGTTGAAATTATTTTTTTCATATTTCTTTTTATTGCTTCTTTAACAGTGTATTATTATGGTTTATCTGCTTTCATCACGGTTACCGGGGTTTACATGTATTTACCTATATCTGCCTTTGTCTTTCATGAAGCACTTACAGCCCTTAGAAAATGAGGCGTTATATTCATCATCATCATCATCATCATCATCATCATCATCATCATCATCATCATCACACCATCATCACATCATCATCATCACCATCATTACAATTGTTGTTGTTATTGTTGTCTTCCTCCTCCTCCTCCTCATCATTGTTGTTATTATTATTACTGGTACTACTACATGTACTGCTGCTATTATTATTATTATCATTATTATTATTATATTATTATCATCATCATCATCATCATCATCTCATCTATTATTATTATTATTACTATTATTATTATTATTATTGTCATTATATGTTTTTTTCGTCGGGAGATTCTTTCACTGACCTGAGAGAAGTGTTCTGTTTTCTGGTTCTTTTGGTGTGTGGTTTAAAAAGTTCAGTTCATGTTGCTTGTAGCCCAGCCGACTACTAGAGCCATATCAGGGCTAATGATTTAAACAAGTTTTATTACAATCTTCATATCACACACAACAACAACAAAATCCACATAACAGAACACTAACTAAATCAATAGAACGGAGCACGAACACGTTCAAAGATGATGGTGTGTCCTTGGTCCTCCCACTACATCGCCATGTCGACCCTCTGATTGTTTTGTCTTCTCTTCCTCCCTTTCGTTTCTGGTTCTGTCATCTGTGAGTGCTGGTTGGTGTCATCATCATCATCATCATCATGTGCCCTGCTGCATGGCGTTGGCGATCATAGCCCTCCATACGAATCTATCCCTTGTTGCTGCAAGTACATCTCCCACCCTCTCCGTCTTCAGCCACCCTCAAGTCCGTCCAGTATTTTCTCCCTGGGTCTACCTGGTCTTCTCTTTCCGTCTAGATTTCCTGTTGTGACCAGGTGCTATAATTCCCCTTTCCTCATAAAACGTCCAAAAATGTTGCTCGTCTTTTTCTAATCTTCCTTATCATTCTTCTTCTTGTGTCTGCCTCCTACAAGACTGTCTCGTTTGTTTTCTTTGCTGTCCATGGAACTGTCAACATTCTTTTTTGAAACCACATTTCAGTACCTATGACTTAAGCCCTCTAAGTTTTCTGTAGAGGTTACGGTTCAGTTGTTACTCCGCCGTTTGTTGAAGGCCAAATGCCCTTGTCTGTGAGCGCAGGGGGTTAGGGCTTAGGGCGGCCCTTATCCTTGTGATGGCTTTGTCGTATGGTTGGTGTTTAGTTTTTACGTCGACACCCCACCTCAGGTGATATGGCCGACGGGGATAACCATCCTAGGGAAGTGGGGGAAGTGGGAAGTGGGGAAGTGGGGGAAGTGGGGGGGGGGGGCTTATCTAATCCTATACTGACACCAGCAGAACAACAATGATGTTAAGTTGGGACAATGGTAAGGCCAGTTTCAATATAGCGCACCTCGGGATTCGATCCCACAACTGAGCTACTGGGCTTCGTCGTAGGACATATAGGGTATACTTATAGGCGAAATCTCGTCAGGTTTACCCCCACACCGTCCTGACACAAACCATCGCCAGTTGGTCCGGGACTGCTTATTCGTGCAGACAAACCTGGTTTATCATGTATTTTATCCTCCATGTTTGAAGCCCTCTGCCTGGTATATGGGGGTGATTCTCGATCAAGGGGGGGGGGGGTGAGAACCCGGCTTCAGATCCAGAACAAGCCCTTTTGTGCAGGTTGGTTGGCTCTGTTGGCATCTCCATGAACTCGACATCTGATGTCTGTGGTTCAACCCTAACCTGCAACATAAAGACATAAAAACTGGCCTGTTTGCTGCCCACCGTACTGCACCAGTCATTCTGGGGGTGTCAGCTTAGTGTTTCTTAGGTACCGTTCTATAACCCCTCCACTTCAAAACCTTGCCAGCAAACAGGGCATTGCGAGGCTCAAAGAGAATTACTGTCAGATTTGGGTGGAGCACATATGGAATTGTCCGAGTGCGATGAATCCCTTTTGAATAAACTCCAAAACTCTAGTTCCCATCCCTTCCTCATTTGTTCTTGCATATGTAAAGGACCGCCTCCCTTCCCCCGGCCTGTCTTCTCCTTCCCCCTCCGTAACATTTCTCTCAAGAACTATGTCATACTGCTTCCTTCTCCACCCTCCACCCTCCCCCCCCCCCCGCCTTGCCCCCTGCCCTCTGCCTTCAATTGTTCCCCGCCCTCAACCCGCATTTTCGTCTCTGATTCTTTATGGTTCATCTCCTGCTTTCATCTTGCCATACATCCCACTGAGATAAATGTAGCTCCCCTGTTAAAAGAAAACTACTACATGTACTTTTCTTTACTTTTTCTCTCTTTTCCCCACACACCCCTCAGTCCCTGCTTCTGTCGTTGACATGACTCTCACTGTCCTTCCCTCTTAGTCCTACATTCGCAGTATTCAACTGTGGCGAACAGGACACCGGTTGCTTTTTATTTCTTTTTTAAGTGTTCCGATTTTTCTCGGATGAGTGTATGCATTTTGTTTTCCCCACGCTGTGCAAGCAGTATTTCGTTGCACAGTCTGCTTGGTCCGTCTTCAGCGGGCGTGCACGCTGGGTGTTGTCATGTAGCAATAGCAACCGGACGCTGACATCGCTTATAGGACATTTAACGTGATAAACAACATTCGTTACGCAGATGACACCGTGCTAATTGCAGAAAATGAAAAAAGCCCTATAAAATCTTGTGAATATGATAGAAATGGAAGGCAAAAACAAAGGGCTGGAGCTAACTAGCAAGAAGACTGAAGTCATAGTAATCAGTGAAAAGCTAGAAATCCCCTCATGCAAAATAACAGAAAGGACACAAGTTGATAAATTTAAATGTCTGGGAACGGTCATCTCACCAGACGGCAGATGCACATCAGAAAAAGCCAGCAGAATCGGCCAAACCAAGATAGCATTCAAGAAGATGAAAAGCGGTCTTACCAGCAAATGCCTATCAATTAACATCAGGAAGAGAGTTCTTGAATGTTATATAGAACCGATACTGTTGTGTGGCTGTGAGGCATAGACAGTCAACACGCAAAATCAGAACAAAATTGAGACAACTGAAATATGGTTTCTAAGAAGGATGTTGAGAGTTCCATGGACAGCAAAGAAAACAAACGAGACAGTCTTGAAGGAGGCAGACACAAGAAGATCATTAATAAGGAAGATTAGGAAAAGACAAGCAACATTTATCAGACATTTTATGAGGAAAGGGGAATTAGAATACCTAGTCACAACAGGAAAGCTGGAGAGAAAGAGAACGCCAGGAATAAAAAATCGGACGGACTTGCAGGGTGGCTGAGGACAGAGAGGGTGGGAGATATACTTACAGCGACAAGTGATAGTTTCGTGGAGGGTCATGATCGCCAACGCCATGCGGCAGGACACACGCTGCTGCTGCTGACTTGTTCTGCGTACGCATACACACACATAAGGGCGGTTCAAGCACTGACGAATCTACACACGTGTTGACCGGGGAGTTCGAAAAAATGTTCACCCTTTACCCACCAGGCGAGAGGTACCAAGGCAGGATCGAATATATCCAGACATGTTCCGATGGGAAGTCTGACGTCTTATTCATTGACTACCGCGCCTGTCTGCATAGGATTAATGTCAACAGTGGATAGGAGAGAGAGAGTGTGTGAAGTACCAACAGTGCTGTACACACAGGAGGTTGGCCACAGATCAAAAAGACCAGTTATCTACTTCCTAATGTCGATGTGCCTACAATCATCGGGGTGGGCGGACTGACATGTTTGATATATCATGATTTGATGTCTCGAGTTCAATCCCAACCCGCAACAGAAAAATGGCTTCACTACTGCCCATTTTTTACTCTGCACTCACTCTAGTGGTGTCAACTTAATCCTTTGACTTCCGCGCCTTATCCACCAATTGCTCTTCCTGCAGGAAGCTGGTGGATAGGGTGAGGGACTCTAAGGGTTATGTTTTTGCTTTGCTAGCATGGTTGACAACGCAGGATGCTGATGGCTAGGGTGCGGGAGTCAGGGGCTTAATGTTTCACGAGTACTATTTCAAGAAGGTGTCAGTGCACGGGGTTTTACGTCATCTCACGGAGTCTTTCAGGAAATTGTGGCAGATCTAGGTGGAGCGCATATGGAATCGTCTCAGTACGATTGCGATTAATTCCCTTGAACGAACTCCGACCCCCTATCGGTTTAGGGGCGGTCTGGGTTATATAATATGTAAAGAGGTAGGACTAATGCACACACATGTTCATATCAAGGGCTATGGTAAAGATAGAGGTCGTCGCACAACCCTGAGGTCGTCGGAGAGTGAGGTGTTAGAGATCTCCGCTTTTTTCGGGACCAGCATCATGAGGGCGGTATGTACTCCTTCCTCCCTCCCTCCTTTTCTCTCTCCCTCTCTCTCTGTGCTGTATCTGCTATACCCTTCCCAATCCAAAACAGGTTCAGGTACCTGTTTATAGCTGGATTGACTGGAGGCTGCACGCACAATGTTTTATCAAGCCAGACGCGGAATAGAATCTGTGAAGACATCAGAAGGCGAAAGTTTGACCTCTACCCCCTCAATGCAGGGAGGGCCTGAACTAAGGAACAGTTATACAGCAGACACGGACACACAAGGCCTTCGGTAAAGAGACAGCTGACAGAAAATGAAAGACGCCAGTCATCAGTTGTTTTACTCCACCTACAGATCCCTGTTGTAGGTGAGATCAGATAGGTGGAGTTCAGGTGCCAGGCTTAGCTGGCATAGAGGGAAAGAGCGCACGTAGAGAGTACAGCTCCCAGCAGATGATATTATACAACAGGATATGTCAGTGTACAGCTCCCAGCAGATGATATTATACAACAGGATATGTCAGTGTACAGCTCCCAGCAGATGATATTATACAACAGGATATGTCAGTGTACAGCTCCCAGCAGATGATATCATACAACAGGATATGTCAGTGTACAGCTCCCAGCAGATGATATTATACAACAGGATATGTCAGTGTACAGCTCCCAGCAGATGATATTATACAACAGGATATGTCAGTGTACAGCTCCCAGCAGATGATATTATACAACAGGATATGTCAGTGTACAGCTCCCAGCAGATGATATCATACAACAGGATATGTCAGTGTACAGCTCCCAGCAGATGATATTATACAACAGGATATGTCAGTGTACAGCTCCCAGCAGATGATATCATACAACAGGATATGTCAGTGTACAGCTCCCAGCAGATGATATTATACAACAGGATATGTCAGTGTACAGCTCCCAGCAGATGATATTATACAACAGGATATGTCAGTGTACAGCTCCCAGCAGATGATATCATACAACAGGATATGTCAGTGTACAGCTCCCAGCAGATGATATTATACAACAGGATATGTCAGTGTACAGCTCCCAGCAGATATTATACAACAGGATATGTCAGTGTACAGCTCCCAGCAGATGATATCATACAACAGGATATGTCAGAGTACAGCTCCCAGCAGATGATATTATACAACAGGATATGTCAGTGTACAGCTCCCAGCAGATGATATTATACAACAGGATATGTCAGTGTACAGCTCCCAGCAGATGATATTATACAACAGGATATGTCAGTGTACAGCTCCCAGCAGATATTATACAACAGGATATGTCAGTGTACAGCTCCCAGCAGATATTATACAACAGGATATGTCAGTGTACAGCTCCCAGCAGATGATATTATACAACAGGATATGTCAGTGTACAGCTCCCAGCAGATGATATCATACAACAGGATATGTCAGTGTACAGCTCCCAGCAGATGATATTATACAACAGGATATGTCAGTGTACAGCTCCCAGCAGATATTATACAACAGGATATGTCAGTGTACAGCTCCCAGCAGATATTATACAATAGGATATGTCAGTGTACAGCTCCCAGCAGATATTATACAACAGGATATGTCAGTGTACAGCTCCCAGCAGATGATATTATACAACAGGATATGTCAGTGTACAGCTCCCAGCAGATGATATTATACAACAGGATATGTCAGTGTACAGCTCCCAGCAGATATTATACAACAGGATATGTCAGTGTACAGCTCCCAGCAGATGATATTATACAACAGGATATGTCAGTGTACAGCTCCCAGCAGATGATATCATACAACAGGATATGTCAGTGTACAGCTCCCAGCAGATATTATACAACAGGATATGTCAGTGTACAGCTCCCAGCAGATGATATTATACAACAGGATATGTCAGTGTACAGCTCGCACTGAATTACATTATCCTTTACCCACCAGGCGAGAGGTACCAAAGCAGGATTGAATCCCAGACTGAGGGGTGTGTAGCGAAAAGAGAGGAAGTGTAGTTTTCTTTTAACCGGGGAGCTACATTTATTTCAGCTGGATGTATGGCAAGCAAACATAGCTTCCTTCTGATGATGCTGTAGAATAATGTACGTAGATCCCTCCAGATAATGTGTACTAATATACATGGAACGTACACGGCCCCCACCATGTGTTGTATAATAATGTACGTATAGGGTACAAGGCCCCCACCATGTGTTGTATAATAATGTACGTATAGGGTACAAGGCCCCCACCATGTGTTGTATAATAATGTACGTATAGGGTACAAGGCCCCCCCATGTGTTGTATAATAATGTACGTATAGGGTACACAACCCCCACCATATGTTGTATAATAATGTACGTATAGGGTACACAACCCCCACCATATGTTGTATAATAATGTACATAGAAGGTACACGGCCTCCATCACACATTACATATTGTGTACGTGGAGGTTACACAGTACCCACCTGATAATGTACATATTCTGCTCCCAGTATCCACTCTACAGCACGAATTCATGCTACATGAGACCTTCCTCGGCCTCCCGGTCCCCCCCCCCCCCCCCAATTTTATTTGTTTTGTTTTGTTTTCTGCTAATGTAGGTGGGGGTGAGGTAAGACGAGAAGTTCCCACCTTTTGATATACGATAGTCTTGTTAGAGTGACAAGAGAAAGTGTAGTTGGTTTTTGTTTTTGCTGTCTCATCTTTGGCACTGTTTTTGTATCGGTACCCAACACACCACTTATTTCGTCTGTCCGAACACACCTCAAAACCCAACTGAACAAGCCACCGTGAGAACATGGTATGGAGGGCCACAGAATCTGGGATATTTTTCAAAATGCTATGATGATGAGAACGGAACAACTTTGTTTCTCAAACTGCCAGATCTTGCTACTATCACCTCCATCGTATAAGCCTGATCAGGAAGTATCTCTCTGTGGAAACAACTGCAAAACTCGTTCTCTCCTTCATAATGTCTCGCATTGACTATTGCAATTCACTCCTGTCTGGTCTTCCTGCCTCCACCATTCACATCCTACAGCGCATTCAAAACAATGCTGCACGCCTTGTACTCAAAAAGAAAAAAGCTGACCACATATCTCCTCTCCTGGCACAACTTCACTGGCTCCCTGTATCAAAGCGCATACAGTTCAAACTAGACACCATGTGCTACAAAAGCCTCAATAACGCAGCCCCCGATTACCTGTCAAGCCTACTTGAGATCTATGTTCCCTCACGTACCCTCCGCTCTGCCTCCGATCCTCTGACTTTTCGCTTTCCACGCACTAAGCTCAATACCTATGGTCCACGAGCCTTCTCTGTTTCTGGTCCACTTTCCTGGAACAAACTTCCTCTCTCAGTCCGTCAGCAACCTACTTTTGTCTCCTTCAAGTCCGCTCTCAAAACTCACCTTTTCTCCTCTGCATAAAATCCTGACCTCACTCAATCCCCTCTGCAGCCTGTCTCCACTCGGAGGGGAATCGCATTGTAATATATAATTGTATATAATATGCTCTCTATAATTTTCCATTGCTTTTATTCTTTCTCCCCATTTATAGCCGTGTGCGCGCGCGCGCGCGCGCGCGCGCGCGTGTGTGTGTGTGTGTGTGTGTGTGTGTGTGTGTGTGTGCGTGTGCGTGCGTGCGTGCGTGTGTGTGCGTGCGTACGTGTGTGTCTGTTTTAGCGCTTAGATTTGATTTTATCAAGATTTTGCGCTATATAAATAAAATATTGTTGTTGTTGTTGTTGATGCTATGGAGTGAGACTGCATGATAGACTCTAAGTTTACATTCATAATATTGTCATGGGAAGAATTTTTTGGGTGTTGTTCTAGAATTTTGGGGGTGTTTATGCGAAATTACCTTTCTATATAGAAATCACACACAACAACAAGGAAGGAGAGACGAGCAGAAGCGCACTAAGCACACTAGCAATTGCTTTCAAAAGCAGTCCACACGTAGCATTATAAGTCAATATAGTTTCTTTAATGAAGCATGTTCAACTTAAAGCATAATCATTCATCATCATTCTTATTTGCCTACGTCCAAAAACAATCCTACTTCTTTGCCTATCAGCCCTAAATCTCTACACTGGAATGAAAAAAAATATCAACGTACCCTCACTACATGTTTCTGGCAAAGGCTTGGCACCTCTGCCAAGTTGAGTGGCCTGTCTCTTAGTACGACCGTGGACTCTCTGACCGTTCTCTCTCTCTCTCTCTCTCTCTCTCTCTCTCTCTCTCTCTCTCTCTCTCTCTCTCTCTCTCTCTCTGTGTATGTGTGTAATCCCTGTCTTATGTCTTCCCTGAGTTATTTTCCCTTTTCATTTATAGAGAGTGGATCGGAACGCGCCGGTGGCTCTGACCCAACTTGTCTTAAGCTGACTTCGAATCACTCTACCTATAAGTGCATGAAAGAAGAGTTAACGTGAACAAACACAGATCAGAACCTGTCCACTGAGACAATGGACCTTTCCCTTTCACTGGAGCGATCCTCGAAAACAACCTAATAAAGTTGTATTTACATCTGTATTTACGGTTTAAGTGTCTTGTTTAGTCTAACATAAGTGTTATTGGCTGTACAGCTAGATGTTGGTTAATCCTAAGCCTTCAGTTGAGAGGCCAGTTTGTCTGGCTTGCCAGACATTGTCAGCATCCTGTTTCAGACTGAAGTACAGGTATGGGCCTGTTTCTACCTGAGGGGTTTTTGTGATAATATATCCTGACGTCAGCCAGGCTTCAGAGATACATATATCTGTATTATGGGCAAAGATATTTAAGCAATATTCTCACGACACATCCGGAAAGTGAAACGAGACTCGACTGTGTGGTCTGAGTGTTCCAAACGAGCCCATAGCACGCTGTTCTCTCGTAGGACCTGGTCGGAGCCTTAAAATAATATTTCTACCTATTGGGATTTCGAACCCATGAGCTCCCGGTCAGTAGTCTGTTACGCTAACCACTTCGCCACGTCGACGAGTGTGCATAGTTAATTTTGACCACAGCCTGAATGGATGACATACTTAACCATCTGACTCCCATACCCTGTCCACCAGCATCCTGCATTGTTAACCATGCTGGCATAGCAAAAACTTAACCTTTGACTCCCCACACCCTGTCCACCAGCATCCTGCATTGTTAACCATGCTAGCATAGCAAAAACTTAACCTTTGACTCCCCACACCCTGTCCACCAGCATCCGCATTGTTAACCATGCTAGCATAGCAAAAACTTAACCTTTGACTCCCCACACCCTGTCCACCAGCATCCGGCATTGTTAACCATGCTAGCAAAGCAAAAACTTAACCTTTTGATTCCATCACCCTATCCACCAGCTTCCTGCATAAAGCTGGTGGATAGGGTGAGGGAGTCAAAAGGTTAATTTTTTTCAGTTGGTAAATAGGGTGCTGGAGTCAAAGGTTTAATAGAATGACGGTCTGTATTTACGACAGTCTATGTAAGTGACAGTACTGACAAACAACATTCTTAACTGACGGCAGGTTACGGTCTTGATAGACGACTTCCTTAATTGACGACGATCTACGATATTGATAGGAGGCGTTCTTGATTGACAACGATATTGACAGACAAGTTCTTCATTGATGACAACCTTGGCAGATATTGTTCCTAATCGACGACAATCTTGATAGACAATGTTCTTAACGGAAGACAATCTTCATAGACTGTCTTCCATTAGACGTTCTTAACTGACCACTGTTCTTGATAAACGACAGTCTTAACTGACCATTGTTCTTGATAAATGACGGTCTTAATGACCATTGTTCTTGATAAACGACGGTCTTAACTGACCATTGTTCTTGATAAACGACGGTCTTAACTGACCATTGTTCTTGATAAACGATGGTCTTAATTGACCACTGTTCTTGATAAACGACGGTGTTCTTAACTGACCGCTGCACTTGATAAACGACGGTCTTAATTGATCACTGTTCTTGATAAACGACGGTCTTAACTGACCACTGTTCTTGATAAACGACGGTCTTAACTGACCATTGTTCTTGATAAACGACGGTCTTAACTGACCATTGTTCTTGTTAAACGACGGTCTTAATTGACCACTGATATTGATAAACGATGGTGTTCTTAACTGACCGCTGCACTTGATAAACGACGGTCTTAATTGACCACTGTTCTTGATAAACGACGGTCTTAACTGACCACTGTTCTTGATAAACGATGGTCTTAATTGACCACTGTTCTTGATAAACGATGGTCTTAACTGACCACTGTTCTTGATAAACGATGGTCTTAATTGACCACTGTTCTTGATAAACGACGGTCTTAACTGACCATTGTTCTTGATAAACGATGGTCTTAATTGACCACTGTTCTTGATAAACGATGGTCTTAACTGACCACTGTTCTTGATAAACGACGGTCTTAACTGACCACTGTTCTTGATAAACGATGGTCTTAATTGACCACTGTTCTTGATAAACGATGGTCTTAATTGACCACTGTTCTTGATAAACGATGGTCTTAACTGACCACTGTTCTTGATAAACGACGGTCTTAACTGACCACTGTTCTTGATAAACGATGGTCTTAATTGACGACTGTTCGTGATAAACGACGGTGTTCTTAACTGACGACTGTTCTTGATAAACGGCGGTCTTAACTGATGACAATCTTGATAGATGATGTTCTTAGTTGACAACGATCTTGATAGACTACGTTTTCGATTAATGGCAGTCTAGACAGACGACATCTTAATTCACGGTAGTCGATAGACGACGTTCCAACTGACATCTACCAATGGATGACATTCTTAATTGGCAAGAGCTTTCACAGACAGCATTTTGATTGACGACAATCTTGATAGACGACGTTCTTAATTGACAACAGTCTTGATAGACGACGTTCTTAATTGACAACAGTCTTGATAGAAGACGTTCTTAATTGACAACAGTCTTGATAGAAGACGTTCTTAACCGACTACAATCTTGATAGACAACGTTCTTAATTGATGACAGTCTTCATAGACATCGTACTTAATTGATGACAGTTTTGATAGAAGACTTTCTTAACCGACTACAATCTTGATAGACAACGTTCTTAAATTGATGACAGTCTTCATAGACATCGTACTTAATTGATGACAGTCTTCATAGACATCGTACTTAATTGATGACAGTCTTCATAGACATCGTACTTAATTGATGACAGTCTTCATAGACATCGTACTTAATTGATGACAGTCTTCATAGACATCGTACTTAATTGATGACAGTCTTCATAGACATCGTACTTAATTGATGACAGTCTTCATAGACATCGTACTTAATTGATGACAGTCTTCATAGACATCGTACTTAATTGATGACAGTCTTCATAGACGAAGCACGTATTAAAACAGGACATCAAAATTTTCAGGATTCTTAGTTTGAAATCTTTGGGAAGCCGTACTTTGTTTAACCGGACTATTTTTTCTTTTCACATGTTTGGTGCAGGAGCCATCATTTGCTTTTACAGATCCTAGATACTTGAAATGTTAGACATTTTCTAAGTCTGTTTTATTTATTTGAATGTTTGGATGTTCCTGGCTTTCTTTTCTCGCTATGTAGGCCTACATGACTTCGGGTTTTATAGTATTCAGTTTCAATCCTGCCCTGCAACCTGCTGCATCTACTTGGTAGAGAATTCTCTTCATGCTTGTAATGTTATCTGCCGTTAATGCAGTGTCGTCTGCATATCTCAGGTTGGTGATGTTTCTTCCTCCAATATTAAGTCCCATCTCTTCTAAATCTGCCTCTCTAATGGCCTTCTCTATATATAAATTAAAAAGATAAGGCGAAAGGATGCAGCCCTGCCTGACTCCTTTTTTTATTCCAAATACTCGCAGTATGCACCATTCCATCTGATGGTCGTTTTCTTGTCTTCGTATAATGCTGCTATAAGTGACACCATGTGAAGACGAGCACCATAAGATCAATTTTTATGAAGCAGATTGAACTCGAGATATCAAACTCAAAATTGGCTCTCACATCAGCCAGCCAACCCACCAACAGCAGTAACATGATGTAACTATCTAAATAAAATGGAATGTGCAGTCGATTAGATACGATTCAAAGAAGCTTACTCAAGAACATGTGCTGTTAAAAGCAAATACCTCCAGTTTGCGATGTGAAGGAAAATA
Source organism: Monoplex corrugatus (assembly GCA_030674185.1). Taxonomy (NCBI): domain Eukaryota; kingdom Metazoa; phylum Mollusca; class Gastropoda; order Littorinimorpha; family Ranellidae; genus Monoplex; species Monoplex corrugatus. The sequence goes on along the minus strand of CM060305.1, from coordinate 96,735,902 downwards.
TCGTTTGGGGACAGTTGAACAATGTGAAAAGCTGGTTGTGCTTTTTGAGCTGAAAAAAATCTGTACACTTTGCCCGCAGTTGATAGCACATTTGAACACGACGTTTTGCCCGTTGGAATGATGCCTGGCACTTATGACTGTGTCTCTCCTTGGATTTTTATGTTCCAGTGTGTCTTCCACCTTCTGAAAACTTTGCCAGATCGTTCATACCAATCTTTGTAGGCATTTGTCTAAAGAGACACAAAAGTCCAGTTCTTAAAAAAATGTTTTTCACTCAGGCAACATTTTTCCAGATGGCTCCAATGTCGGTTTTTCTGCGATTGGTCTTTTACACTTTCTTCTTTTACCTCTCTCTCTGTGTCTGTTTCTGTCTCTCTGTCTCTCTGTCTGTCTGTCTTTGTCTCTCTGTGTGTCTCTCTCTGTATCTCTGTCTCTGTTACTCACACACACACACGTTCATGCGCACGTACTGACAAAGACACAGATCTGTCTTTCTCTCCCTCTCACACACGCACACGCACACACATACACACAGACACAGACAAACACACACACGCACACACACGCACACACACGCGCACGCACACACACACACTCACACACACACTCACACCCCCCCCCTCACACACACAACACTCTCCCCACCCACCTTACTCCGTTCCCCGTTAATGATGATAACATTAAACGACTGAATCCACAAAATCTGAAGCAAACATGTCCATACGTATTATCATCATCAGGTGCCTTGCCGCATGGCGTTGGAGATCATGGACTTCCATCTGTCTCTATCTCTTGTTGCATCAAGAATCTATTCCACCCTCATTGTCTTCAGCCACTCTGCAAGTCCGTCTAGTATCTTCTCCCTGGGTCTACCTGGTGCTCTTTTTCCCTCCAGCTTTCCCGTTGTGACCAGGTGCTCCAATTCCCGTTTCCTCATAAAATGGCCTATAAATGTTGACTGTCTTTTCCTAATCTTCCTTATGAATGATCTACTTGTGTCTGCCTCCATCAAGACTGTCTCGTTTGTTTTCTTTGCTGTCCATGGAACTCTCAACATTCTTCTTAGAAACTACATACATATACGTATATATGCACAAAACCATCAGTAAATGAGAGCTTCAAATGGTTACGCGTGGCCCCTAGAGGTCTTCTTCAAAGGAAACGTGTTCGGCAGACACACACGCATTATGAGATTTTCCTTCATTTTCACACACAACACTAAGACATTAACAGATAATCACAACCACACTACAATTAGTGTAGAGGTGTGTGTGTTGTGTGTGTGTGTGGTGTGTGTGTGTGTGTGTGTGTGTGTGTGTGTGTGTGTGTGTGTGTGTGTGTGTGTGTGTGTGTGTGTATGTGTGTGTGAGTGTTGTTATTATTGTTGTTGTTGTTTATTTGTTTGTTTTGTGTGTGTGTATCTCTGTGTGCGTGCTCTTCTTTGTTTTTTATTTTTTGTTGTGCTGCTCCATTTTGTGCACCACTGTTGTGTTACTATAGCTCGCCGCTCATTTTGGCTCTAAAACACGACTGACTCCACACAATTTGACATAAACATGTCTATATGTATCTATGCACAAAGACATCAGAGAGCTCAAAGTGGTTGCGTGTGGCCTCTCAAGGTCTCATTTGAAGGGAATGTGTTTTGTAGACACAGGCATTTTGAGATTTTACTTCATTTTCGCACACAATACCAAGACATGAATAGATAATCACAACCACACTACAGTCACTACAATTAAGCCTACAAAATAAATGGACCATCAATAATACACACATAAAGTAAAAAAGACAATAAAAACAACAACAACAAAAACCAACAAAAAACTGAAACAATGCAGCAATTAGAAAAATGGAACATAGAAAGTTCCTGAGGTTTCAAAAATAAAGAGGGCTTTTGTGTGTGTATGTGTGTGTGTGTGTGTTTGTGTGTGTGTGTGTGTGTGTGTGTGTGTGTGTGTGTGTGTGTGTGTGTGTGTGTGTGTGTGTGTGTGTGTGTGTCTGTGTCTGTGTCTGTGTCTGTCTGTGTCTGTCTGTGTCTGTCTGTCTGTGTCTGTGTTTATCTCTGTGTGTATGTGTGTTGTTATTGTTGTTTATTTGTTTGTTTATGTGTGAGTGTGTGTGTCTTTGTGTGTGTGTTCTTCTTTGTTTTTTGTTGTTGTCGTGCTGCCCCATTTTGTGCACCACTGTTGTGTCACTACCCCTACGCCGCTCATTGTGCCTCTCCAACACGCCTCCAGACTGGCTTGCACGGAGACCTAGGTCACACTGACAACAGGGCATGACAGCCCACAGAGTCTGGGACCAGTTTTCACACTGCCATCATGACGAGAACAGTGATGATAGTGATGGTGCTACAGTTTTATTTCGACTGGAGACTGTACTCTTCGCTTATTTTCATAACACATCCTGATACCAACCGGGCCCGAGCACAACTCTCACTAATGAATCTATTGTGGATGACACTCGACAGTGTGGTCCTTGTCTTCCCAAAGAGCCCATAGCACGCTTAGCTCTGGAAAGGTGCTGACTGGGGCTGAAATATCCCAAACTATACCCTATATATATACACCCTATATATATATATATATATATACTATATACATACGTACATACATACATGCATACATACATATGTAGGCCTACATATATACATATATATATATATATACACATATGTTTGTATATACGTATGTACGTATATACGTATGTATGTATGTATGTATGTATGTATATATGTATGTATGTCTGTATGTAGTATATGTATAGGGTATACTTATATATATATGTATATATATACACACATATACATATATATATATACATATACATATATATAAAATCATCATCTTCATGTGCCCTGCCGCACGGTGTTGGCGATCATGGCCCTCCATACGAATCCATCCCTTGTCTCTGCAAGTACATAAGTACATCTCCCACCCTCTCTGCCCTCAGCCATTCTGCAAGTCAGTCCAATATATAGTTTCTTTGTAGGTCTTCCTGGTTCTTTTTTTACCTCCAGCTTTCCTGTTGTGACTACGTGCTCTGATTTGTCTTGCCTTATAAAATGTCCTATAAATATTGCTTGTCTTTTCTTAGTCTTCTTTATTAATGTTCTTCTTGTGTCTGCCTCTTCCTAGACTGTCTCGTTTGTTTTCTTTGCTGTCCATGGAACTCTCAACATTCATTTTAGAAACCACATTTCAGTTGCCTCAATCTTGTTATGACTTTGCGTGCTTGATTGTCAACACCTCACAACCGTACAACAACATCGGGTCTATATAACACTCAAGAACTCTCTTCCTGGTGTTAACTGATATGCATTTGTTGGTAAGAATGCTTTCCATCTTCTTGAATGCTGTTTTAGCTTGGCAGATTCTGCTGGCTATTTCTGATGTGCATCTGTCGTCTGGTGAGATGATCTTTCCCAGATATAATTAAATTTGTCAACCTGCCTCAATGTTGTGCCATTTGCTGTTATTTTGCATGAAGGGATTTCTTCTTTTTTACTGATTACCATGACTTCAGTCTTCTTGCTATTTAGCTCTAGCCCTCTAGTTTTGCTTTCTATTTCTAGTAATTTCACAAGATTTTGTATGTCTTTTTCACACACACGACACACACACACACACACACACACACACACACGCATATGTGTGTACATATATATATGTATAGACATATTCGCCACGTTGATTGGTACCACTGTAAAGATACATTAAACCATAATCCAACACACACACATCCATGAGTGTCTGTCTGTTGTTCACGACCACGACTCGGCAAGTCCATACGGATCATTCTTTCCGTTCTGTCCTCATGCGGAATGAACATCAACCACTCGCCTACAGGACTCAGCTTTCCGGCCACACCGGCTTTGGACACAGACATCACGAGTATCTCACACATAGATTACAAGTGTCCTGACACAACCTGTGTCCTTGTCAGTGCTCGTGAACGCCCCATCCGCTCCTCTTACGGCCAAAGTGACTCCAGCTGGTACGTGTGACGAGCCCATCATCATCATCATCATCACCCTGTCCCCCAGTTGAAGAGTCTGAACAGGACGTTGTTATCAGCATCCGTGACACGGCGACACGTGACAGGGACAGGCGTGATAGTGAGGTTGGTTAGGACGTCGGAGCGGACTTC
>CM060305.1:96701750-96724250 GCA_030674185.1 Monoplex corrugatus | reverse complement strand
GATATAATACATACCATAACGTAGACTATGTCGGCGTCATGTTGGCATGAGATATAAATACATTTGCGGTATAAGTCAGGAAATTTCAGCACCACCCTCAGTAACGCATCCGTACGGTGGATGAGGCTCAACAACCAGACTCTGTGTGGTCGCACTCTTCCCAGGGAGCCGCCATCGTACACTCAGCTCCAGGACTGCACTTTGGGCTGGAGGTGTTTGAACTTCTCCCTTCTGGACATTGATGACGGATTGTTCTGCTGCTCTGCGTAGGCTTTGTATTTAGCATTCAGAGCTGCCTAGACTGACCAATGTTTTTGTCAATCCAGTCTTGGGGTACTCCCCCTTTAGGACCCAGCACCTCCTTTGCAGTCTCAGTGACAACGTCCCTAACCACAGTCCATTTTTGGGTACTGTTACCGTAGGATGTCCGTCCCTCTGTCAGTATCCCTTCAAGCGCATCTTAAAACCTGAATTGATGAACTGGATTTTTAAGTTTTGCTGTGTTGAAGGAAGCTGTCATGGTCTTAGGCCTGTTTCTGTGTGGCGGCCGGATATAAACCTTCATTATGGCTCGAACTAGACTGTGGTCAGCCCGGCGTTCGGCATCTTCTATGGCGCGGGTCACCTGGACGTCTCTGATGTCTCGTTGGCGTACAGTGATGTAGTCTATCATGTGCCAGTGTTTGGACTGAGGATGCATCCAGATGGTCTTGTCTTATCCGCCATCCTAAACCAAGCGTTGGTGATACAGAGGCCGTGTTCTGCGCGCTTGCTGATGAGGAGCATGTCGTTGTCATTGACTTTGCCAACTCGTGCCTCCCCAGCATTGATTCCCAGCTGCTGTAGTCATTTCCCACACGAGCGTTGAAGCCACCCAGTATGACAAGTTTGTTTTTCTGGAACGTGGACTTGATGACCTGATCTAGGTCTCCATAGAATTGCTCTTTGGCATCGTCAGGGCTTGTGAGCGTAGGAACGTAGACACTGATGACGATGAGGTTCCTGGTCTTGTTGAAGGGGATGCAGAACTTCATGAGGCGCTCGCTGATTCCAGCTGGGAGTGACGGTATGCTCCTTAGGAGATTTGTTTTGATGGCAACGTCCACTCCGTGGACCCTGTCTTCGGTCTGAGACTCACCCTTCCAGAAGAAGCTGAGCCCCCCCCCCCCCTCCCACCACCTCTTCTCGCAGTAACCCTTCGTCAGCGAAGAAGGTTTCACTGAGTGCAGCGATGTCAATGCTGTAGCCCTGGAGTTCTTTGGCAATTAGCACTGTCCTCTTTGGTCTGGCAGTGCCAGCTATGTCAAGTAGGACAGTATCCTGACATTCCTGGTTCCCATGACGAATTTGTTTTGATGTTTTCTTGCATAACCGACCTGTGCGGGAGACGTTTACAGTAAGAAAATTGTTGCACTGGGATAGTCCCACTGTCCCACATGGCACGACAAACAGTTACAACTAGAGACTGCCAAATGCATGACACTACACTATACTACACTACACTACACTACACTACACTACACTACACTACACTACACTACACTACACTACACTACACTACACTACACGGTGTGTGCCAAATGTATTACACTACACTACACTACACTACACTACACTACACTACACTACACTACACTACACTACACTACACTACACTACACTACACTACACGGTGTGTGCCAAATGTATTACACTACACTACACTACACTACACTACACTACACTACACTACACTACACTACACTACACTACACTACACTACACTACACTACACTACATGGTGTGTGCCAAATGTTTACACTACACTACACTACACTACACTACATTACACTACACGGTGTGTGCCAAATGTATTACACTACACTACACTACACTACACTACACTACACTACACTACACTACACTACATGGTGTGTGCCAAATGTATTACACTACACTACACTACACTACACTACACTACACTACACTATACGGTGTGTGCCAAATGTATTACACTACACTACACTACACTACACTACACTACACTACACTACACTACACTACACTACACTACACTACACTACACTACACGGTGTGTGCCAAATGTATTACACTACACTACACTACATACACTACACTACACTACACTACACTACACTACCACATACACTACATACACTACATGGTGTGTGCCAAATGTATTACACTACACTACACTACACTACACTACACTACACTACACTACACTACACTACACTACACTACACTACACTACACTACACTACACTACACTACACTACACTACACTACACGTGTGTGCCAAATGTATTACACTACACTACACTACACTACACTTCACTACACTACACTACACTACACTACACTACACTACACTACACTACACTTCACTCACTACACTACACTACACTACACTGCGCTACGCTACGCTACGCTACACTACACTTCACTACACTACACTACACTACACTACATTACACAATACTACACTACACTACACTTCACTTACACTACACTACACTACACTACACTACACTACACTACACTACACTACACTACACTACACTACACTACACTACACTTCACTTCACTACACTACACGGTATGTGCCAAACGTATTACTGGTTTCTGCGTGCTGCCATCTTTGAAACGTCCGCCGATTGGGAGTTACGTTTCTTTGTGCCATAGAATCTCCAACACAACGTCCTGCTTGAGGTACACACCCGTTGTTCTTTGACCCTCGTCATCGTGTTGTGAATTTTTCTGCTCTGTGATCCAAGTGACCTTGCGTCGTGAAATATTTTAATTTGCAACGGACCTATAAAACGAATTATTATTATTACTATTATTATTATTATTATTAATATTATTATTATTGTTATTATTATTATTATTATTATTGTCATTATTATTGTTATCATCATCCTCATACTCATCATTATTATCATTGTCGTTGTCATTACTACTATTAATACTGTTATCATTATCATCAGTAGTAGTAGTATTTTTATTATCATCAAAATGATGGCTGAAATGCCCGGTGGATTATGAATTGACAAGCCAGGACCTCTGATGATACTTCCTACGCTGAAAATTGAGAAAATTTTGGAGAGAGAGAGAGAGAGAGAGAGAGAGAGAGAGAGAGAGAGAGAGAGAGAGAGAGAGAGAGAGAGAGAGAGAGAGAGAGAGAGAGAGATTTCAACGACTGGAAAAATAAGCAAAACAAATAGAATGGTAAAAATTTACGTTTTATCAAATCACAAATAAACAAGACAGCTCGAAACGTTTTACAAAATCTCACCTGTCTCACCTGTCGACGTCACCGGGTTCAGTGTTGGCCACTGCACTCTTTGACATCACCACCTCCCTCCAAGCCGCTCTGTCTTGACTTTTGTGGACAACTTCTTGAATATTTAGGCCACTGATGTTGTATGTTCTCGATGTATGAGACTGGAGGTCTGCCTTTCTTCCTTTTTGCCAGTTTTTCCTTGAAAGATGGTTGCCATGAGGTCCGTGTTCTTGCTACGTGACACATGGCCAATGTATTTTAATCTTCTCTTGTTGATGTCTGCTAGCTGTTTTCTGGTGGTATCAAGTTCTTCCAGGACACTTTGATTAGTTCTTCTATCTGTCCATTTGACACGTAGCAGACTCCGATAAAACCACATCTCTGCTGTCTCAATTCTTCTGCAATCAGCTTTTCTGAGAGTCCAGGTTTCGCAGGCATAAATTATGATTGGCCAGATCAAACATTTTGAAAGTCTAATTTTCAGGCCATTTGGTATGCCTCTGTTTTTCCAGATATTGTTGAGTTGGACCATTCTTTACTTTGCTATTCCAATTCTTATTTTGATGTCTTCAGAGCAGGTTCCATCATCAGTTTTTACAGAACCAAGATATTTGAAATCCTCAACATTTTCTAAAGGAACTTTATTGATTAAGTAAGATGTTACGATTGTTTTGAAAAAATCATAACATTTTACAAAATAGGAATAAAAAATAGTACATTTTCATCTGATCATAAATAAACATCGTCATCGTCAGCACACGAAGGTCATGGCTATAAGAAATACCTTTTTCGCAATTCGACATTATAAAATTATTTGCTCCAACTGAAGCGGCACTGATCTTTCACGTCGCTCATTCCCGATCATCACGTCGTTCATTCAAAAAGCCAGAAATCTATACAGTAGCTATCACTGTGTCGCCATGAGGCTTCCTGCCAGAGGAGACCGTCACGACGTACAAATTATTCGTTTTCATCCTTCATCAGTCACTAAAGACTTGTGGTCATACATTTGAGCATTCTGAATACAAAGACGACGATACTGATTGTGGATCAGGAACAGACACAGACATGACAGAGTATTTCTGATCCTTTACAATGCCCACGATCTATCATCACGACAATGATTATTATTATTTCCTCCTCAACTCTCCTTGTTCCACGTCGATTTGGCAAACAATCCATTTCCCCTAGTCTAAATCATCTTTGACAAACACCCCTTCATTTCTCACTCTCACTTCCCCTTCTCTCTCTCTCCCTCTCTGTCTCTGTCTGTCTGTCTGTCTGTCTGTCCGTCTTTGTCTGTCTGTCTGTCTGTCTGTCTGTCCGTCTTTGTCTGTCTGTCTGTCTGTCCGTCTTTGTCTGTCTGTCTCTGTCTGTCTGTCTGTCTGTCTGTCTGTCTGTCTCTCTCTCCTCTCTCTCTTCCCGCTTTCTAAAACGGCTTTGACGAATAATCAATTCTATTTTACCTTGTCTTTAATGATTTATCGATATTTTTGTTTACAAGAACTGTGACTTTGTTAGCTAATTTTATACTAAATTTGACGAAAATTCCATTAAGATCCATCCAAAAAGGAATGAAAAAATATCCACAACTATTTGTACTGAAATTAGTGAATTCTTTATTCATTATGCGTCGATTTTGGCCAGTAATAGGTCATCTTCATTTTATAACGACTTCGATAAAATTGATGATCCATGAAAAAAATCGATGCAACTGTTAACTTTGAAAAAATAATACACATCAAAAAGAAATGCATACCGACCTTGTGGAAAAGTTTCCACCCCTCGTTCATATTTTATGATCAGCTTATTTGGCACTTAGTCCATATCATCATTCCATATACAATTCTTCGTTTTCATACTATGCCGACTTTAGCATAATCTGCCTTTTCCTACCAGATTCCGATTGTTGCAAATTGCATTTCCCCCCTATTCTATGTTAACTTTCGCATACAAACCATTATTTTTCCCTTTCCAGAGAAAGGTTCTTTGCTTTTACAATTGAGGAATTATACAGTAGTGTTTCAGTTAATACACCATTCAAACAAGATTATGTAAGATGTACGGTGACAATGAATAATAAGCTACTGAAGTTCTCAAATACTATGTTTTAGTAAACTGTCACGCAAAAACTTGTGTTTCCCTCCAAACTGTATTAACCACCACAATCGCCAAAGTCACCATAAAATTACCATACATCCAAGACCATAAAATCACAGTCTTGCATTCACACTAATCCCCCTTCCCCACCCCATATACATGTACAAACATACAGCGCATAATGATGTAGTAAAAATATTGAACTAAACAAGTCAAAGAAAATGAATAAATTATAAAAACATAAATAAACAAATTAATCAATTACATAAATTAACTGTTATTTGTTTATGTTGACATACACAGACACAGACACACACACAGACAGACAGACACACACACACACACAACACACACACACACACAACACACACACACACACACACACACACACACACACACACACACACACACACACACACACACACAAACCAATTTTTAAAATCAGGTTTTATACTGTCCATGAAAATAATGTGTTAGTTTTCGTTCTGTCCTGACTTGGGAGAGAAATCGTTCTGTGCTGAGTTTGGCCAAGATCCAGTTTTGATACTGCACTGTAGGGAGGAATCCATCACTTTCACGTAATACTAACATTGACAAATTTGTTATGAAAATCTGTGGGATTCATTCTATACAGACTCGTGTAAAATAATCAGTTACTATCATCTTAAGGTGAGTCTGACACATGAACCACATTCTCATCCAATGCCGATTTCAATAAATGAAAGGGGGAAAAAAAAGCTGGAACCATTGACTTTTTCGTAACCACAATATCTAAAGAGCACATGTGTGAACAGACATAAACTAAAAGATTCCTTCTGGTACCACAACTGGTGCTTGATATAGCAGTCTTTCTACAATTTTTTAAACGAAAAGGACATAGGCCTACGTACTATTTCTTCTGTGAAATGACTGACATGCAGCAGAAATGATGATGATGATGATGATGATGATGATGACGACGACGGCGACGGCGACGACGACGATGATGATGATGACGACGATGATACATGTTGACTACTTGTATAAGGCCTCACCTCCGAATAGCCCTAAGCTCTTCACAAAAGTGACAGAAGCAGACACAGCTATATCAAACACATGTCTACCTATACAGTAACTGTTATGATCAAAGGGACGAATCACAAAGCATTATACTGTTGATATCTTTCTTAAAGCCACGTGTCAATTCTTACCGCAAACAAAGATGATGAACGATCAAAGAGGTACACGAAATCATACACTTTTTAAAAACATGCATCAAAGAATACCTCGCCCTCACAAACACACGCATATGTATGCACACACACACACACACGATACAGGCACGTACATACAAGTGCGCGCACAAGCACGTACAAACACGTGCGCCACCATGTACCTTCGCATACATACCAAATACATACACATATATGTAAGAACAAATACACAAGCATATATCCCCAAACACTCACTCATTTATATGTACACATTCACGAGACGAGAGAGAGAGAGAGAGAGAGAGAGAGAGAGAGAGAGAGAGAGAGAGAGAAAAGGGAGGGGGAGAGACAATGACAATGACAATGACAATGATGCTTTATTTTCCAACGGTAAAAGTTATTGGCTACAAGCCATTTTTCAAACTTGCCGAAACAGAGAGAGAGAGAGAGAGAGAGAGAGAGAGAGAGAGAAGGAGGGAGGGAGGGAGGGAGGGGAGAGGAGAGAGAGAGAGAGAGAGAGAGAGAGAGAGAGAGAGAGAACGAGAGAAGAAATTAAAAGAGGCAATTATACAGTTATTTATGCCGGCAAATGATATTAAATTTCATCCTCCGATCGAAAAATAAATCTCCTCCCCTTCCCACAAACAGAAAGGAGAAAAACGGAGAGAGAGCAGCAACCACAGAGAAAGAGAGAGAGAGAGAGGGGGGGGGGGGAGGGAGGGAGGGGTAGGAAAGACAGACTTCAATTTTCATACTTCAGAAAATTTATTCAAATGAGCCAAAGCCCCTTATGAAGGAGTGTGAACGGTATCCATAAATATGCACACAAATATATTTGTAGACGCAATACAGACTTAGACATACATACATATACAAATAAAATATTAATCAAATGTGTGATATCATCTCACACAGACTTAGACATACATAGATATACAAATAAAATATCAATCAAATTTGTGATATTATCTCATCATATCTCTTTGCAATCTTATATGACGATACTGCGAGTTTCTTCACATTATCTTCATTTGTAGACAAAAAGCAATGACAATTTATTGGGCGTTCGTTATATCTATTTGGGACGACTTCACTTCACAAATCATTCAAACCATAGGTAGAAAGAAACTCTAGGGAGAGCTAGACAACAGAAGGTCTTCAGAGAAGTAACTTCCTTTAGACAAGTGTTTCGGCCCTGAACTCCTTACACTCTCGGGGGGCCGGGCCACATCCAGGTCATGACTCCTGGATGCCCTTCTGCTGTTGTACGCGGTTTTACCAATGTGCTAACGGGGCACACATCATCTGTAGGGAATTTAATCCTTATGAAGTTCACTTTGGTTCCTCCTTGCCCAGATCCAGCTGAGCTCCTTTCTGCTGCCTCTGCCATCGCTTTAAGGGCTCTAGTCCTCTTCTTCCCAGAAATGGCGAGTTGTTTCATGAGATCATAAGCGGAGGTGCCCACAAACCCTCTTGCCCCGACCTCTATGGCGAAGATTTTGACCCGCAGACCTGCTTTCTTCAGGGTGCTGGCAAGACCGGCGTATTTTTCGGTCTTGTAGATATGTGCTTCTTCCATTCTGCTTTCGTATGGCACAGTGAGTTCTATCAGAATCACTTGTTTCGAGGAGTCAGAGTGGATAGCGATGTCTGGTCTCATACCTGTCTTGCTGATGACATCTGGGTAATTTCTCCACTCTGGGAGGTCTGCTGTACACTCCCAGTCGACTGCTCCATCCAGAAGACCCTTTGGCAATGTGCTGGTTGTCATAGCAATTTCGGACCAGACCTGTTTCCCTCCTGCTTTGTAGAACGTTGTCATAGCAATTGGTGCGTTTGGGATCATGGTTTTTTCGCTAACCACGTCTGTGATCACTTTCAGAACTTGGTTGTGCCTCCATGTATACCTTCCTTGGGCTAGCGCTACTTTGCAAGAGCTTAGGACGTGTTCCACTGTTTGTTTCTTCTGACAGAGCGGACATGCTGGGTCATCTGATTTCCCCCATTTCACTAAGTTTGCATTCGAGGGGAGCAGGTCATATACAGATCTGAGGAGGAAGCTTATCTTTAGAGGAGCCATGTGCCACATATCGTTCCAGCTGAGACTTCTTTGGAGTGCACTGTCCCATGTTGTCCATTGCCCCTGTTGACCTTGCTGGACTGCCTTCTGCACTCTTTTGACATCTTCTTTCTTCAACTCCTGTATGATCATGTCTCTTTTTTCCTTCCTTTTGGCTTTGGACCACCACTGCATTTTTGTTGCTCCCAGTCCCTGTCTGTTGGTTTGCGTGTGTCCAATTATTTCTTTGATGCTGAGGTTTCTCTTGGCATTGTTTACAGCCTCTTGGACTTTCCATTTTTTGCCAGTTCTCAGCTTTGGCTGAACTGATCTCACGATATTGTCTTCCGATTCCTCTTGCTTTTCCAACTTTGTATTCCTCCACTATGGATTTGAGAGATAGCTTCAGCATTGCTTGACGACAGAAGAGAGCAACATCAGTGAGACCAGGTGGGACACCGAGCCATTTTCTTGTGTATTTGTTGATTTTGGCTTCCATTGCTTCCACTGTGCTGGTGCAAATGTCATAGATTAGCAGTGGCCACAGCAGCTCTGGTATCAGCATGAACTGTAGACACCAGACTTTGTATTTGCCTGGCAGTCCGCAGTTATCTAATTTCTTCAGACCTTCTTCTGCTGTTTGCTTGGTTTCACATCCCCTTTGTGTGTCTTTCAGGGAGTCATCATACCATCTTCCGAGACTTTTTACTGGCTCTTCTGTGACAGTGGGGATGGCTTGGTTGGCTACCATGAATTTGATTGAATCTGCCACTTTTCCTTTTCGCAGTGAGAGACTTCGGGATTTCTTTGGTTTGAACCTCATTCTTGAAGAGGCCACCAGCTCATCAAGCTGCTTTAAGATTTGGTGTGTCTCTTCCTCATCCGTGGACAAGACTGTTGTGTCATCCATGAAAACTTTCAGAGGAGGCATCTGGTATCCATCTCCCAGATTCACTGGACCTGAACTCTTCATTGCAGCTTTCAAGATGACTTTCATTGCCAACACGAACAGTATGGGAGAGATTGCACAGCCCATTGCAATGCCCACCTCTAGGTCTATCCAGTCCGTGGTGTATTCTTTGGTAGAGAACCGCATTGAGAACCCTTGGATATACTTCCTCAGCATTGTTCGGATGTTTTCTGGGATGTGATACATTTCAAGAGCCAGCTGGATCATATCGTGTGGAACTGATCCATATGCATTCGCCAGATCAAGCCAAACTACGTCAATGTCTCTCTTCTCTGTTCTTGCTTTTTGGATGGCATCCCAAATCAACGTGGCATGTTCCAAGCATCCAGGCATTCCTGGTATGCCTCCCTTTTGGACTGACATATCCAGATACTTGTTTTCAGTCAGGTATTTTGTCAATCTTACTGCCATAACAGAGAAGAAGATTTTCCCCTCACGTTCAGAAGTGATATTGGCCTGAACTGGTTGATGCTGCTGGAGTTCTGCTCCTTCAGAATGTACACTCCTTCAGCTCTCATCCATTGGTCGCTGATCTTCTGGTTCCTCTATGCTGATCGAATCATCTTGTGGAGCCACTCGAGCACTTTTGGGCATTTCTTGTAGAGCAGGTATGGTATTCCGTTTGGTCCAGGTGCTGACTTGGCTCTGGCTTTCTTTACTACGTTCTTCACTTCATCCAGTGTTGGTGGTTTGTTATTGAATTTTCCTTCTGGCGCTGCAGGCCAAACCAGATTCTGGATTTCAAGTGGTGCCTCGCGCTGAGAATAGGAATATGTTTCCCTGAGATGCTGCTCTAGGGTTTCCTTGCCCACTGTGAGAGTCCCTGATTTGGGTTGTTCAAACAGCTTTCTTGCAAAGTCAAAGGGATCTTTGAAGAAACGATCTTGAGTCTTCTTCTTTTTGCTCTTTCTTCGCCTTGCTGATTCCACTTTGCTGAGAGCATTGTGTTTGGCTTTCAGATCTTTCCAGAGTTCCAGGAGTCCTTGCTTCTCGAATTCTGAGGCAGTTTTCATTCGCTTTTTAAGCTTCCTTTTCTCCCCCCGGATGCTCTCCATCTGTTGCTGTCTTCTGGATTTCTGGGAAGGCGTTTTTGTCTTTGGCTGCTTCACTCCATAGGTGTCCCTGCAGATAGAGTATATGATGTCTCCATATGTGTCAAGTTTGTGTTCCAGCGTACTGTTCCCTATTAGCGCATTCAGCTTAAGGACAAGTTCCTCATCTAATTTCTCCCATTGTTCTTTTGCACCGGCAGGCGGCAAATTGAGTTTTTCACGTTTGGCGTTAAGAGCTTGTGCAAAATCCGCATCAGAACCATCAGCGTGGATGTCCTTGGCACTATGGTTTAAATCCTGGCCTTGGTCATCCAACGTCTCACCTGCTATCGCATACTTCGATGGATACAACATACTTCGATGGATGACATACATAAGCGACATTATAAATTTCCTTCCTCAGAATGTTTACAGCTTTGCAAATGTACTGCGATATTTAACATGCCACATCCGAATTTCACAAAAACCTGTAAAATGAATCTGTTTAACCTTATGGAAATGTTCGACTCCCTGTAGAGGTACTTCTGTTTGACATGCTACAGAATGAAAATCTGGAGACTCAGAGAGAGAGAGAGAGTGAGCGAGCCAGCGAGCCAGCGAAAGAGAGAGAGAGAGAGAGAGAGAGAGAGAGAGAGGAGAGAGAGAGAGAGAGATAGACATATAGACATACATACAGACAGACAGACATAGACAGAGAGACAGAGAGAGAAAAAGACAGACAGACAGAGACAGAGAGAGACACAAAGAGAAACAGAGAGACAAACAGACAAACAGACAGAGAGACACATAGACAGACAGAGACCGAGAGACAGAGAGAGAGAGAGAGAGAGAGAGAGAGAGAGAGAGAGAGAGAGAGAGAGAGAGAAAGAGACAGACAGAGAGAGAGAGAGAGAGAGAGACAGACAGACAGAAACCGAGAGACAGAGACAGAGAGAGAGTGAGAGAGAGAGAGAGAGAGAGAGAGAGAGAGGCAGACATAAAGACACACAGACAGACAGACAGACAGAGAGAGGAGAGAGAGAGAGAGAGAGAGAGGACAGTAGCAATTTTTCTAAACGGTAATTTATGCTGACAATCACTTCCACTTATCTTCCGATGAGGGAAAGAAAATCGCAATTTTTGCGATGACTTGGGGGGGGGGGGGGGGGGGGGGGGCGAACACAAATACTTAAGCTTCTGTCTCGAAAACAGACTTGACTGTCGAAATTGGGAAAATCTGCTGAAGCCCTCAACTAGGAAACAATGGATTCGGCAGATACGTCCATCAATATTGAAACTTCAATGTGACACGTGCCTTGCAATCCGAAAAAGGCCGGCGTGTTTCGTCTTTTGTATAACAGAAGAAACCGGAAGAGAAGAACACAAGGTGAACGGAATTCTCTTGTCACTGTTATCGTCTTTGCCGGTGCCAGTGTACTTCAGAAAATCCGCTTCAGTGAGGCGCAAATAATATTTCGAAAGAAGGTAGAGACTTGAAACAACCATACAAGCTGTAACAATAAAAACATCCAAACAATTAAACATTTTTTTTTTCAAGAGATGGATATTAACAAAACAAACGTAAGAAAGCAAGCAAACAAAATAAAAATAAAGAAACTTCCTGCAATCAAAAACAACAACAACAACAAAAACAAACACACACACACAAACAAACAAACAAACAAACAAAAAACAAACAAACAAAAAAGCGAAAAAAAAAAGAAACTTTTCTTTACAAAATAATCTCAAACCAACTTACAATCTTCCTTTTCCCCGAGAGAAAACACAAACAGAACGGATCCTGAGACAAGGTATAGCTTGACAGACAGACATGCAGACAGACAAAGTGACGTCCCTTGCTGTTAAACACTCTTTGCCTGTGCATTGGGACTTTGTCTCGCTTTCTTTGAAACTTACATGATTACATTTCCGTCACGAAGGCGCTGAACATGTCATCTGATTTTGATATTCTGAAATATTTTCACATACTGCTCAGTGACAAAATGGGTCATGCCCATTTCAACTATTACACACATTCGCCAGTTTCTAACGGGCTGGATTTGAAGTCCAGATTTTACAAAACAATCCATAGGCAGCTAAAGCTGTTTACTTGCATACTTTGTTTATAGAAAGAAGAACAGACAGGCAGTCAGAGAGGCAAAGAAGCCAACACACAAACTCACAATGAGTTCAAAAATTAGTTTCTTTGGTCCCAGTCTCCACTCCCTGACAACCAGAGATTACGACTTCACTGGTTGCCAGTTCAGGTTCATATTGCTTATAGCCAAGTGAGGACTAAAGCCATATCAGGACTGTAGTTGCAGATTAGGGACAATATGAAATGCAAGTCTAATATTGTAGCGTACAATGATTTTACTATCACATTACTGGTTTCCTTCTGATAAATAGACTACATACCATACAGCTTGATACTGGTTAACGTGTTGATATAGAACTGCAAATTTCCATCCAAGAACAGACTAACACCAGACTGTTCTCTCTCTCTCTCTCTCTCTCTCTCTCTTTGTGTTGTTGTTGTTGTTTGGTTGGTTGGTTTGTTGGTTTGTTTGTTTGTTTGTTTGTTTTGGCGGGGGGGAGGGGGCAGGTGGGTGGACACCTGACATTTCCGTAGAGCTGTCCGTTTCGATGTTACCGGGATCAGTATGCCAATGAAACCTTACGAAAGTCAGTGATGTAATGAGAGTTTTTTCACGTCTTACGTCAGCTTCACGCGTCCCGCCATCGTTCTTCATGATGTAGGTCTACTACTGACAGATGTTGTGGTGTCAAAATTGTTACAAAAAGTAGTCTGATTACTATTTATTTCAAGACAGAAAGAGAGACGACACAAACTGGCAGTGACTGAAGTAAGAAGAGATCGGGAGAGAGAGAGAGAGAGAGATAGAGAGAGAGAGAGAGAGAGAGCTGGATGCACGCTGGTGTGTGTGTGTGTGTGTGTGTGTGTGTGTGTGTGTGTGTGTGTGTGTGTGTGAGTGTGTGTGTGTGTGAGAGAGAGAGAGAGCGGGGGCGCGCGCGCTGTGTGTGTGCATGTCTGTGTGCGTGCGTGCGTGCGTGTGTGTGTATGTGTGTGAGTGTGTGTGTGTGTGGTGCGTGCGTGTGTGTGTGAGTGTGTGTGTGGGTGTGTATGTGTGTGTGTGTCTCTGTGTGTGTGTATGTCTGTGTGCGCACACGTGCGCGCGCGCGCGTGTGTGTGTGAGTGTGTGTGTGTCTGTGAGTGTGTGTGAGTGTGTGGTGGTCTTTGATTTAATGTCTATTCACTAAAGTGATTTTAGACAAAAAAAAAAAAAAAAAAAAAAAAAAAAGGGGGGGGGGGGGGGAGTGATAGAGGAGGAGTGAAGAAGATATTTGAAAATTGTCAATTTTGAATTTGAGAAAAGATGATCCAGAAAACAACTGTTTTGAAGAAGGGAAGGTAAAACTAACAAATAATGTTACCATAATTATCGATTTAAACAAACAAACTGACAAACAAAATTAGTAAATATCCGGAAGAAATGAATAAAAAGTAAAACTAATAATTGACTAACCACAACAATGAACAAGTCAAATAACATTTTAAAGGTAATTCGCTATAGGACTTTTTGACAGGCTAACAAAAAATTCATACAGTAATGATGATGAGGCAAATATGTCAGAAACTGTACTCACAGATAGTGTTGGAATATGTCGTTTTACCCTAACGCAAGAAAGAATATGACTATGTGTTATCTTCTTTCCACACAGACACACTATGTTATTGGTATATTTTGTTTTGAATGCATCAAGTTTCCATCTGTACATAAGGGACTGTATAGTTCTGTTGGCATGAAGCTGCTTAAGTATTTTGCTAACTTCAAAGTTCATGTGACATTTATCATACTTTTTCTGTTTTAATTGGAACTGCTTCCAGACGTAGTTGTCCACTAAAGTGTAATTCTCGTGCAACGAGAGAGAAAGCTGGATATTGTTTGAATCTGGTGAGTTATTAGCTCCCCGTTTGGCAGCCCTGTCAACTTTATTATTATAACTAAAAGAACTATGAGAAGGTATCCAGCAGAAAGTAATATCAGTGCCTCTTAAAGATAAATTATGAATCAAGTGACTTATTTCCAGAATCATTTCTGATCTTGTTTGTAACTTTGATAATTCAAGAGCCTGAAGTACTGATTTTGAATCAACGCAAAGAAGTATCTGAAAAATTGTCCTAGGAAGACTTATCAGAAAGTTTAAAGCCATTAATATTGCAAAGAGTTCAGCTGTAAAGATAGATTTATCAAGTCCTATGTAGAAAGATTTTTCAATTTTGAGAGCAGGTATTAAAAACGCTGAGCCTGCTTTTCTTTCAATTACTGACCCATCAGTGTAAATTTTCAAATGATCAGAATATACGTCGTTTATATGACATTTAACCTGACTTGCCAGTAAGTTTATATTGTCTCCTTTTTTTAAATTAGTGTGGTGTACGTCAAATCGTGCTCTTTGGAGTTCCCAACTGGGTACTGGCGAAAAGGAAGGTCGTATAGATACAGGATCTACGTCTAGATCAATTCCTGAGCCTTTCATGACGTCAGATGTGTATGTTGCAAGTGTGACCTGTGAAGATATTGATTTAGCTCGTTTTGGAAAGTCGGTATCTGATCTCAGTTTAATTTCTGTTTCTGAGATGTTTTCTACGGTAGTGTTTCTTAACAAAAATTTAGTAGAAGCGACTTTCCTTTGCTCATCAAGTGGCAACAGTTTGATTTCATTATATGTCCGAAGACAGGAAGCATGCATTGGAAGACCCAGTGCAAGTTTGAAACCTTTACAATCTATGCTCTGCAGTTTTTTTAGTAAGTGTTTCGGTGCACTGAAGAAGATTTCTTGAGCATAGGTTAATTTAGATCTAACAAGCGATTTACAAAGATGAACAAGTGTTGATGAATCTTGACCCCATGTCTGTTTGCGAACTATTTTTATGAAATTTAAACTTTTTTGAGCTTTGGTTAATAAGTATTCAATATGCTGATTCCAAGATAATTTTGCTGTAAGGAAAACTCCTAAGAATTTAATCGACTCGTTAAACTGAAGAAGAGTATCTCCCAGTTTGAAAGTGGGAATATTTACTGGGTTAGCTCCATTATTAAATAAAACTATTTTTGTTTTTTCCAGGGATAGATGTAACCCATTTTCTACCATGTATCGCGCTATTTTGTCAAGTTCTAATTGGTAGCATTTGCGTGTATAATTGATACAGCGCAAAGGAGTTTTCTTTTTCATATTTACCTGCATCCACATGCATAAATCGTCAGCATATTGAGCTAAAACTACATGCTTAGATACTTTACTGGGTAAGTCATGCATTAATATCATGAAAAGAAGGGGAGCTATAACGGATCCCTGAGGGATACCCATTTGAAGAATTCGTTTCGTGGAATATACATTTTCAATCCTCTGTTTTCTAAGAAACACTTAACATAGCCAAAAATGGGACCTGTCAGCCCAATACTTTTAAATTTGAATAACAATCGGGAGTGCCACACTTGATCGTATGCTTTCGTTATATCAAAAAATGTAGCTAAAACACATTGACGTCTTGCAAATTGTTGTTTTATATTAGTAGTTAGCTTTGTTAGGATCTCTACTGGTGACCTGCCTTTTCGAAATCCTGCCTGATTTACTGGTATTATTTTATTCTTTTCACAATAGTGCATCAGTCTCTTTAAGATTATTTTCTCCATTAGTTTACATACATGTGATGTTAATGCAATTGGCCTGTAGTTTTTCAAATCGGTATTACATTTACCTGGTTTTAATACAGGAACCACTATTGTTTCTTTCCAGTTGTTAGGCATTATCCCACTATTCCAGCATTTTTGAAATATGTCATGTAGCAAGATTATAAAATTTTCTGGTAAATTTTTCAGCATCTCATTGGAAATTGCATCTAGTCCAACTGACGTTTTTTTACTTGGAAGGGACTGAATGGCATCTTTTAATTCTTGAAGTGTGAGTGATGCATTTATGTAGTGAGTATTGTCAGAGGCAGGGTCCTTATATACATCTTTCTTTTCATCTCGTTCCTATAATTTCTATCAGAGACAGGGAGTCCTTCTACACGACAGGCCTCAGCAAACACGTCTGCAAAAGCTTCTGCTTTTTCCAATGAGCTAGGAATATGGTTATTTTCTAGCTTTACTGGAATTGATGGCAACTTAATCCCGTTTTTCATTAATTTTAGTTTTTCCCAAATCTTTATCGTGTCTTTGTGGTTATTTACTTCACATTTACAAAAAGATGTCCAGTGTTGTTCTTTGGCTTGCTCTATGATTCTGTTACACTTAATGTTGGCACTTTTCATCGCTGTATGATTTTCAGGTGACCTGTTTGCTAAATAAATTTTGTATTTTTCTTTCTTTTCGTTCACTGCCTTTTGACAGTCCTCATTCCACCAGACATTTCCATGATGTTTTCCTATTTTTGACACTGTAAGTTTTGGAATTGAAATGTTAGCAGCCCTTAAGAGTGAGTTACAGAAAACTTCGTACGTTTCGTTTATGTTCATTGCTTCAGATAGATCTGTTCTTGTCTTTTCAAGGATTGCCTTAAAACTGATCCAGTCAGCGTTTTTATAATTAAACTTGGGTAAACTATCTTGTGGTATGGCGTCTATTTCTGTAGTATGGTTTAGGGTAAGACGTATGGGGATGTGATCTGATCCCAACAAGTCATCCTCTGTTTGCCATATGGCGTTTGGGGCTAGGGATGGTGAGATTAAAGTAAGGTCGATAGCTGTGGGTCTGTGGGTTGGTATATCGGGGATCCGGGTAACGTGTCCGTTGTTAAGTAAATATAAATTGGAATCTACAATATTTTCAATCAACCTGTTGCTTGTTATGTTTGTACAATACTTTTCCCAAAATGGGGCATGTGCATTAAAATCACCTCCAATTATCCACTTGTCGTCCTGATCTTGAAAGTGTTTTAACCATTCAGTGTTCATAGAGTCTGGGCCTCTTGGTAAGTATACAGAGGCCATATTCACAACTAACGATGAGGAAAATTTTATAATGATTGCACATGATGAAATAAATGCGGTAGATTTAGGTACTGACGATGATCGTTCACAATAGTTCAGTCCTTCACGAATGTATATAGCTGTTTGTATACGGCCACCGTCATTTACAGAGTCACATACTGGTGGATAATAAAAACCGGATATTTTAGGTAATTTGGTTTTGATGGTATTCAGCGATTGTAGGAGCATGACATGGACGTTTTTAGAAGAGAGATAGTTACTCAAATATGAGATGTTTTTAACAATGGAACGTGCGTTCCACTGAAAAATGTTGATATCACTTACTACACACGTCTTCATGAGGAACGGTTGAATAACTTTAGAACAATATGGTAAGTTTATATAGATTTCATTTAACTTTGAATTAAAAGGTACAAATAGGATAAAAATGAAGTATGTGAACAAGAAAATAATTAAGTAAAACAATATAGCTGAGAACTGAACGAAGAGAAACTGAATCTGGGCTGAATCTAAAATGACCAAGGAGAGAAGAAAAACGGAGATTGAAAGCCGGGTCTTTGTTGATGTCGTTGTCGGTTTGATCTCCTCCTCGGTTTTTCCCAGAAAAGCTGATGGATTTGCCTCCCTAAGTTTCTGGCCAGAACGCTCGCCCCTCTGATGGTTGGATGGACGTCGTCCTGGCTGACTTGAGTGTGACTGATAGTTTGAAGATTGTCATTGTTGACGTATTCGACACTCGCTGCTTTAAGAAGTCGCACTTTTGTTAGGGCATTTAGGAGCTCTCTTTTAGCGTTTAGGTGTTTGTCCCTCACAGGAGCTACCTGACTTAAAACTACCCTGGCTTTTGGAAATTGGGTGTTGATAGTTTTCACACAGGTGTCAAGAGTTGTGCTACATTCAGTGGGCTCCTTTGTTTTTAAATCTGTGATCCCCACATGTAAAACTACAGTCAGGTTCAGGTGTCAGCTCTTCTTTTGATTTTTCAATTGCAATCTTACAGTCCTCGATGGTATGGATCTTTCTCGTGGCCACCTGAAAACCGTATGAAGAGCCCAGTCTTTTTCCATCCACCTTATTGAGGACTGAGTCGTGAACGATAAGGACACGGGGAAGAACATTTGATTGTGGTCTGGAACGTGTTGACGATAGCGCAGTTTTGACGTCACGGTTAGGTTTTGTGGAGACGTCTGGTCTATGTTTGACGACATTTCTCCTGCCATTTTGTGTCCTCGCCCGATCTTCCAGTTTGGGGGGTTGAGCTGCGCATTCCGCGTAGGTGGAGAATTTGTCCATCGGTGACATGGTGGTGAAGTCACCGTGGACTGCGGAATCCGTCTGGCACGCAACGGTGGTCGTAAGTTTGGTGCACTTATTGACGTCGCGCAGCTCTTTTAACGTTGTATTGTTTTCCAATAAAAGTTTTCTGTCTGAATGTAGCATGGTTGTGAGAATGTGGATTTGTTTAGACATTTCTTGAATGGTGTTGTTTAAAATGTCTATCTCCCTTACCGCCTCTTGACAGCGGCAGCCACATGATGATCTTGATTGTAGCTGTGCGATGTGTGGCTGACTCCTGGATGGTGAAAGGGTGCGACCGGAGGTCTGTTCTTTTTGATGTTCTTCGAGTTCTGGGGTCTCTGAAGGTGGTGATGTCTCTGCCCTGGTGTTGTCTGTCCCACGGGTGGTTTTCTTTACTTTTTCTTTGATGACACAACGTTTGGACCGTGTCATTTTCAGCCTAGACGATTCCTCTCTGAAAACGTTCTGTTAGAAAGCCGCCATCTTGGCGTAGGAATCTATGACTTCACCACCATGCCACCGATGGACAAATTCTCCACCTACGCGGAATGCGCAGCTCAACCCCCCAAACTGGAAGATCGGGCGAGGACACAAAATGGCAGGAGAAATGTCGTCAAACATAGACCAGACGTCTCCACAAAACCTAACCGTGACGTCAAAACTGCGCTATCGTCAACACGTTCCAGACCACAATCAAATGTTCTTCCCCGTGTCCTTATCGTTCACGACTCGGTCCTCTCGTTCGTGTCTATGTGTGTGTGTGTATGTGTGTGTGTGTGTGTGCGTGCGTGTGTGCGTGTATGTGTGTGTGTGCGTGTGAGTGTGTGCGTGCGTGCGTTCGTGTGTATGTGTGTGCTTGTGTGTGTGTGTGTGTGCTTGTGTGTGTGTGCGTGTATGTGTGTGTGTGTGCGTGTGAGTGTGTGCGTGCGTGCGTTCGTGTCTATGTGTGTGTGTGTATGTGTGTGTGTGTGTGTGTGTGTGTGTGCAGGTGGCTAATAACAGCAGTTGGGGGTACTTAGGGATCGTGAAAGGAGAGAGCCCTCATGTCCTCGCTGACACAGCAAGGGTTGCTTTCTGCTGTTCTCCGTTCTCATTCATTCTCCTCTTTCTACTTCTGTCTTTCTTTTGAAGTTCGTTCCATATCCTGACATCTCTGTCGTGTTTACCGGTCCTCTCGCCTGCCTTCAACCTCACCAATTCACCGTGCTCTCCCTTTGCTTTCGCCCTCCATTTTCGTCATCATTTTGGGAAGGAAACATGTACACACGTTTGGTTAATTAATGGCAGACTGAGATCTCCTTAAGTCTGCTTGTTAATTTAGTTGGTTGGCTGGTTGGTTGGCTAGTTGGGTATGTGTGAATCGGAGAGATTTTGCTTGTGTATGTGTGTGTGTGTGTGTGTGCGTGCGTGCGTGCGTGCGTGCGTCTATATATATATATATATATGTATGTGTGTATATACATATATATATGTTATATTATATATATACATATATATGTATATATATATATATATATATATATTGTGTGCGTGTGTGTGTTGTGTGTGTGTGTGTGTGTGTGTGTGTGTGTGTGTGTGTGTGTGTGTGTGTGTGTGTGTGTGTGTGTGTGTGTGTGTGTGTGTGTGTGTTTATCAGGCTGTACCAAAACTGGCAAATGATCCGTTACTTTTAATCAATTATCATCATTTTAAGGTAATCCTAACAAATGATTTATACTTCCATACTGTATACTATGTTTTGCAAATAGTGTACATTTTCCATCTTTGGTGACTTGTTTTCATGATGTACGATTTTTTCCCATTTGACAGTGTTAAGAGAAATAACAATTTCAGTTACTACAGCTTTGGGAAATATATGAGTTGTAAATTAACAGATTTGAAATGTAACCCATAATTTTCATTCTGTAACTGTCGTCCGCTTTAAGGATTTGCGTAGTATATCATTCCTCGCGAACTTGAAATGCACAATGTTAGATAGACATGAATGGACAGAGAGAGAGAGAGAGAGAGGAGAGAGAGAGAGAGAGAGAGAGGAGATGAGAGAGAGAGAGGAGAGAGAGAGAGAGAGAGAGAGAGAGAGAGAGGAGAGAGAGAGACGGAGTAGAAACAGTATTAAGTTTTTTTTTCCGCTAGGCCTTAATTCTAATGATTTAGATTACACGCTTACAGGCTTCTGTCTCAAGTCGCTGAGTATTCGACATGAATTAAAAATCAAAAACAAAGTTGACTGTCGAAATTGGGCGAATCTGCTGAAGCTCCCAACCATGAAAAACTATGAAACAATGTATTGGGCAGATTCATCCATCAATATTGAAATTGCAACGTGAAACGTGCCTTGAATCAGAGAAAGGCTGCTTGTTTCGTCTTTTGTGCGAAAGAAGAAATCGAAAAAGGTGAACACAAGGTGAACGAAATACTCTTGTCACTGTTATCCTCTTTGCTGGTGCCAACAAGCTTGAGAAAATCCACTTCAGTGATGCGCGAATAATATATGGAAAGAAGGCTGACAGTTAAAACAAAAATAAAAGCCATAACAATGAAGCAATCTCGACAATGAAAACAAATGCAACAATCACTCAAGAAACGCGACAAGCAAAGCAAGCAACCATGAGAAAAATCAATAAATCACCCAAGCAAGCGATTGTTTTCTAGTCCTTTATACAAGAAAACGTATGGGGGCGCGGTGGTCTTAAAACTATGAAAATGAAAATTAATCATCATCATCATGTGCCCTGCCGCATGGCATTGGCGCTCATGGCCCTCCATATGAATCTACATGTATAACTTGTCGCTGCAAGCACATCTTCCACCCTCTCTGTCCTCAGCCACCCTGCAAGTCAGTCCTATATTTTCTCCCTGGGTCTACCTGGTGTTCTCTTTCCATCCAGCTTTCCTGTAAAAATCATAGCCAGCCAAAGCAAAACAAATTGATGAATAAAAGAATGAAAAACCCCAAACTACAAATAAACAAACAGTTAAAGTCATTTTTCCTGAAAACATGAAATCCAAAACAAGTGCCACTGCCCGCGTTCAAGCAAACAGGAACCAGAAAAACACGAAAATAGTATCAGAATGCGTATTTAACACAACAAGACAAGACAAGACAGGCGCAAATTTTCGGCCAAATGGTTGATTTAGTCCTCTTCTCACACTGGACGAAGCAGCAGGGAAGTTTCAGTTTTCAGTCTTTTTCTCCTAATTTTGTATCTGGTGTTTGTTTGTGATCTTACATTCACGCTTGACAAAGGCACAGTTGGCCAAAAATTTGCGCCTGTCTTGTCTTGTTGTATTAAATACGCTTTCTGATTTTACTTTCGTGTTTTCCTTGTTCCTGAAAACACGGATGGACTCTCACGTTGATAAGTGGGCATACTGGTCTTCAGAGTTTGGTGTCGGTCTTCACTGTGATAGATGGCCAATTCCTCTGTAGACACTGCATGGGAAAGAATCCTGTGATCCTGGATTCTGCTTCTGCCGGTCCTCATTCTGCTGAATACAGACACTATGAAAGTCATTAAAATAAGTCACATAACAATAAACAATA
>CM060305.1:96694250-96699250 GCA_030674185.1 Monoplex corrugatus | reverse complement strand
CAGCTTACTCTTCTGTGGCAATGCCTTCCTGTTGTGTGGTGTGGATGGCCACATCTGATGAGTGACTTACAGAGAACTTTGTTGATGCC
This sequence comes from Monoplex corrugatus, assembly GCA_030674185.1. Classification (NCBI taxonomy): domain Eukaryota; kingdom Metazoa; phylum Mollusca; class Gastropoda; order Littorinimorpha; family Ranellidae; genus Monoplex; species Monoplex corrugatus. Next base: position 96,699,161 of record CM060305.1, on the reverse strand, counting down.
ACATCTGATGAGATGACTTACAGAGAAACTTGTGATGCCACCACATCTGATGAGGTGACGTACAGAGTAACTTTGTTGATGCCCCACATCTGATGAGGTGACTTAGAGAGTAACTTTGTTGATGCCACCCACATCTGATGAGGTGACTTACAGAGTAACTTTGTTGATACCACCCACATCTGATGAGGTGACTTACAGAGTAACTTTGTTGATGCCACCCACATCTGATGAGGTGACGTACAGAGTAACTATGTTGATACCACCCACATCTGATGAGGTGACGTACAGAGTAACTTTGTTGATACCACCCACATCTGATGAGGTGACTTACAGAGTAACTATGTTGATACCACCCACATCTGATGAGGTGGCTTACAGAGTAACTTTGTTGATACCACCCACATCTGATGAGGTGACTTACAGAGTAACTTGTTGATCCACCCACATCTGATGAGGTGACTTACAGAGTAACTTGTTGATACCACATCTGATGAGGTGACTTACAGAGTAACTTTGTTGATGCCACCCACATCTGATGAGGTGACTTACAGAGTAACTTTGTTGATGCCACCCACATCTGATGAGGTGACTTACAGAGTAACTTTGTTGATGCCACATCTGATGAGGTGACTTACAGAGTAACTTTGTTGATGCCACCCACATCTGACGAGGTGACTTACAGAGTAACTTTGTTGATGCCACATCTGATGAGGTGACTTACAGAGTAACTTTGTTGATGCCACATCTGATGAGGTGACTTACAGAGTAACTTTGTTGGTGTCACCCACATCTGATGAGGTGAGTTACAGAGTAACTTTGTTGATGTCACCCACATCTGATGAGATGACTTACAGAGTAACTTTGTTGATGCCACCCACATCTGATGAGGTGACTTACAGAGTAACTTTGTTGATACCACATCTGATGAGGTGACTTACAGAGTAACTTTGTTGATGCCACCCACATCTGATGAGGTGACTTACAGAGTAACTTTGTTGATGCCACATCTGATGAGGTGACTTACAGAGTAACTTTGTTGATGCCACCCACATCTGATGAGGTGGCTTACAGAGTAACTTTGTTGATGCCACCCACATCTGATGAGGTGACTTACAGAGTAACTTTGTTGATGCCACCCACATCTGATGAGGTGACTTACAGAGTAACTTTGTTGATGCCACCCACATCTGATGAGGTGACTTACAGAGTAACTTTGTTGATGCCACATCTGATGAGGTGACTTACAGAGTAACTTTGTTGATGCCACCCACATCTGATGAGGTGACTTACAGAGTAACTTTGTTGATGCCACCCACATCTGATGAGGTGACTTACAGAGTAACTTTGTTGATGCCACCCACATCTGATGAGGTGACTTACAGAGTAACTTTGTTGATGCCACCCACATCTGATGAGGTGGCTTACAGAGTAACTTTGTTGATGCCACCCACATCTGATGAGGTGGCTTACAGAGTAACTTTGTTGATGACACCCACATCTGATGAGTTGGCTTACAGAGTAACTTTGTTGATACCACATCTGATGAGTTGGCTTACAGAATAACTTTGTTGATGCCACCCACATCTGATGAGTTGGCTTACAGAGTGACTTTGTTGATGCCACATCTGATGAGTTGGCTTACAGAGTAATTTTGCATTGTTTTAGAAGTCTTCTTTGGTACGACATGTTTTCTTCAGCTGTCCATACAGAAGCAACTCTGGACTGCCATTGTGTTCCACGCGGACAACGTAGTTTGTCCAGAGAAGCTGGCATTTAATTTCAAACAGTAACTCTATACTTGGCATGCCACCCTTCTACAGAACTTCAAAGTTGGACGCTCGATTTTGCCACAAATCTTAAGCATACATCTTTGGTGTAACCATTCCAGCTGTCGATTATTCTGTCGACAAGGTACTTCAGGTCTTGCAGCACTACAGCAGGGTGCTCTGTACACAGCAATACATACATACATACATACATACATACATACATACATACATACATACATACAAATTACAGATTAATAAATAAACACGGTATCATAATTTATAAGTTTATATCATACAGTGAACCAATCAAATCTGTAATGCAATCTCGCCATATCTCTTTACAAGGGAATCTTGCAAGCTTTTTCGTAGTGTCGTAATCTGACGACGACAACAGCAGAGCCAAAACACACTTGGATTTATAATCATAAAATCTGGATGGAATTAATTAATTTCGTAAGTCAAAGAAAATGGGATAACACAGAATAACATGTACAATATCTTCATCAGGTGGCTGACATAAACTACATACATAAGTTTGTTGCTCAGGGTGTTTGTATTGTTGTGAAAACACGCCATGTCTTGAAATGCCACATCTAAAGTTTCAAGAGCCAGCATTGTTTTAAACAAATGCTCGGTGGAAATAGTTGTGTTAAAAGTCCTTCATATCTATCACTACTATGTATACTTTTGTTCCACTCCTGTCAACAACAATCGATTGACCACTGCTTTGCGAGCGAGGGAGAAACTGAGAGACAGATAGATAGATAGACAGACAGACAGACAGACAGACAGACAGATAGATAGATAGATAGATAGACAGATAGATAGACAGATAGATAGATAGATAGATAGATAGATAGATACAGAGAGAGAGACAGAGTGAATGTGTGTGTGTGTGGTGTTTGTGTATGTGTGAGAGGGAGAGACAGAAAGAAAGAGAGAGAGAGAGTGAGTGAGTGAGTGTGTGATTGTGTGCGTGTTTGTGTATGTGTGAAAGGGACAGAAAGAAAGAGAGAGAGATACAGACAGACAGACAGACAGACAAAACAGACTTACAAACAGACAAACAGATAGAGACACAGAATGAATGATACTTCATTTTCCGACAGCAGAATGTATTAGCTACAGTCTTTCTTTCAGACGTAGGCCTACCGTTGCTTGCATGCTGGGTGTTTTCATGTGTCCATACTGACTTCCAGGATCTTTAACGTGCATGTTTCATTTTCTCCATGCGAGTACACACACAGGAGGTTTACGCACTGGCACACATGTTGACCTGGGAGATGGGGAAAATCAACCTTTATCCACCATGCACAGGTGTCCAGAAAGACGGAACACTTGACCTTCCCATTGTAAGTCTGGCGTTTACCCATCGGACAAACGATAGAGAGAGAGAAGGAGAGAGAGAGAGAGAGAGAGGGAGGGAGAGAGAGAGAGAGAGAGAGAAAGAGAGAGAGACAGCGATATATATATATATATGTATAGAGAGAGAGACAGAGAGAGAGAAATATATATATATATATATATATATATATATATATATATACAGGGTGTTTCAAAAAGAATACGCCAAAATCATTACGCAGTTTTTTCAGGTCTATAGCATTGTAGTGGACTGAATCAGTGGTTATTTGATAGAGTAGTTATCAAAGTTTGATTGGGTGTCAGTTTCACCGCTGTCGTTAGTATAACTTCCGGTGCAGCTGAATTGTGGGAAGATCAATCAAAATGGCGACTCCTCAGCAGAAGGCGTTTTGCGTGCTTGAGTTCGCGAAAACAAACGCCATTGTCACGGTGCAACGTGCTTTCAGAACAGAATTCGGCATTGATCCGCCCCATCGTGAGAGCATTCGACGGTGGGTTAGACAGTTTAAAGAGAGTGGGTGTCTGTGCAAAGGAAAAAGTCCTGGAAGACCACGTGTTACAGAGGAGCAAGTGGAGAGGATTCATGATGCATTTGAGAGCAGCCCACGTAAGTCCGTACGTCGAGCAAGTCTTCAGCTTGCCATCCCTCATACCACTGTCTGGCGTGTGTTAAAGAGACGATTACACATGAAACCATACAAACTAAGCCTCGTCCAAGCACTTACTAATGATGACAAGGTGATGCGGAGGACATTCTGTGAGTCAATGCTGGAGATGGAGGAAGGTGATGAAACTCTCTTTTCACGTTTAGTTTTTAGTGACGAAGCGACTTTCCATTTGAGCGGCACAGTCAATCGTCACAATATGCGCATTTGGGGAACAGATCACCCACATGAAACTGTTGAGCATGAAAGAGATTCCCCTAAAGTGAACGTCTTCTGTGCTGTGTCTCAAGACAAGGTCTATGGTCCCTTTTTCTTTGAAGGAAACACCGTTACAGGACAAACCTATCTCGAAATGCTCCAAAACTGGCTATTCACTTTACTGCAAGCAGATTCGAATGACTTCATTTTTCAGCAAGATGGAGCACCACCCCATTGGCATCTCGGGGTTAGAGCTTATCTGAATGAAAACGTGCCTCAGCGATGGATTGGGAGGAGAGGTGCTAAAGACCTTGCTCTCTGTGCTTGGCCTGCCAGATCCCCGGACCTCACTGTGTGTGACTTTTTCTTGTGGGGGTATGTTAAAGACCAAGTTTATGTTCCACCACTTCCAGCAAGTATCGATGACTTGAAAGATCGAATAACAGCTGCAATCAACACGGTGGACCGTGACATGCTGAGGCGCGTTTTGGAGGAATTCTCATATCGGCTTGATGTTGTCCGCGCTGCCTGTGGTGGCCACATTGAGCACTTATAAAACATGAAATGAAACTTGAATGTATATACAACACATGTGTTCATGCTAGAGGTTTGTAATTTTTTTCGTTTTTGACACATCACGTGATGATTTTGGCGTATTCTTTTTGAAACACCCTGTATATATATATGTAGAGAGAGAGAGAGAGAGAGAGGGAGAGAGACAGAACGAGAGATGGACAGAGACAAAGAACGAGTGTGTGTGTGTGTGTGTGTGTGTGTGTGTGTGTGTGTGTGTGTGTGTTTGAGAGAAAGACAGAGACAGAGAACGAGTGTGTATGTGTGTGCGTATGTGTGTGTAATACATTCATATATATATATATATGAATATGTATATCTATCTATATATACATATGCAC
>CM060305.1:96581750-96689250 GCA_030674185.1 Monoplex corrugatus | reverse complement strand
CATGAGCCCTGACAATCAACAATTCTGTCACATACATAAACAAACATGAAGGTGTGTTAAACATGAATATGTTGTTGGCACTATCTTTATTTGTTCCTCATATTTTGTCTCTTCATTGTTCGACAAAATGATAAAAAACAAGAAGAAAAAAAACAAGTAAGGAGCGACGGAGCGCGCGTGCGCGTGTGTGTATGTATGTGTATGTGTGTGTGTGTGTGTGTGTGTGTGTGTGTGTGTGTGTGTGTGGTGTGTGTGTGAGTGCGTGTGTGTGTGTGTGTATGTGTTTGGGCATGTGTGTGTTTGTGTGTGTGTGTGAGACAGAGGGAGGATGACGACTTGGGTCACGGACACACGCCCCACTCCCTTCCCCCTCCCAGTTGGCGCGTGTTTTGTGCCCTGGAGTTTTGGTCGTTGGCTGTTTTGGTGACTGATGGGAATGTGCGCCTTGGTTTGATTCTTGAATCAAGGTTTGGCGCCTTATCATCATCATCATCATCATTATTATAATTATTTTTGTTGTTGTTGTTGTTGCTGTTGTTGTTATTATCATTACTAATTTAATAATAATTATTATTAATAATGGTAATATCATTATTGTTACTACTACTACTACTACTACTACTACTACTACTACTACTAGTAGTAGTAGTAGTATACTTCGGCCTGGGCATCAGTTCTGAAAACGAACACTCGGTCTCGTTAAAGGTTAATGAACTTAATCAAATGCTAGGTGAAAACAACAAACAAGGTGCGCGACAGTTCCAGCTCGTCCAGAAACTACAGACAGCAACAGAAGGGTCTGCACAATTCTTGTTCATGTGATCTCTCTCTCTCTCTCTGAAGTACAATATATATGATAATGATCACGACGAAAACTGCAGTGATCATCATAATATAATATAATATAATATAATATAATATAATATAATATAATATAATATAATATAATATAATATAATATAATATAATATAATATAATATAATATAATATAATATAATATAATATATTATAATATAATATAATATAATATAATATAATATATTATAATATAATATAATATAATATAATATAATATAATATAAATAATATAATATAATATAAGGCCTACTATACTATACTATGCTATGCTATGCTATACTATACTATACTATACTATACTATACTATACTATACTATACTATACTATAATGCAGAGTAGCGTAGCATAGCGCAGCGCAATGCAACGCAACGCAGCGTTACATGGTATGACATGACATAACGCAACACGACACGACAAAACATGACACGACATAACATAACATAGCATAACATAACATAACATAGCATAGCATAACATAACATAACATGACATAACAACTTTTGCGCTATACGTAATGTAATCTAACATCATCATCATCATCAGGTGCCTTGCCGCATGGCGTTGGCGATCATGGACTTCCATCTGTCTCTATCTCTTGTTGCCTCAAGCATCTCTTCCACCCTCCTTGTCTTCAGCCACTCTGCAAGTCCGTCTAGTATCTTCTCCCTGGGTCTACCTTGAGCTATCTTTCCCTCCAGCTTTCCCGTTGTGACCAGGTGCTCCGATTCCCCTTTCCTAATAAAATGGCCTATGAATGTTGCCTGTCTTTTCCTGATCTTCCTTATGAACGATCTACTTGCGTCTGCCTCCATCAAGACTGTCTTGTTTGTTTTCTCTGATGTCCATGGAACTCTCAAAATTCTTCTGAGTAACCACATCTCGGCTGCCACAATCTTGTTCTGGCTTTGCTTGTTGACTGTCCACGCCTCACATCCGTACAACAGCATTGGTTCTACATAACATTCAAAAACTCTCTTTCTGATGTTAATTGATAGGCATTTGTTGGTAAGAATGCTTTTCATCTTCTTGAATGCTGCCTTGGCTTGGCCGATTCTGCTGGCTATTTCTGATGTGCATCTGCCGTCTGGTGAAATGATCGTTCCCAGATATTTAAACTTATCAACCTGTCTGAAGGTTGTGCCGTTTGCTGTTATTTTGCATGAGGGGATTTCATGTTTTTTACTGATCATCGTGACTTCAGTCTTCCTGCTGTTTTGTTCCAGCCCCTTACCTTTGCTTTCTATTTCTATTATATTCACAAGGTTTTGTAGGTCCCTTTCATTTTCTGCAATTAGCACGGTGTCATCTGCGTATCGAATGTTGTTTATCATTTTTCCTCCACCTTTCATCCAAGGTCTTCCTCTAGGTTTCTCCTGATGTTTTCGCTGCAAAGTGAAAACAGGTCTGGTGACAAAATACAACCCTGTCTGACTCCTCTTTTGATGTTTTGGAAAGAGCTTAAATCGTTTTCTATTCTCATTGCAGCTGTTTGTTCCCAATACATATTTCTGATTATTCATTGATCTTTTCCATCAATATTGAGTCTTTCTAGTTGGTTGATCAAATTCTTCATGTCTTACCCGATCGACAGCCTTGGTATAATCAACAAAGCATAAATATAAATCCTTATACATCTCGATTGACCTCTCTATGATAGTTCTTAGGATGTATATGGCATTAATAGTTCCTCTCCCTTCCACAAATCCACACTGTTCATCTGCTATTTCTAATAGTGAATACATCAAAAATGAACCGACAGACCTAAAAATGAACTGATAGATCTATCAGCAAATCAAATAAACAAAATATACCTGCACACACACACACACACACACACACACACACACACACACACACACACACACACACACACACACACACACACACACACACACACACACAAGGCGGGGGGTGGGGTGGCTCTCTCAACATAGACAACATACTTTCACTGGAAAAAGCCAGTTCGTCCATATTTCGCACGATAGGTGGAGAAGGGGGCATCCTTACTGACGAAAAATAAACACAGAACAATACAACACGCACACACACACACACACACACACACACACACACACACACACACACACACGCACGCACGCACGAACACGCACACACACACACATACACAGACAGACACACACACACACACACACATATATATGTATATATATATAATTACACACACATACATTATATATATAATAATATATATATATATATATATATATATACATATATATATGTATACATATATACACGCATGCACGCACGAACACACACACACACACACGTACGCGTACACACGCACATAATATCACTTATAGTGAAAAGACGTTAAATCAAGCAACGAACGAACGAACGCACATACTCACTCACACACAGTTACACACAGACAAAAACACACTATCATCACTATCATAATCCTGTACTGATAGCCGAAGATGCTTCTTTGTCTTTGACTGATTAATTTTTCTTTCATCGGAGAAATTTGCTGTTGCTGTAATGAGCTTGATGACCTTTTAATAAAACATTTTGATATCACCATCAAACCATCTTTAAAAATTCCAGTCCGGGTTTAAAAAAAAAGAGATCTTTTTCAATAGTGGTAGATTTTGATTTAAATAAATCTGTGCATGCCTTTGCATGCAGCTTTTCTGTCATTTAGACCTATGAATACAAAGTGACCCAAATTTGATATAAACCACAGATAAAATTTCATCCATATTAACAGATAGTGAATACATCAAAAATGAACGGACAGACCTATCAGCAAATAAAATAAGAAAAAAAAAAACCCAGACAAAAGAAATAAACAAAGAAACAAAACCCATAATCAAACTGAATTAAACAACAACAACAACAAACAACAACAATAACAAGCAAGCGAGCAAGCAAACAAACTGCTTATGTGGCAGTTGTAATATCACGCCAAGGGTACAGTGGATAACGCTTGTAACGCACTTTATGTTAAACTGTATCAGGAAAATTGTTCAGTGAATCGCAATGTCGACTTTCGAAAGTGAAACAATGGATAACAATGCTGTTAAAACACCGATGTTACGTCAAGGAGCTGAACATGTAACTAACTTTCCATTATCACGTCATCAGGATAATGGACAGCAAAGTCGATATATTGCTACTGCTATTGTTGCTTAAAGCCCAGCGACTGCGTAGAGCCATATCAGCGCTGTAACCGTTTCAAAACATACACTACACTTCAACAGGAAAAAAAAATTAGAAAATAAGTACACATGTCAACGCATTCACGCACATAATCCAAGGACATCACCCTGGAGCTGACCATTCCGTCCAGTTTATCACACAGGGGAGTTAAAAAACATACCCGAAAACAATTTTAAACATAACTAAGGACACTAAAACATATATAAAAAGGGGCCTAAATTACCTGAAGTTGTTTCCGCATAATCACACATTTCCCTTTAGCCAAAAATGCCCCCCGTTGGGTTGCCGGGGGCTCTTTCAGTATACATAGTATCCATACCTTCTGGAAATTCTGTGCTAGACATTTCCTCTTTTCTGTCACTCTCTTTGTTTCTGCCTTGTTGCCTTGCTTTCTGTCATTTCTACTTATCTTTCGGCCTTAATGGTCCTTTCGACTGTATTTTTTCGATAAAGTCTTACGTACTTTTTCTTCGGATTGATAATTGGGTACATGTATTAAGGGCATCTTTTGGCTCTAAGGAGGTGAGATATGCGTAAGCAATTTTAGGTAATTTATGCCTGTTTTTATGTATGTTTTGGTGTCCTTATGTATTCATATATTTGTATTCAGGTGTGTTTTTTAAATCTCCCCTGTGCGATAAATCGGACGGAATGGTCCTACGCCGGGGGCATGTCCTTAGATTATGTATGCATTCCATCCCTTAGATTATGTATGCGAATGCATTGATATGTGTACTTAATTTTCTTTTTTTTTTTTCCTGTTGAAGTTTTGTGTTTTGAAGCGGTTATAGCCCTGATATGGCTCTGCGCAGTCGGCTGGGCTTTAAACAACACTAAAAGAAAGAAAGAAAGAAAGCCAAAAATGCACTTCATACGTGTACCCAATTATCAATCCTAAAGAGAAAGTACGTAAGACTTTATCGAACACACACAGGTAAGTGGATCAGCAAGGCAGAAAATGACAGGGTGAAACGACAGAAAGCAAAGGAACAAGGCAGGAACAAACAGTGAGAGAAAAGAGGAAATTGCTAGCTCAGAATTTGCAGAAGGTGGGGATACTATCTGCACTGAAAGAGCCCCCGGGCATCGAAAGAGAAGCAAGGTATCACCGTCATCATATTACTACTACTACTACTGCTGCTGTTGCCACTACTACTACTACTGCTGCTGCTGCTGCTGTTGCTACTACTACTTCTACTACAACTATTACTACTACTAATCGTTCCTGTTTAGCGCTATTCTCCTGATTTTGATTACACATTTACAAGACTCAAAGAAGCATCAGTGTCACAGGCACATGAACGTACGTGCACGCGCGCGCGCGCGCACACACACACATCAATACACAGAGGCACACCAACGCATGCACTCATACAAGTACACAAATGAGTACATACTAACATAGCCTAACCATACATGAACACACCTATGGTAATAAACGTAATATGCATGTATACATGAATGATGACAATAGATAATGCCACATGATTAGTAGCTAGATGTAACCGTGTATACACAGATGACAGTATTATATTAATAAAACACCATTGTGACATCGAAAAGCTTAAAAAACCACCTTTTCCATATCACCAGACAGTCACACAACACGATATACTAAGTACATGACGACACTTCGTTGGCAATTTTCTAAACATTTTCAGCCGTGCGGACCTTCGATTGCTGGAATCTTTTTCCGTGCAGAGTATTAAATAACGTAAATCATTCACACAAAACATGAAATAGCATTTTGCTTTGTTTCTTGACATTTGTATAGATTTCCATTTATTTCATTTTTGTTTTGTTTTGGTGATACATATTATTTCCCTGTATTCATTTAATATTTATTTATCTTATACATTCTTTAAGTTAAATCGTCTTCCGTGACATTTTCAAAAGTCTTCCGTGACATTTTTCAAAGTTCAATAATTGTTTCTCCCAACATACGTGTGTGTGTGCGTGCGTGCGTGCGTGTGCGTGTGCGTGTGTGTGTGTGTGTGTGTGAGCATACGTGCGTGCGTGCGTGCGTGCCCGTGTGTTACCATACCCTCTGACATACAATTAAAAGTGCTAATAAGCGACAGCAAGTTCAAAACGTCAGCTAGTTCCCTGTTCTCTTTACAACACGAGAGAAACAGCAGCGCGGAATAAGGGGTTATGTGTATTTTTCAAAGAGAGATCTTTTACAGGGCGCGCCTGGCAATTGTGGTGATTAGGTTGCACACCTACAGTTCCCTGGCTGCCCTATTAATCAGGAGCGAATTTAACTCTTGGAGAGAAACGACTGCCAGGGGATGCCTGTAATGTTTGCTATCAAGACCTCACCCTCAGATTCCCTTCCTTCCTACCCATCCCGCCCCCTCGGGTTGGTTTGCCAAGCGTCAGTGTGCATAAATTTTCGGTGAAGCGTCAGTATGCATTTATAACCTTTCAGTGAAGCGTCAGTGTGCATTTATAACCTTTCAGTGAAGCGTCAGTATGCATTTATAACCTTTCAGTGAAGCGTCAGTATGCATTTATAACCTTTCAGTGAAGCGTCAGTGTGCATTTATAACCTTTCAGTGAAGCATCAGTGTGCATTTATCACCTTTCAGTGAAGCGTCAGTATGCATTTATCACCTTTCAGTGAAGCGTCAGTGTGCATTTATCACCTCATAGTGAAGCGTCAGTGTGCGTTTACCACCTTTCAGTGAAGCGTCAGTGTGCATTTATCACCTTTCAGTGAAGCGTCAGTGTGCGTCAACTTTGTAGCAATCTATTTCCAAAGTTTGATTTCCACTCTGTAGGTTTTAACTCTTGTCTTAAAAAAAACTGATGCTGTACTTTCAAATATTTGGATCACGATCAGCGCTTACAGCCAGTTCAAAGCCTCGAAAGATTTTTTTCCCTCGCAAGGAACCGAGCACAAGGAAACTATCTCTCTCTCTCTCTCTCTCTGTCTCTCTCTCTCCTCTCTGTCTCTCTCTCTCTCTCTGTGTCCCCATTTGAGCAAAGAGCGCAGTATCTGGGGAGAAGAGAGAGTGGTCTGTAGAATTTATGGCGAGGCAGCCAAACTGAAGTTTATAAGGCTGTGCTAGCCAGTGTTCGCAAGGAAAATACGTGACGCTTTGATCTTGTGGGGGGACGTGGGGTCATCAAAATGACTCCCTTCGGATCCCCTCCTCGTCCCTTAAAAACAGAAAGAATGCAAGGAAAGAGAAGGAAAGGAAGAAATGACTGGAATGAAAGGAAGAGTCAGTCGCTGTGATGCTGTGGTTAATGCAACGGATTGTCTACTGGAAGATGGTGGAATTCGAATCCCATTAGTTCTGTCTAATCAGTCCGGCCCCAACACCGCGTCTAACCAGATTTGAGTGTGCTATGACTCAATGGGAAGACTGGGACCATACAGTCCAGTCTCATCCACTTTATAGATGCGTCACTAGGGGGTATCGGTACTTCTTAAATCTCCATGACCTAACATTGCAGGTGTCCATTTCTCTCGGGCCTGGTTGACGCCAGAATATATTATGATAGTAAGCGTAGAGAACAGCTCTGTCACACAGTCTCAGTCCTAGACATAACTCTACAGCATCATGCTTACACACCCATCGTCATCATCATCATAGCACTGCCAAACAAATTGTCAGAAATTCTGTGGGCAGGTGTTGTATAAAATGGGACAGAAAAAAAAAACGAGAGAGAGAGAGAGAGAACAAGAGAAAGAGAGAGAGAGAGAGACAGAGACAGACACAGACAGAGAGAGACACACACAGACAGAGAGAGAGACAGACAGACAGACAGACAGAGTGTTGTGGTGGGGGAGGGGGGCAGGAAAGGGAAAATGAACATAGTTGACCCTTCCTGGTGGCACTATATAATTTTTTTTTTCTGAGAGGCAAGGTAGAGGGTTGGGTGAAGTGGACAGGAGGGTACAAACTTGAATATGCAGGTCGTCTCTCTCCTCGTCTCACTCAGGACAACACAGAACGCACACACCGAGATACGGAAGTCACGACCACAGGAACAGGAAAAACAAAAGTCCAAGAGTAACATGGAAAACATTGATGGAATAAAAGCTTTCTTTCTTCTCTTCCTTTGAAACAGACGAAATATATCTTCACTTACAGACAAAGCCAAGCCAAACAAACACCACTACCATTAACAAAACGCCAATGACCGCTGTTTGTGTGCCTGTAGGTTATGTGCATGCGTTTGAGCGTACGTATGACAACAGTGCTTCTAACTTTGAAGACATCACCTTTTTGTCTAGCAGTGATTTTTGCCTTGCCCTCCAACTTCTTCATTCCATTCCGGTCTAGTCCCCTCCCCTTCTAGTAAGCACGTGCCTTGTGCCATTAAGTTGGTTTTGTCACTGAGAGCGAGGGTTCTGATTCGATATATCATCAAGACTTACTGTTATTGTTGTTTAAAGCCCAGTGGACTGCAAAGAGCCATATCAACACTATAACCGTCTCAAAAGCGTTCTTTTTCCTATCAAGCTCCAACTATCTGGAATCAGCTACCTCGCTCACTCAGATACTCACCCTCTCTGTCCACATTCAAACGCTCCCTCAAAACTCATCTGTTTCCCAAATAACTGGTAATTTCTGCCCCCTCCCCCCATGTAACGTAATGTTGGCTTTATAATGTCTTAGTGTCAATGTGTCATTGCATTTGCATGTCGTGCTGTGTGTGTGTGTGTGTGTGTGTGTGTGTGTGTGTGTGTGCGTGTGCGTGTGGTGTGTGTGTGTGTGTGTGTGTGTGTCGTGTGTGTGTTTGTGGGCGTGTGTGTGCGTGCTTGTGATTTCGGTTATATGTTTTGCCATTGTTAACGCCTAGGGCATTAATTTGATTAGGCGTACTAAATGTTCATAATAATAATAATAATAATAATAAAACATACACAAAACAGGAGAAATAAATTTTAAAAAAAGGAAAAGAAAATTGAGTACACATGTCAATGCATTCACACACATAACCATGGGAGATGCCCCTGGCATTGACTACTCCGTCCAATTTATCACACTGGGGATTAAAAAAACACCTGAATACAAATTGTTATTGTTGTTATTGTATATTAAAGCCCAGCCGACTGCGTAGAGCCACATCAAGGCTATAACCAGTTCAAAACATACATAAAATTTCAACAAGAAAAAAAGGAAAAGAAAAGGAGAAGCGCTTGGCGTTGACCATTCCGTCCAATTATCGCACAGGGGACTTAAAAAACATACCTGAATACAAATTTAAACATAACTAAGGACACTGAAACATATATAGAAACGGGGCCTAAATTACCTAAAATTGCTTCCGCAGATCTTATTTCCCTAGGGCCAAAAATGCACTTAAATACATGTACCCAATTTTCAATCATAAAAAAAATACACAAGACTTATCGTACACATACAGGTGAATAGACCAGCAAGGCAGAAAATGTTAGGAAGACATGACAGAAAGCAAAGGGTCAAGGCAGAAACAAAGAGAGTGACAGAAAAGAGGAAATTTCTTGCACAGAATTTCCAGAAGATGGGGATACTATTTATACTGAAACAGCCACGGCATCCCCACGGGGTAATCATCAAGACTTAGCGCCTTGTAATAATAATAATAATGATGATGATAATAATAATAATAACGATAATAATAATAATAGTATAATTAATATATAATTATTATTGTTGTTATTATTTGTGTGCACAGTGCACATGCATAAACGAAAGTTTGTCTAAAAACACAAAACTGCTTTGACGTGAAAATAACGAAAGAACGAATTCGTCTCCTTGGAGACCTATTCCTTATGTCTACATATTCTTTTAAAATCTATTTCTTTTTAAAGAAAAGCGACAGCGCTATTCTTAAAAAAACAAACAAAACAAACAAAAAAACAAACAAAAAGCAAACAAACAAAACAAAACAAAACAAAAACAAAAATAACCCGAAAAATAGCACCGATTTTTCTGGATTTTATTCTTTCAATTCTACTAAAGATTACTCGTTCCGTCGGATCTAGGTAATTTGAGATAACCTGCCTGCACTTTTTGAATCTGTTCCGTTTCATAAGGTGACATGCGCTAGCGGACATAAATGTGAACATTATCCCAGTCCTTGCTCTCTATTGTACGAACGTACCTGTTCATCATTGTACATTTCTATGCGAGTTTGGAGTTTGAACGGTTGGTTGGTTGGTTTGTTTTTACGAGGAATTCATCGCACTGAGACAATTCCAAATGCAGTCCATCCAATTATCTGGCTGATTTCCTGAACCTGCGAAAACCCTTATGCGCTGACAAAGTCTTGAAATAGTCAGAGGGGAGAAAGGGACGTAAAAACATATATACTTTGCTGGACGTAAAAACATATATACTTTGCTTATTTCATACCCTCATAAATAAAATTTGTTCTTGCTCTTAAAAAAAATGGACCAGTGAAAGACTCCACTGACACCACCAGAATGATGGAAACATCAAGACGTGCAGCGAACGAACAGGCCAGAAGTTGCTGGCTGGGGTTGAACTCGAGATATTAGATCTCGAGTCCACTGCTCTGTGAAAAGAAGCAACCAGCCCTGCTTTCTGTATGGGTATGTGGCCGGTCGACCTCGTCACACGAATTTGTGTTCGACAGCTTGGACAGCAGAGAACAAAATGTTGGATTGTAACAGATCTGCTACGAATACATGAATAAACTTTCTATTACAGACACTGAAATTAAGGTCCGGAGGGGCTGTGGTAAGTAGACGCTGCGAAAAGAATAAAGGTGTATGTAGACCATTCTAATGTTAATATTGTGCACACAGATTTTTTTTAACTAAGAAGAAGCGTTAAAAGCCCCAGACTGAGAGAGTGAAAGGAACACACACACGCGTGCGCACGCACACACGCACGAACGCACACAAGCATGCACGTACACACACAGATACATATATACACACACGCACACGCACGCACCGCAAGCACGTACACATATACACACTCACACACACGCAAACACATACACACACACACAGAGAACTCCGGGAACTGCACTCATTATTTCAGTTTATGAGTGTTATTATGCCAAGCCCATTTTATGTTTGTAAACAATCCCCCTCCCTTCCCTCACAATGTTGGCAGCCCGTTTGAAACAATTCTGTTCTTTTTCAATAATATATAATTGTACTACCAAACAACAAAACACTCGTATTCATGTTAGTAACACTGTAAATCTTTTTACCATGAATTCTCTGTCTTGCATATGATTAACTAAAATTGTGTGTGTGTGTGTGTGTGTGTGTGAGAGAGAGAGAGAGAGAGAGAGAGAGGGTGTGTGTGTGTGTGTGTGTGTGTGTGTGTTTTGCGTGTGTGTGCACTTTAAACTTTCTGAAATGACTATTTATATAATATAATAATAATAATTACGATATTTATATAGCGCAAAATCTTGATAAAATCAAATCTATGCGTAATGTTATCTATTTATTTGATTTATGATTTTCTTTACAAATGCTCTCACGAAAACATCGAGAATAAACAAAATTAACTTGGTATTTACTTTTTCTATTTATTGCAATTTTTGAGCAACAATCGCTTAATGATTAAGCTATTTCTTTATTTTGCTATTAAATGTAATAATTTATTTTTTAATTTCATTCGTTATCTTTTTTAACTTGTTCAAATTTATTAGGCAGCCTAATGTAATTCTAAGCAACAAAAAGAAGCTGTGAAATGCTCAAGATATTTATTCATTTGTCTAACAATACCAAAAAACATATGAATTCATTCAATCGTTCATTTGATATTTACATGTACTTATACTGAAATGCTTACTTAAGTATAGGCAGAAAAAGAAAGACAGGTTCACGTACATATGTAATTGGCATAATGACATCAACCGATCAGGGAAAGGGAATATATGAAAGCCCTCGGAGAAAAGTCACCAGAGTGATTACCCAGTTCATCACATTACCTCCACATTGTGCTCTCAACCTCAGACCAGTTCTTGGACACCTCTCTCCCCGTGGCAAACACACGTCATCACTGCGTCGGCCAGCTATCTTCTTGGTGATCTGTGTGACCTAAACATGATGACCGGGAGGAGCCCATGATACAGGAGTGATATATACAAGCACGACGATGGAGATGAGCTCACGCGACAGGAGTGAGCTAATTATCTAACAGGCAACCAGTCATCGTGGTGTAGTGGTTAGTGCAACGGACTACCGACTGGAAGGTTGTGGGTTTTCGAATCCCCATCAGTCCCTTCAAAAATCTTTGTGGGATTGTTCGGCTCTAACCGGCTCCTACCCAGAGTTGGGCGTACTATAGGCTCATTAGGAAGACTGGGACCACACAGTCGAGTCTCATCCACTTCACGGATGCGTCACTGAGGGTGTTGCTCAAATCTTCTGACCAGCACCCCAGGTGTCTGAATCTTTCGGACCTGGTTAACCACAGGATATATTATGATAGTAAGAATAGAGTGCAGCCCTGTCACGCAGTCTCCATCCTAGATAGAACTCCATAGCATCATAATTATCATCCTCATCGACATCATCATCATCGCATTGTAAAAACTGTGCCAGCTTCTGAGGTGGCGTAGAAAATGGGACGGGGGGAAAAAAAGGGTGAGCACGAAGGTAACTCCCTGAATGCCATGACCCTAAACAAGAAAGCAAAAAACAAAAACAAAAACAAACTCTCTAATAGGCTGGTGTGTCTGAGGCGGTTTTTGCGAGCGTGTGCGTGAAGAACTTAGAACTCACCTCTTCTTTGTCATAAGAAGCCAAAATCAGGTCATAAGACGTAGATATTATTTTCCAAAACGCAGGAAGACAATTATAGACGTATTCTGCAACGTGTATTTGCAAATTATCTTTAGTGAGTATGTCACTTGGAGCTTATTGTATTGTGCGTGGTTTTGTGTGTGTGTGTGTGTGTGTGTGTGTGTGTGTGTGTGTGTTCGTGTGTGTGTTCGTGTGTACGTGCGTGCGTGTATGCGTATGTGTGTGTGTATGTGTGTGGGGTGAATGTAGAGTTGTGTGTGATCTCTCTTTCCCTCTCTCTCTCTTTCTCTCTGAATGTGTGGAGAACTTTGTGTGTGTTTCTGTATGTGTGTATCTGTTTGCGATGTGTGAGTGTGTGTGTTACTGTGTGTGTGTGTATTTGTGTGTGATGTGATGTGTGTGTGTGTGTGATATGTGTGTATGTGTGTGTATGTGATGTTTGTATATGTGTGTGCGTGCGCGCGCTGCGTGCGTGTGTGTCCGTAGATACCAAAGGCTCCCAAATGATATCATAATTAATAATAAGGCCCCCAAATGATATTCCCTCAAACGTTCATCCATCAAAGCACTACCAGTGCCTGTGTTCCGACGCTGCGTACCTACATGTTGACAGCGTACCTACATGTTGACAACCACTGTTGTCGACATGGTACGGATTAATTTTGTCTTATACCAGACGTTTCAAAACTGACATCTCCCTGACCGTCAAGTTTTCAAAAAGTAGGCCATCAGAAAATTAGTGGCTCACACATTGGTCGCTGTCATATTTTCCCCATGTCACACCAATAATCGATACTGATGTTTTCTTTTCCTCTTCTATGTTATAAATGTTGTCACTGATTTATCACTGATTTACATTTTATGAATATAGTATCTGTAAAGTGCAAAGCGTTCAGGAGCTTACTTCGGGAGATGTTGCGCAATACAAATCTTTTTATTATTATTATTATCATTATTATTACTATTATTATCGTTACTATTATTACTACTGCTACTAATATCATCATCATCATCATCATTATCATTATTACGCCAAGAAAAGAGCCAGTCACCTGTTTCATTTTTAGCCTCCTCGAGGACCCATTTTTGTTACTGTTGCTATTAATCATATTGAACTCGCCATAGTACAACTTTCGGTTTCCCGCTTCAAACCCCACAAAAAAAAGAAGAAAAAAAAAGTCACAGCAGCTGAGGGAAGTGTGCTACCTATGACGTCCTTGACGACTAATAATACAGTAGTGAACCTGGCTACTGTATGGGGGTGGGGTGAGTAGGGTGGTGGAGCTTGGCTGGTTGATTGATACTGCCTTAAGCTGCTGTCTCTGAACATCTCTGTCAACGGCGTCCAAGCGAAAGGATGACCGCTCCAGCAGCACATTTCATACAGCGCCGTTCTATTGGGTCAGCTCGAAACGGCTTTGGCCATTGTCGAGGGTTTCGGCAGGAAGCTGGTGGATAGGGTGAGGGAATCAAAGGGTTCAGTTTTTGTTTTGCTAGCATGGTTGGCAAAGCAGGATGCTGGCGGACAGGGTGCAGGAGTCAAAGGGTTTTAATCGCAGTCGCCAGTCACACATGTACTACTCGTTCTGTAGCGTTTCAATGGCCGAAGGAGAAACACGTTTTCTTACTGCAAACGCCTCAAAACCCCGCTGAACGCTGCCGATAAGAAATGTGCTCTTTTTATCAAGCTGTCACCTGACAACGGCGTCTAAGCGACCATGGCCCGAAGGATAAATAGGGAAATGAATTCAAGATTCTATCTTTGCAGCTCAGCTGATAACACGGGCCGTTTCAGGGTCAGCAAACCAAACTGGAACATAATTTTGCTAAAACAATGTTGTATGTTGTGTTGTTAATATTACTATTTACTGTGTTCATGGGGTTACATTATCTTTGGTTATGGCTATCACATTTTTGTTGTTGTCGTTCGTTAGTGTTTTGTGATTACTGAATAAAATAAAGTTGTTAGCACAAAACGATGCCTCAAAATATTGTCTAAAGCATCACCGTATAGCAGTTAAAGGTCTTTCAGCTTATTCTAGGCCGACAACGATTCCCCTGGCTGCCAAACTCCACGGCTGGGGGCAGGAAGGGGGAGGAAGGGGGTGGGGGTGGAGCATTCATTGATGGACGTGGTCTGACCATGTGAACGACGAACGAAAGAAGCAGCAGCAGCTTCATCAGACGACCGTGTCTTCCACAACGAATCATTTCGGATCCATCGCCGCTTTGAGCAATGTGTCTTCCCAACCGTTGTCAAATACTTTGAGAAACGGGCCTTCAAGCAGCACTAAATGATCCACACAAATATGTCCTAATTAATCCTCTTTACACTCAAGGCAAGTACGTTTCTACAGTCTCTAGAAGGAAACTAAGTCGTCTCCCTTGCAATGGTCAGACAGACAGACAAAGACAAGCAAACGCAATGGACTTTTTGCTCGACAGAATTAACTGCCTTCAGAAACAACAGAAACGAAACAGAACCTATGAGGAAGACAACACTGTGGGCAAAATGCTGGGCAACGGACAGCATGCCTGGACAATTCTCCAGAAGGGTGCTCTGTCAGTATACAGATCCTTTCAAAAGATGGTCCTTACACTCTCAAAGCAGATCATTCGTTTCTGTTTATTCTAGTTGGTATGACAAATAATGTAGCCCCTGACAATCGTTTTATTTTTTCTATAAATAAATGCTCTTTGTTGTTTTGTGTAGTTAAATAATCGGTGCAACATTAATTAATCTGACAAATAGCTTTCCTGCCCATCAAACAATCAAGAGTTATTATCAAAAATTGGACAAACCAGCCTACAGGACTTATTATTATGTTATAACGAAACTAATTAACAAGGCACTATCCTCCATGCTGCTACATGCAATAGCCAGACTTCTCATTAGACACTTTCAATTCAAGCAAGCACTACTCTGTTTACCTCCTGAAATACATAAAGCCGGTAACTCCACTTTCCTGGTGTGTTAACTTGCTGTTCCCCGACTGAAAATGTCTCCGTTCGTGACACCATCTAGCAGCCACCTATAGTCCAGCCTTTGCCCACCTTCGTCAAAGACACTGACCAAACACTGAACTTCATTATGCATTGAAACGATAAACATGTGGCCGCACCTTCAAGCCGAAATATTTACTCACTTCGGAAGTCACTTCTCTGTATACAAAAATACAAAAAAACTAAAAGCTCTCCAGTATTTTCTACACCAACTACCTGGTCAGACGCGTGCTACATCGGTCTTAATATGACTTGCAGAACTGGTCCTGAC
This sequence comes from Monoplex corrugatus, assembly GCA_030674185.1. Lineage (NCBI taxonomy): Eukaryota > Metazoa > Mollusca > Gastropoda > Littorinimorpha > Ranellidae > Monoplex > Monoplex corrugatus. The sequence goes on along the minus strand of CM060305.1, from coordinate 96,673,196 downwards.
AATGAACACGTTTTTCATTTGGGATAAGTAGATAGTTTCACAAATCAGTGGAGTCGCAATGGCCACAAAAAATGGGCCCCAGTTATGCCTGTCTATTCACTGTATATTTGGAACAATATTCAAACAACACTACAAAAGCCAACATCTGATGCACTGATGACGCCACTGATGTGACATTCCTAAATCAAGACCAGCTCCTATAATCTATCCACTACGTTGACATCTCTCATCCATCCATCAAATTCATGTATGGAATTTCGGACACAACTGTGCATTTTCTAGACTTGGAAGTTTCACTTCAACCAGAAAACTTAGTGTCTTCAGTCCATTATAAACCAACAGATTTGTCACATTCTTATCTAGACTGTCGACCGTCTCACACTTCAACATAAAAAAGCATCCCTTACTCTCAACTCTTGCGACTACGCCGATCCAGATGAGGATGACTTTCATGACAAAGCAGATGAAACGGCCAGAGTCTTTCTACAGAGAAATTACCCACTCAACCCGTAAAAAAAGATTCAGTTCTGCGTCTCCGTCACATGCATAAAACTGCTACACAAGATCGACTGAGTGATTCGAGCTTACTCTACCAGTCTTCAATGCGCGGTGTAAAAAAGGCTATTTTGTCCAAATGGTACATTCCACTGCCTGAAATCTTTGACTAGCCACCTTAATTGTCTACGAAAGAGAAATGACTCTCCATGACTAGCTCCTATGTTCAAGACTAAAAAAATTAGCTGTCCACCCCCAAGTAATAATCCCGTGTAAAAAAAAAAAAAAAAAAAAAAAAAAAAATGTAAGACATGTTCTTTTGTGCGCTCCGCTACTAGACTCAAAGGCCCCAAATCTCACATGAAAAACACAAAACATTTCAACTGTCAAACCCACACTATTGTGTACGTGATCAGTTGTTCTAAATGCCTTGATACACGTTTTAAAGAACACTTGGCCGTATCAACATCAAAGAGACAACATTATCTCCCGGATTACTCGATCATCCGTGTGAAAGGTCTTTGGCTCCTCTATAGTAACAGCATAATAGAAAGAAAAAGACAAGGAATCCACTCTGGTTAAAAAAAAAAAGAAAAAAAAGAAAAAGGAACACGTCACCCATAATCCGTGTTATGGTCTTTACGGTATCTACGGAAAGTCGTACAATTATTTTGTGTACATCCCCCCTCCCCCCGCATAAATCATCTGTTGCCATTTCTTTACATGCTTATGATTGTTTCATGTGCACGCATGCGTGCGTGCATGCGCGCGCGTGTGTGTGTGTGAATATGAGTGTGTGTGAATTGAGTGTGTGTGTGTGTGTGTGTGTGTGTGTGTGTGTGTGTGTGTGTGTGTGTGTGTGTGTGTGTGTGTGTGTGTGTTGTTCAAATTTACAGGTTACAGTGATTCATTTATCCATACATACTAAACTAATATATTCATGGTTTGTGTAGTTTAAATTAATTCATGCATAGTCTTTCTTAATCGTGTGCTCGTGTGTGTGTGTGTGTGTGTGTGTGTGTGTGTGTGTGTGTGTGTGTGTGTGTGTGTGTGTGTGTGTGTGTGTGTGTGTGTGTACGTCAGTGCGGGCATGTGCGTGTCCATGCATGTTTTACATTAGTTCTGACAAATGATAAGCTTTCATTCCAAAACTAAATTAATAACTGATCCTACTAAAGTTGGCCATTTGATTCGTCTTTGACTGCCTCCAACCCACGTCCCCTTCCCCAAAGTGACGTTGGCTCTGCGGATCCACATAGTAAAAATTTACACTTTTTATCAGTTTCAATTCCTTAATTATGAGACAGGCCAACCGCGTCTGAAGACCTTTCCCCGGGAACTCCTGTTTTCCCTTAAGCTCCTTGGCTGTTAGATTGGGACGTGTATTTCTTCCATATTTCTTCCTTTTCGAAAGTCACACAGGTTTCGTTATACTAGGAACAATTTACTTACATCAGCCTTCCTCTCACATTGCTGTTGTTTTTTTTTTAATTCATTCGGGCATATGTATATTCTATGTATACATACACTTTCCCTCAAGATAAGAAAAGCAAATAGTACATTAAAGTCTCTTAATTTCCAAGATCTTACGTCTAATATTTCGGCTCTAGCCCTCCCCAGGAGAAAATAATAATAACACGATCACTTTTACGTTGCAGAACAAATTTGTCTCCCCTTCTTCCTAGTTACCTGAATTGATATCCGCATTTTCTTCTGCTCACGACACGTCAGGGAAGTCATCCTACTGCTCATTCCAAAACGTTTTGCGTGTTTATTCTTTGTTGTCTTTTGTACACGCTTGACAAAAGCCAGTTGGCGGAAAATATGCGCCCGTCTTGATTTGTTCTATTAAATATGTGTTCTGATTATTCTGTTTTCGTGCGATTCTGGTTTCTTTTTGCTTGATTGCTGGCAGACACTTTGGATTAAATAGTTGTTGAATTGAATAATTAAATCTTAGGCATATTTTCTGAATAATGAAAACAATAATTAGAATCGACGCCAACTTCGATGCGTGTTAGTTACATGGCGGTTGAGGCGAGACTGGAAGTTAAATTCACGAGACTCAATTGCAAATCATCTTCCTTCCTAAAGAACATAAGCGCAGAAAAAGGCCTTCAGGCCGCACATTTCCCTGGTGTGTGTGTTTGTGTTCGTTCGTTCGTCTTTAATTTAACGTCTTTTCACTATAAGTGATATTAGACGGTGTGTGTGTGTGTGTGTGTGTGTGTGTGTGTGTGTGTGTGTGTGTGTGTGTGTGTGTGTGTGTGTGTGTGTGTGTGTGTGTATTCATTCTATAAAAGACACTCAACAAGAGCATGGATTGATTTACTTCTACATTTCGGCCCTTGGCCTTCCTCAGGGTAAAATTATACACACAAACACACACAAACACACAAACACACACACACACACAAACACACACACACACACACACACACACACACACACACACTCACTCACTCTCTCTCTCTCTCTCTATCTCTCTCTCTCCCCCATTTAATTAAAGATAAAAAGATAAAACAATTTTGAAATTTATCTAAACGAAGAAACGGGGTCAGAGGACACTATCAAAAGGTACATTCAACAATAAAAATGAACATGCCATGTATTGAATACCCATTACATTTCTTGGCCTGAGGGAAAACGGAGTGAATTGTCGAGAGGGAAGAAGAGATGATAAGAGATAAAAGGTTAATATCGAAAACAAATGACATCAGAGAGAGGATCGGTGGGAAGCAGAAGGAGGTGAGAGAAACGGACAGAAACTAGGACGGCAAAAATGCAACCGACACAAACGCTATAGAAAAGATCATCACCAACAAAAATGACGGTATACAGACAGACAAAATAAAATACTGGTGAAAAAGCAATTGAAGAGACAGTTTTCTGTTGTTTCAAGGGCGGTGTGGGATCAATGATTTCAAAAGGCAGGACCCCACTACGGACTTCTGGGAGACAGGATATCATACATAATATGGGAGACAGGACATCATACATAATATACGAACTGAATCAAACAGCCTGCCAAAGCTCTCATCTTTTAAGAATTCTAACATCCTAATATGTTTTTTTATTTTTATTCTTATTTTCGCTTAAAACCCAGCTGACTGCGAAGAGCCATATCAGAACTATCACCTTTTCAATATGCACACGGTACTTCAACAGGAAAAAAAAAAGAAGGAACAGAAAATTAAGTACACATATCAAGTGATACATTCCCACACATAATCTAAGGAGATAGCCCTGGCGTTGACCACTCTGTCCGATTTATCACACAGGGGATTTAAAGAACATACCTGAATATAAAATTAAACATTACTAAGGACAATGAAACATTTATGAAAACGGGCCTAAATTACCTAAAATTGCTTCCGCATTTCTCATTTCCCTAGAGCCAAACATGCATTTAATACATGTACCCAATTATCAATCCTAAGAGAAAGTATGTAAGACTTTATTGAACACATACAGATGAATGGACCAGCAAGGCACAAAAGGATAGGAAGAAATGACAGAAAACAAAGGAACAAGGCAGAAATAAAGACAGCGACAGAATTTCCAGACAGTGGGAATACTATTCATACCCTAATATGATTAATCACGTATGTGTGCGTGCGTATGTACATACATGTATGTATGTATGTATGTATGTATGTATGTATGTATGTATGTATGTATGTATGTATGTATGTATCTCTCTCTCTCTCTCTCTATAAGCACCTGTCTAGTCTTTATATATATATATATTATAGTATATATATATATATATATATATATATATATATATATATATATAATATATATATATATATATATATATATATATAAAGACTAGACAGGTGCTTATTTCCAACACAGCGGCTTTAAAACAACAACAAAAACAAACAACAAAACACCACCATTAATAGCAAAGCTTATTACAACTTTCAAAAGACTGTCAAACACAAACTCTGAGGATTAATTGACCTCCTTCTCTTCTTCCGTGCTCAATTAGAGGAGGTGGACATAATACTTTAAAGGCATTTTAAAAAGTAGCTAGTCCTCATGTACACTAATGTGTGATAAATGAAAACATGCCCGAACGAACGAACAAACTCTAAAAATATCTTACCGCAAAATAACATACTGAAAAATTCGATGCGAAGGTGACGTGGATTCTGTAACACGATTCTACGTGATACTCATAACATATAATTGCACGAAGTAAAAATGAACAGTAAGTCTAACTTTTAATGACCTACCCGTGTGCATTACTTTTTATCTTTTGTATGTTTCTAATTTATAATTTTGTTTATATATATATATATATATATATATATATATATATATATATATATATATATATATATATACATGTGTGTGTGTGTGTGTGTGTGTGTGTGTGTGTGTGTGTGTGTGGTGTGTGTGTGCGCGCGCGCGCGTGCGTGTGTGTGCCTTTTTTTTTTATGAACTTAGAGAATCAATATATCAATTTACATGTTTGTGAACTTTCCAGCCTCTCACTTTGACCGCACTTCCATTTTGCCATTATTATTTTGTATAATTGTCTTTACAATTTCTGAACACGAACGTTTGAAAAACAGGTTTGAAAAAAAGAAAGAAAGAAATGAAGTGGAAAAAAAACAAAAACCCACTTCGAAGTAGGCCGCAAAGAATGACAGTATCACACTAATTCATTCTGTTGTCTTACGTACTGTGGTTAGCTGGCTACTAAATGGATATATTTTATGCAAGACTTAGTTCAAGAATGTGAACATCACATTCGAACAATTCCAACTGCGCACCATCAAAATATAGTCATTAATGATAGATCTGCCACAGAGTCCTTGAGCCCGCGCAAAACACTAAGTGCATGCAAGCTTTGAAATGGGGAAAGGAGGAGGGGGCGCGTGGTGGTAATGACTGTGAAACATCGACACCACCCAATGACTGGAGTATTCAGATGGGCAGCGAACAGGCCAGGTTTTGTGTAACGAGAGGGGACGAACTCGAAAATCAAATCTTGAGTCCATGGAAATTTTAAGTGCATCGACCGGAATCGAACCCGGGTCACTCGCGTTCAGGCGAGTATTGTACCACTAAACCACCGATGCTGAGAACCACAGACTCAAAGATCGGTTGTCCCGAGTTCAATCCCAGCCCGCAACATACAAGAGAAAGGGGAAAAACACTGGACTATTCCCCGCCTTTTTTTTCCCCCTATCCCAATTTTCGCACCGCCTCAAAGGTTGTTGCTGCCGTAATCGGTTGTTGTTATTGTTCCCCCCCCCCCCCCTCTCTCTCTCGTTTGTTTTGTTTTTCTTCATTCCTGCATTGCTCTCTTTCCTTCCTTCTCTTTTTTCCTCGTGTTCCAACTTCTGCGCCGTCTCGGTGGCCTTGATACCACGCCGCACATTACGGTTCCTCAAAACATCATCAACCCAAATTCGTTCAGTCGAAATTCCAGTACTAGGAAACTTACAGGAACCAGATATGTCGACCCACCATGAGGTAGCCCACCCCGAGTAGACTCTGCTCCGCTGCTGGGTCATTGTTGCGGAATTTAACGTGCCTGTTAGATCCAACTTTCTACGGATACTGCCAACAACACCCTACTAACGATAGTAATCGTTCTGTTATGAAGCCAGACCGAGCGAGAGCCCCTCAGGTAAAGAGACCACCAACACTACCCTCCATCGACAGCCTCCATGAACCACTGACACCCTGTACCAAACACCTATATAATATCTGAATTCACCTTAGGCACGGGACACCGAAACTGAGGTCACCCCGAGATCAGGGCGTGATGGGCCTCAAAACCTGGGCCAATTCTGAAGATGCCTAATACAATGATTGATGATTTCATGACACGAGTAATGGGGATGATTATCAATGAGTTAGCAAGAAGTTTCACTCAGGACTGAAACTGCGTAATATGACTGTACTCTACGCTTACTACTGTAAAAAATCTGGTGTGAACCAAACTATTGTTATTGCTATTTTTGTTTAATACCCAGCCGACAGCATAGAGCCGTATGAGGGCTATCACCGTTTTAAAACACAAACAATACTTCAACAGGAAACAAAAAAAGAAAAGAAAATTAAGTACACATATCAATGATTTCACGCACAAAGAAAAGAAAATTAAGTACACATATCAATGATTTCACGCACAAAGAAAAGAAAATTAAGTACACATATCAATGATTTCACGCACAAAGAAAAGAAAATTAAGTACACATATCAATGATTTCACGCACAAAGAAAAGAAAATTAAGTACACATATCAATCCATTCACGCACATAATTAAAGGAGATGCCCCTGGCGTTGACCACTCCTACCAATTTATCGTACAGGGGATTTAAAAACATACTTGAATACAAATTTAAACAAAACTAAGGATACTAAAACATAAACAGGCCTAAATTGCCTAAAAGGGCTTCCACTTATCTCATTTCCCTAGAGCCAAAAATGCACTTAAAACATGTACCTTTCAATCTAGGAGAAATTACTTAAGACTTTATCAAACACATACAGGTGAATGGACCAGCAAAGCAGAAAATGATGGGAAGAAATGACTGAAAGCATAGGAAAGAAACAAAGAGAGTGACAGAAAAGAGGGCATTTCTAGCACAGAATTTCCAAAAGGTGGGGATACTATAAAAACTGAAAGTCCCCAGCATCCCCACGGGGGAGTGAACCCAGCTCAAGATACAGATATTTCCCGTGTTAGTTAGGACATTTGAGGTAATATGGATGTAATTAGATTGTGAGGTCCCAGTCTTCCATAACACTTTCAATTCTGGATAGAAGATGGTCAGGGCAGAAAAATCCCACTTTTTTTTTTCCTTTTCTCTCTCTCTTTTTTTTTAGTTTTGTTTTTGTTGTTGTTGCTTTTTTGTTTTGTTTTGTTGTTGTTGTGAGTCGATGGGAATTTGTACCCGCGATCTCCCATTCAGTGGTCTGCTGTGTGACCACTTTACCACAGTGACTGGTCGTTCACTGCTCCAATCATTCTGGGGTGTTATCGTTTCACAGGTACATCCCTTCCCACTCCACATTTTAGGACCTTGCTAGCGTATGGGGTTTTGTTTTGCGCAGACGTCTGCCAGATAATCAAGGGCAGATTTCAATGGCGGACACACGCCTGATTGTACATAAAAAGAGTCACGGTAAGACAATGAACAAAACAAAACAAAACAAAAAGCAAAACAACAACAACAACAACAAAAACCAACTGCAGCGAAATGTGCGTTTTACTGTCTGGTTTATCATTCACATTTAAATGATAGCGTTGTGATAGGGGACTTCATGCGTACGGAACTTTTCGACTTGACACCACAACAACCGCATGACAGCTTTGTTGCCACCGCTGTCAAGCATATTGCTGGTTTTCCAGATAAGATAACAACAACAACAACAACAACAATTATAATAATAATCAATATAATAATAATAAAAGTAATAATAATACTAATAAAACAATAACAACAATAATAATTACAATCACGGTACTCATAATATTTTTATTTGTACAGCGCCTCATTTCACAATAGTCCTAAGCGCTTCAAAGGTACCAGTCACGGAAACTGTTGCGTCTTTAACAGTGTATGATAATAGTACATCCGTTTTTAATATGATTTATAGCGGTAGAGGTTGACACGTTTAATTTTCTTTACACACACACACACACACACACACACACACACACACACACACACACACATAATATATATATATATATATATATATATATATATATATATATATATATATATATATATATATCTACTTTCACGTGTCAAAACCTAAATCCTGCGTGCAACTAGCTCTCAGCGCTCGCATAAAAAGAACACACGGCAAAACATCCTCGCAAAAATTCGGTAGAAGAAAACTTAAAATGTGCATAAAAATACACAGATTTTTTTTTTAACAAAACAAAGAGAGAGACGGACAGAGATAAGAGAGAAAGGGAGAAAAAGAGAGAGAGGTGCTGTAGAGTAGCGACACGCTCTCGCCAGAGCTGCCCAACTTTCACATGATAAACCCGTTTTCAAACACACACGTCCCAATATAAATTATACACACCCCTTCCCTATCTCTTTTTACAGTTCACGATATTGCAAGCACGTAAGAGTTTTGCGCAGGCTCAATAAATACTGCTGGCAGGTTCTGGTTGGCACATACGGAACTGTTCGTCTGCGATGAACAGGCTCAGGTTATCAAAGACTGAGGAACTATTAAGAGGCCGATTCAGTGGCGCACACGAAACTTTCCGTGTAAACTGCTGGGAAAACTGAATATCCATAAAATCTGACCGATGGCATGGTCTCCAAACGAAATCTATATTGGACCCTATATCAACGAAACATATCATCTGTACAGTGCATACATGCGTCCGAAAACATCGGACTGTTAAAAACACAAAACAAACACACAAACAAACAAACAACAATAACACTACTACTAATAATAATCATAATCATAATAATACTAATAATGATAATAATAATAATAATAATAATAATAATAATAATAATAATAATAATAATAATAATAATAATAATAACTGAAGAACGGAAGCCAGACGGACTTAGATTCTCACACTACCAGAATTTCAAATGACAAGCCCATGACGGCCATGGATGGGCAGTATAAGAAGACTTGCTTCCTGTTCTTTGATCCGCCGTCTACATATTCAGACCACATCTGGCGATGAATGTGGCCTTTTTTTTTCTAGTTCCTGCGGCTGCCACAGAGTCTGGTATTCAGCGACATTGCAACCAACCATGTCCCCTGTCCTGTCATTCTACCTGACACAGGCGACATCGCTGCAGTACGTGTACAGTTGCACTCTTGACCACAGAAGCAGGTCGGTGAGGGCGTCAGTTTGAACTTAAGGTTCATGTGTGCTTTGTGCCGGTTGTGGCACAGACATCCGCCGACGTTTTCCGTCAACACGGACGAAAATATCCATGCACGGAAGGTCACTATTTGCTCCGACTTGCAACGTAACAGCCGTTCATACGCCGCACGGCACGGCACGGCACGGCACGGCACGGCAAGCCATGATAATACCGTCAAAAGACGGAAAGTCTTGGATCGCTTGCATGCACTCTTCTTTTCGCCCGTCTGAACTTCCCCCGTGTTTTGATACTGTGATACTGCATTAAATTTCCTTGAAATTTCCTTCATGTCCTCCTTGATGGAGGACGAATACGGAACCTCTTCTTTTCTTAATATCAGATAAAATGTTTTCTTAATATTAAATGGAAAAAAGAAGAGAGAGAAAAAAAAAAAAGGACAGAAACGCAATTTTTCAGCCCTCTCAGGGTTATCCATGATTATGAATCTTAAGCAAATGAGAGACTATAGATGTTTATTCCATACGTCTTACTGTTTTATCAGCAAATTACACAAGGAGAAATAAAAGCATTTAGTGCTTCCAATTGAGTCAACGGTCTGTCTGCTCGGGACGGGGAGGGGACTTATGTGTGGGGTGGAGGTGGGGGTGGGGGCTATTCTCTTGGAGGTCTAGCAATGATTCTGACAGACAGACCCTACATCGTTTGGTTCAATTAGTTTTGCTTGTGACCCAGCTGCCTTCGAAGGCCATATCAGAGCTAACAACACGTTCAGAAAACATCCAAATGTAATCAAAAAGCAAACAAATTTCTGGCATTTCTATACAGTGACAAAAATGTAGGACAGTTACGTGCATGTACATATGTATGTATGTATAGACAGATAGATAGACAGATACGTATATAGTATTATTATCATTATTATCATTTATTTATCCATTTAAATTTTTCCTTAGTTTTTACATGATACTGTTTTCAGTCATGCCATTTTGTTTAAAATCCTACTTATTTATTTGTTACATTGTAATGTGCTTTCAGTTATGTCATTTTATGAATGAATATTTTCTACGACTTTCCAGGAAGTAATCATGGGCTTCAGTGGTACCCTCCCTGGAGTTGTACTTAAAGTATGCTTATTTTTTCTTCTTCTGTTTTTGACAGGGGTAAATTATGTGATGTAGGTGTATTTCCTGTTTGCAATGACGCAAGAATATCTGCATTTGTTGTCATACGATTCTGTTTTTGTTTTATATGATTTCATCAATTTATGCTGGTGTTGTTTGTGTATTTCCTGTTTGCAATGACGCAAGAATATCTGCATTTGTTGTCATACGATTTTGTTTTTGTTTTATACGATTTCATCAATTTATGCTGGTGTTGTTTAAAGAAATACCCTCTTGGTTTAATTCTAAAGTCTTTAATTTCTGCAGACTGTTCAGTAGTTCGGGTTATAAATGGTGGCATTCTCCATGTACACACTACGCAATATGTGAATGAGATTTACAACAAATCTTCAAAAAGTACGCAACTTACTCTCTGCTTCTAATACAACCACAACACAAGCCCCTACCACCTAAGATTCAATCGCTCGTATCCTCCTTACATCCCCACGGATACTGACAATGCTAACGTGAAATGTGAAAATCAATAACTGCTGAAATCATTTACCTGTTGTGTCAACAAACAGTCTATATATATATCACAGTCCTATTTGGGGGTTCAGATGACAAAATGAATTCCGAGTTCTAATGAGCGCCGTGCTCTTCAACGCCACTGGGCGTGTTGACCGTGCTTAGATGAACACTTTTACAGCCATAGATGGAGAAAAAACATGGCAAGGGCAAACGTTGGTCGACAGCATGAACCATTCAGTCACATGAATTAACCCTTTGACTCCCGCACCCTGTGCAACAATTGCAAAAAAACTTAACCCTTACGCTGATGGACAGGGTGCGGGGTGTCAAAGGGTTAAAATCTGTGGCGTGAACGAAACCTAAGCAGGTTAGCTTTTATGCAACAGCACTGACTTTGAGACATTGTAATGTATTCGTTATGTTCGTATACTAAAACCTGCAGGTCGTAGGGACACCACTAACAAGTTTGCAACGAGTTTCCTCCATCATATTTTCAGTCTATGAATTAATCAACTAGGCCACGCCGCCCATTTTCCTCAAAAACACACCCCAAAGTGTGGGTTGTCACAATTTCACTGGAAATATGTTGATACGACTGAACATATACTTCCTGAACAATTACGACTGTGCTCTAATTCAAAATGACGTGTCTTGACTAGTAAAAGCGTTAATATGAGACAATTCTGTTGGTTTTCACATGAACCCCTTTCCCCTTCCCCACCGCTTTGAAAGAAACTGGTGTGATCGTTTTGGACATGGAGCATGATCGTTTAAAATGACTATGGTTACGGGGAATAACTGGTTAACAAATGGTTAACAAAGTAATATGACTATGGTTACGGGGAATAACTGGTTTCAAAGTAATATGACTATAATTACGGGGAATAACTGGTTAACAAATGGTTAACGAAGTAATATGACTATGGTTACGGGGAATACCTGGTTAACAAAGTAATATGACTATGGTTAAGGGGAATAACTGGTTAACAAAGTAATATGACTATGGTTACGGGGAATACCTGGTTAACAAAGTAATGACTATGGTTACGGGGAATAACTGGTTAACAAAGTAATCATGACTATGGTTACGGGGAATAACTGGTTATCAAAGTAATATGACTATGGTTACGGGGACTAATTGGTTAACAAAGTAATATAACTATGGTTACGAGGAATAACCTGTTAACAAAGTAATGACTATGGTTATGGGAAATACCTGGTTAACAAAGTAATATGACTATGGTTACGGGGAATACCTGGTTAACAAAGTTATATGACTATGGTTACGGGGAATAATTGGTTACATTTTCCAAGATGCAGAAGCAAAGTATCTCTGGGATGGTGTAAAATGATGTTATAAACTGATCCAGCGTAATTACTGAAAATCGTAAAGCGAGCCACATTTGCTTTGCGCACTCAGTATAACCCACTATCAAGAACTTTTGTAATGTGATAGTGTGACATGTCACAATTTCATGTGAAATGCTTATAACATCACATATTTCAAATGTCCAAATTGCACGTTTATAAATCTTATATTGTGGTCTCAAGCTATATATATATGAAAATGTACTATGTTACAGTCATCTAATTGCTAGGTAGATAATACAAAATATTACTATCTGGCCTCTCTTTGTGCATAACTAGAGACAGACAGAGAGAGAGAGAGAGGAGAGGGGGGGGGGAGACAGACAGAGACAGAAAGAGATTGGTGGGCTCCAACATTAAGCCGCAGATTGTATTTTTTTAAAACTGTAGATCTAGTGCTCTGATGGATCATTTACAACACACACACACACACACACACACACACACACACACACACACACACACACACACACACACACACACACACACGTCAAATATACAAGTTAAAAGATCCTATAAGTCACGACAGTATCCACCGGCTTATAAATGGAACCAAGAAAACACCCAGCACGCACGCTCACGAAAAATGCATAATGTGCAACACCACAACGGACTGTGGTCGGCTCGCCTAACAGCTTGCTTTTTCAATGCTCTACTTTTAAAAGTCTGATTATAAATGTGCAATGCAAAATGTGTCGATTTATACATAATAGATCTGTCCAGCATCGGGATTTTGGAAACTGCTGCCCCTAGCGATCAAATTTTCACGATGCTCGTATTTCAAAAGAAATCCAACCACAAACACATTAGCCGTTGTCGTATTAGAACGCGGAAAAGAGAACAAACTGCAAACAACCGTCAAAAAGTCAGCCTCAGAAAATAAAAGTTCTGTGACGTTTAAAATGCCGCAGCAGAACCTGACGTTTTCTATGGTATTCGCCAGGAACATCGCACAACGCTGTAGCAAGGATACGCGCAACTGTCACCCTCATAAAGTGTGTGTCTACCTTGAGTAGGCAGTCCTACTGTGCGATGATCTATTCAGTGTTAATATCTTTCGTTTATCTTACCTTCATTTCATTAATTCATTGCTATCCACGCGACTGTCGCCGTCGGGGCAAAATGCATTAAGATAGAGAACTCTTAAATAAATACGAGAAAGTTCCAACACTCTTCGTTCTGTAGTTTGCGTTTACAGACATGCCAGTTTCCCTCTCTTCTGTACATCTGTGCAGTTTCGATAATCCATTGTTTTATTTATTTATTCATTTTTTGTAGCGTTTCAGTTCCCTTGGATGCGTGTACGGTGTGCAACGTATGCACTTTATTTTGTCCACGCTGTGCTGGCGGTATGTTGATGCACAGTCTGTTTGCTCTGTCTTTGGCGGGCGTGCATGCTAAGTGTTTTCACGTTTCCATAAGCCATCGGACACTTATACGACTTACAGGATCTTAAAACGTTAATATTTCTGTTCTGCGTGCGTTTACACATGAACGGAGTTTAGGCACGGGCAGGTCTGCATACATGTTGACCTAGGAGATCAGACTAATCTCCACCCTTTGTCCACCTGGTTGGAGGTACCAAAGGTTTAACTGACTGCCTTTATGTGTATCATGCATGTGGGGGCGCATGTGTGAGATTGCGTGTATATATGTATATGAATGGATTCTGCTTTTGTTGTCACTGCTGTTGACTGTTTTGTTTTGTTTCAAGTCAATAAAAATCAAAAGAAATTTCTCAAGTCTATATTTATGCTAGCCGCCCATAGTTACTGTTTTAAAGGTTTCCGGGTGCACTATCACTAACCAAATTAAACAGCAACAATAAATTTGCATGAGTTAGAAGTCTTCACAGTCAAAGGAAGGTAAAACCATACTAACTTCCCTATGTCTGTCAGAGACAAACCATCACAACTTTTTAAACCAGACAACTGTTAGCGCAACAAACTATTGACTGGGACGTCGTGAGTTCAAACCCCTACCAGTCACAAAAATCATTGTGGGATTTGTTGGACCACATCGGCTCTGTCCCAGAGTTGGACACGCTGTGGGGCTCACTGGAAACACCTGGACCCTTACAGTCCAGTCTCATCCACCTGAAGGACGCACCATTGAGGGTGCTGCTACAATTGCCGGAGCAATATCGCAGATATCTGCACCTTACGGGGTCTGGTTGAAGACCAGAATATAAGGGGTCTTTCACGAAAGTAAACGTCGAGTACAACTCTGTCACGCAAATCTCAATCCCAAATGGAACTCCACAGCAACATCACAATCATTCCAATTCTCATCATCACAGCACTGTAAATAACTGTCCCAGATTCTGTGGCCCTTCACGCCCTGCTCACATGGAATTTCAGTTTTGGTGGATCATCAGATGTGTTGGGTTTGGGGGGTGAGTTGGGCAGCCGAAATGAGCGGTGGAGTTAAGGGACACAAGAGCGTTTAAGAAGAATGAACAGTATGAAACAAAGAAATTTTAATGTTCGAAAGCAAATCTATGTCTATCTATATACACTGTAAAGCAATTACAGTACAATTACGTCCCTTATTATAAACACTTTAACAAAACCGAAACCGATCAGATATGAGCCAACGCGAGACTACGGCAATTTTACCACAAATAAAAACTGTCGAACTGCGAGCCAGCACCACACCAAATAACTGAAATAAGAATGGAAAAATCCTACAGATCATATTTCACAAACCTTTCGCTAAAAAAGACTTAACGCGCTGTAAACAAAGGAGTAAAGACTCTACAGAAGAATACCCTATCAGAAGACTCAAGGTTGCTAAGTTTGACGAATGACCGGCCACAAAAACTTTGGATATACGTTTTTGTAAAAAAAAACTTTATAAATTATGTTTTTTTACTGATAAATTATAATTTATCAACTGCATTCAATTTTCTTTCGCTGCTGCTTCTCTTTGTTTTTTTGTTTGTTTGTTTTGTTTTTTGTTTATTTCAATTACTGCTGTCCGTAGGGTTACTATGTTTTAACAAAACCCAAATAACGGGGAGAATGCACCAATTCATGACACATGAACATTTCTTTCGAGTTAATTCACGTCACTAAGCGGAAATACTTGCATAACGACAGAATGAATCCATTCAAAGAAGAGGCCCACATAACAAAACTGTTTTTGGTATCATACATAAAGACTGCTTTGCATAACTTTACTCACCCTTTACAAACAAGCAAGCAAAGAAGAACTAAACCAAACCACCGATTTTTTTTAAAGACAGCCTGTGAGCGCCCGTGGCCTCAAGACTTGTTTTGAAGACCTCCTGCGTCCTTGAAAGATCAAACGACCGACGATTAGGGGAAGGGTGAGGGAGGGCAGTAGAAACATCCGTTCATTATTACCGATAGCCGTTCACAACCAACCAATATTGTTATTGTTGTCTAAAGCCCAGCCGACTGCATAGAGCCATATCAGGGCTATACCGCTTCAAAATAATTATACAAAACTTCAACAGGAAAAAAAAAAATAGAAAAGAAAAGAAAATTAAGTGCACATATTAATGCATTCGCGCAATAATCTAAGGACATGCCCCTGGCGTTGACCACTCCGTCCAATTCATCGCACAGGGGATTCAAAAAACACACATGAAAACAAATTTATGCATACCTAAGGACATCAAAACATAAAAACGGGCATAAATTACCAAAAACAGTTTCCGCACATCTCACCTCCTTAGAGCCAAAAATGCACTTAATACATGTACCCAATTATCAATCCTAAAAAATATTACGTACGACTTTATCGAACACATACAGGTGAATGGACCAGCAAAGCAGAAAATGATAGGTAGAAATGATAGAAAGCAAAGGAACAAGGCAGAATCAAAGAAAGTGACAGAAAAGAGGAAATTTCTGGCACAGAATTTCCAGAAGGGGGGGGGGGGGGATACTATTTATACTCAAAGAGCCCCCGGCATCCCCACGGTGGTAAAATAACCGATAGCGGGAGAAAAAGTTTTGAAACTGTGAAAAAATACTTGTTTATTTGATTGTTTTACATGTTCTTTCTTCATGTCTTTCTCTGTTGTTTATATTAGTTTACCAACTTTGTGTCCCTTGATACAAATCGTCGACGCGTCCTTAAAACATGTATCAAATCGTCCTTAAATGTCGCGTTCACTAAAAACGTAAGCAATCAAAACTATCCGCTAATCCCATGCTCAAATTCAAAATCTGGAGTTTAGAGTTAGTTCAACAGGAATTCATCGCACTCGCACAATTCCATATGCGCTCTTCCCAAATCTGCAAGAAATTATCTGGCAGACAGGAGGGAGACAGCGGAGAACCCATAACTTCCGCGTTATCAACATAACGCTCTAACCGACTAAGCTTCCCGGGCCACAAAAATTTGGGAAAGCAGCCGAGACGTATCAGCTGATACTTCACTGTGATTACATACACATTCTTCTCCTCCCCCCACCCCCCAAAAAAAATGTTCTTAAGAAGACGAAAAAGAAACAACAATGTTTTCAATTATTCGGGAAGAAGGAATGTCTAAACTACTCTCTCTCTCTCTCCAGTTAAAATTACATAAAATGAAACAAACCAGAATGAAACAAAAAGTAAGAACCGACTTCCACGCATTTTTAAATGAAAGACAATCAAACAAAAATAAAATAGAATACAACCTAATAAAACGATCTTCTTGCGTTTTTCTTCTTGCCGAGTCCAAGACAAAAAAAATGTGACCATCTTTTTCAAAAGTCTGAATGGCGGCCACACTTTTTTTTTTAATCAACCAGCACGCGATCCTCTTGGGTCAGAGTGAAACAAATATCGCAGCCGATACAATATTCTTTTTTCTTATTTTTGCTTCCCAAGTCCTTATCCCAACCTTTAATCTCTCAGAGGGCCGTGTCCACTCCATCTTATGCATAGGAAATTACCCACTGGGATGGACCTACAACCCACATTTGGTTAAACAAGATATTCACTTCGCGCAAAAATCTTCTCCGTCTGTCTGCCTCTTTGTCTGCCTGCCTCTCTCTCTCTCTCTGTCTCTCTCTCTCTCTCTCACACACACACACACACATGACCGAACACAAGAATACACACACTACACATGTAATAATAATAATAATAATAACAATAATAATAACAACAATGCTATTACTATCATTATTTACATTATTATACTTACAATAACACTGAATAATGTAGATTCTTTTGCCTACAACTCTCTTGCCTACTCTCTGCTTAGATACCGTACATCCTTCAAGAGATCTTTTACAAAGTCACCTCACCCCTTCAACTAAACGCAATTCCGGTGTCACTTGTGAAACAACACACACACTACGCACACACCACACACACACACAGGCACATACACATGCACGCACACACACACACACACGAACACACACACGAACGCGTACGCGCACACACACACACACACGCAAGTAAAAAGTGGATGTCACTGCAAACTGTTATTGTTACTGTTATTTCTGTTTAAAGCCAAGCCGACTGCATAGTCTATCCAGGCTATAACCTTTTTAAAACATGAACAATATTTCAACAGCAAAAACGGAAAATAAAACTAAGTACACATATCAATGCATTCGTGCACATAACTTAAGGAGATGCCCCTGGCGTTGACCACTCCGTCCAATGTATCACACAGGAGATTTAAAAAACAAACCTGAATACAAATATAAACGTAACTAAAGGCATTAAAACATACATAAAAGCAGGCATAAATTACCTAAAATTGCTTCCGCGTCATATCCCTAGAGCCAAAAATGCACTTAATACATGTACCCAATTATGAACCAGCAAGGCAGAAAATGATAGGAAGAAATGACAGAAAGCAAAGGAACAAGGTAGAAAAACAGAGTGACAGAAAAGAGAAAATTTCTAGCATAAAATTTCCAGAAGGTGGGTATACTATTTACATTGAAAGAACCCCGGCATCCTCACGGGAATGCATACAACCTTGGACACTAGGACAAACGTACAATCTACTGAATAACAAGTCTTTACTCTGACAAGACAGATGTGTGAGCACTCGCCAGTAGACAACAACGAGCAAAAATACTAACCGTAAACACATCTTTACGGAAAGCGCAGCCTCACCCGATTTATCAACATTCAACGTTTTCAATCCGGGACACAAGAACGCTTTGAAGTAATACTGAACCACTGCAAAGTTCAATTCGTGTTGCTTACATGTACAACCCGGGTGACCGCAGAAACCTTAATGAAATCGGGGCTGAAGACGGGACAGTCCACTAAGAGGGATTCATCGCATGCCAATTCCATATGCGCTCCAGCAATTTATTTGGCAGACTCCCTGAGCCTGCGCAAAACCATAATGCGCTGGCAAGGTCTTGATTTTGTGGAGGGGTGACGGGACAGTAAAAGACCAGAATGATGGGAAGTATGGGCAGCGAAGAGGCCAGTCTTCAATGTTGCAGGCTGGACCTGAACTCCAGATTCAGATCTTGAGTCCACGGCTCTGTCACAGACAAAACTTTTTCCCGTGACATTTACATTACACTTAAAATGTAGCCTCTGCCCACATTAAGGCAGGCCGGCTTCTGTGTTTGCCGTTTTAAAATTGTACAATGAAAATTCACGAGAATGACAAATGACAGATAAGTGCCCTTTGAACATTGTGGACTGAAGACTCACCAGAACGGCAGATGAGAGATAAGTGCCCTTTGAACATTGTGGACTGAAGACTCACCAGAACGGCAGATGAGAGATAAGTGCCCTTTGAACATTGTGGACTAAAGACTCACCAGAACGGCAGATGAGAGATAAGTGCCCTTTGAACATTGTGGACTGAAGACTCACCAGAACGGCAGATGAGAGATAAGTGCCCTTTGAACATTGTGGACTGAAGACTCACCAGAACGGCAGATGAGAGATAAGTGCCCTTTGAACATTGTGGACTGAAGACTCACCAGAACGGCAGATGAGAGATAAGTGCCCTTTGAAGATTGTGGACTGAAGACTCACCAGAACGGCAGAACAGGGGTGAGTGCAACAGAAATCTTTTGCCAGGCTGGTTGCTATTTAACCCCAAAAGAGAGATCAGAATGAAGAACTTTTGTACTGTACAAACTTTTTCTTAACCCTTTAATTCCCGCGACCTGTCCACCAGCATCCTGCACTGTCAACCATGCCAGCGAAGCAAAAACTCAATCCTTTGATTTCCTAACCCTACCCACCAGCTTCCTGGCAGGAAGCTGGTGGATAGGTGAGGGAGTCAAAGGGTTGTTTTTCAGTTAGTGGATAGGGTGCAGAAGTCACAGGGTTAAAAACTGTATTGAAGCACCTGCTGCCTGTGGTCTGGATCGACCTTGGTAATAAATAACGAATAATAATGATAGCGATTGAAATCAGTGCTATTCATTCGTGGTGATAAGACAGAACAGACGATTCTTTGTAGAACATCGCCATGAAACGAAAAGTTACCAAAGTCTGTCGTTCTGCTACTATGAATTTTAAGAGTTAAGCTCAATTAGAAATTTTCTTTCTAAGGATGACACCAAAGACTTGTCACACATCCTGTGTTCTTTCAAAGTGAAGATTACTGTAACTCTGCTCGCTGGCTGTCCTGACTCAACTCTTCTCCACTTCGGAAGACCCAGAATCCTGCAGCTCACGTTATTTTCAAGGCTCAACGTCGTCAGCCGTGTACCCTTTATTGAAGAAACTATACTGACCCCCCATTTCTGAAAGAATTAAGAACAAGATAGCCCGCATTTGCTACAATATTGTCACTGGTACTGTGCTTATCTCTGTGATCTTGTGAACGCTGCGCATTCCCTCTCGCTCTCTCCGTTCTGCTTCTGACACGACTGTACCACAAAACCACTTCAAACGTAAATGTCGCGATTTCCGTTCCTTCTCTGTGTATGGCCCCAGCTCTAAACTTCCCTTCCTAAGCACAACAGACACTATACTGCTGCTTTATCTTTCAAATCCCACCTTAAAACTAACCTCATCAGACAATAACTATGTCCATGTCAGAAATCTGTCTGTTTTGAAGCCTGTTCCTGCGTCCATTGCTGGACTGTGACTAGGTCTGTGACTATGAATGTGTGTGAGAGAACGTGTCTTTGTTAGCGCCTAGATCCCTAGGTAAGGTCCTTTAAACACGTCATTATTATATTATCATTGTTATCATAATTATCATTACTGTTATTATTAATATAATTATCATTATTATCATTACTATTCTGTAGCTGTTATCATTATTATTACACCATTTCATTAATATCTTATAACAATAATAATAATATTGTTATTATTATTATCATATTATTACTATTCTCATTATCATTTATTATCATCATTATTATTGTTGTCGTTACTATTATCCTTAATACGATTTTTTGTTACTGTTGTAGTAATTATTTTTTCTTATCATTACTACACTATTCTTATTATACTCCTTTGTTGTAATGAAAGCGTGTGGATATATATATCTGCAATCTAAACTGGAAAATAATGAGAACAGTAAGCGAATCGTGAATGTGTCTAGACAAAACGTCCTTTGGCTGACAGAGGGACACACACACACACACACACACACACACACACACACACACACACACACACACACACACACACACACGCACACACACATACACACACACACTGCAATAACAAGTAAAACGGGACACCCGTGGTGGGTCTCCATAAAGGTTGGGTCATAAATCAGGAGGTGGGAGGGGCGGGATCCGTTGCCAATAAAACACAAAGCCGTACGAATGTGTCACAATTACGTAACGGGTATTGAACGTATTGATACCATGTGGTTGTATTTCATTATCACAAACAACTGACTGAATTTATTGAAGTCTTAGATGATGTCTCGGTTGTACATAAACTTACTTTTTTTTTTATCATAGCTGTAATTTTGTGTTTTTCTGGTTCCTATAGCTGTAATTATTCACAAACGATTTGATGTACGTTTTATCATTAATAAAACAACAACACTACTACTAATAAAAACGATGATGATGATTATTAATAGTAGTAGTAATAGTAATAGCAATAATAATACTAATACTACTAATAACAATAATCCGTTATCTATGGTTCTCACTTTACATGCCCACTGTTCACACTGTCTGACTAATTCTACATTGTAGTCAATGTTGGTCTGGACATAATAAATCTCGTGCGTTTCTCTCTGTAAGTCATACACCAGGAGATGACAAATCTGCTAAAACCCCATCAGTGTAAGCAGTTGCACAACAGTGTAAAAATTATAATTCTATTATTTACATTTCAAAACTTAGTAACTGGCCAATGGGGACTGCCATGCTGGTGCTTTAGTGTAGTCCCGTCCTGATTTTTTTGTTTTTTGTTTTTTCTCTGGACTTGACTGTAGGCTGTACATACATCGTACTCACTTAAAAAATACATGACTTCTTTATAAACTGTACTGTTCTCTTTACAATTACTTCATCATCATCATCATCATCATCATCAGTAGCAGCATTGTATCATTATTATTACTGTAATTATTGTTGTCATTATCATCATCATTATCATCATCATTATTATTATGATTAATAATAATCATATTATTATTACTATTAGTAGTATCAGTTGTAATATTATTACTATCATTATTATATTATCGTTGTTGTTGTTACAATTATTACTATTATTATTTAACGTTCCTATGATCTCGAATGCGTGTGTGTACGTTGTTTTGCCCACGCCGTGCAAGCGGCATGTTGTTGGTGCACATCAAAGTGACTAGTCCATAGGTATTATTCTCTTTGGTGCACAATCCACAGTCTGCACACGCCGCCTTCGGTGGGCGTGCATTGTGCGTGTTTGCTGGTTTCCATAAACCAGTTACTGACACGAATTACAGGATATTTAACGTGCATATTCTGTATACGTGTGCACATGAAAGGGTTTTGTCAGTGGCAGGTCTGCATACACATTGACTTGGGAGATCTGAAAAACCTCCACCCTTTACCCAATACCCACCAGGCGAAGGCCTCTAGGTAGACTGAACATAGGATCTTCCGACTGGAAGTAATGTTTTTTCCACTTGACTACTACTCTACTACCCTTTCAAATCGGCAAAATTTAATATCTACTGCAGAAACATTTCAAAAGACAGGACTGAACACTACGTATACTTTATCTGTAAAGTATTAGCATTAGGGATTGGGGTACGGTATGTGTCATTTAAACTGTATCTCATTTAACCTTTTTTTTTTATAAGCACACCAAGTTCTTATAATTAAAGTATATTGCGACAGCACGATTGTTTCGGTTCTACCTATAAGTGAAGATTGAAAAAAAGAAAGAAAGAAAGAAAGAAAAGAACTGACCTAGTGTAACTTTTCAATTAAGCGACAAATGATTCTAAATGCAATGCCATATCATTCTTGTCACATGATTGATTAACATACTTAACATATTTAGTGTCATGTTACTATTATGTTATTTGATTAACATACTAAGCATATTTAATGTCACGTCACTCTCGCACACACGATTAACATAATTAACATTTAACGTCATGTCACTCTCATGTCATATGATTAATTACTTAACATACTTAACATACTTAGTGCATACATTTTAACGGGCATTGCTCCAAGTCGGGTTAAAATGACTCTAAAGATGTTCTACCGACACTATTAAAGAGAATATTTAATGTAAAATCTTGCAACCCAATAGACGCTAGGATTTCATGCACTCAGACCTACATCAAGCACTTTATAATACGTAATTTTTAAGTTCGTTCGCACACAACTATTGCCAACAGTGTGGGAGGGGACAGCACCTTCAAACTTCAAACGAAATTTATATTACACTCACTGTTGCTAAGCGATGTAAAAATACTCCGTCACCAAAAGGACGCACAATGAAAACGTTCCAACGACAGTCATACACAAAAATATTACTACTAATACTCAGTGCTTGTAGAAGAAAATAATCTCTAAGCTGGTTGCGGTTACCTACAGTTTTTGATTTGGTGTATACAAAGTCAAAAGGAAGATTTTTGTTGGTGTAGCTGTTGTTTTCTTTCGTTTGTTTGGTTTTGTTTTTGACGTTTAATTATCTGAAGAAAGAAACGACACTACATAATCTTAACTATGTACTGACCTCCCCCTTCCCCCTCGCCTAGTTCCTGCTTTCAGACATTCATATAACGCGAGCGTGAGCGACTTTTGGGGCTTACACTGCACAAACTATCCGTTCTGCTAAGATTTGAACGAGCCGATTGGGAGGATAGAAGTGCTGACAAGCGATTCAGATTGGTTCTTTTCTCGGCGCATTTATAACACTAACAGTATGACCAATAATCCCGTTTCAACTGTGACGTCATATTGGGCCAATCTGTATTTGGTGTTTGTTCGTTTGTGATCTTACATAACATTTACGCTTGACAAAGAGGTCAGTTGGCCGAACATTTGCGCCTATGTTGTCTGGTTGTATAAAATACGAGTTCTGATTCTATTTTCGTGTTTTTCTATTTCCTGTTTGCTTGAACGCGGGCGGTCGCACTTGTTCTGGAATTCTGCAATAAGGCTGTTGAGAACATACTAGTACATGCCCCAGGCCCCAAAAGGGGTACCGCTGAGTAGCGAGTCTTGCAATAGTAAGAACAAACAAAATACAAACACAAACAAACAAACAGAAAAAAATTCAAATAAACAATCAACACAAACACTCACCCCCCCCCCCCCCAAAAAAAAAAAAAAAATCAAACTTACCTTTCACATGACAGAACTGATTGTCTATCCTACCATACCACAAACGAAACAAGAGGCAGACACTGCTGAAAAAATGAGGTTGGGACAAGTAATGGAGACTCTCCCACGGTATTAAGCCTGTTGTGTTACGGTCTTCCACAAGGAAAGTCCTCATTGTTCCCAAAGCTGGTGACGATCGTTTCCTTCTGTGTACAACTCGTCAGCTGTACTGCCTGGGAAAGCAGGAAAAGAGGAACATGTCAGACACACCATAACTTATATAAGTCATCCCAAAATTTAAAAAAGTAGCAGAATTCGAAAAAATACAGATCTCACCTACATGACTAACCAAACACGCAGTGAAGGTAAAGACAGAATTTGCTCTTGAAAACTGCTTTCTTGATACAACTTACGTTACGAACAAACGCGATGTGTCCACTATCGGGGGCTTGGAAATTGCTCCCTCCAAGCAGTCAATTTTCAAGAAGTAGATTAAAGAGACTAGTATCTATCTGTATAGGCCCCAACTGTTGTTCTGATGGAGTCAATGTCCCCCCTCCCTCCCCCACTTCCCTGGGATAGTCTTATCAACCATATGATCTGAGGTATGTCCTAATATAAAACTGAATCAGATCAGTGAACCTAGTATATAGGTGGCAGTTTGTATGCAATCTTTAGGTAATTGTCAAAACGACCGTCGCTTATTCAATAAATACTGTACCTTATGCAACATGGTAATATAGCTGTAAGCAATACAGATCACAATATCGACCTACAACGTCTTGAATCAGAAATACCTGAACAGTGAACAAGCAAAACCAACGGCCTAAAAGTTCTACAATAAACAGAAACCATTCAAAAAGAGTATTGCTCCAAATATCAGCATTCTCATGGTTGCCTATATCTATTACTTGTTCATTCGTTATTTCTCTTTAACATCTATTCACATGAATACTTACACACTCAGTGCTCTGTCTTCTAGGTCTATACTTGGTCAATGTCAAATTTTAACAAACAAGATAGACAATGAAACAAACCAGCAACCTAACTGAACAAATAAAACAAAAGCAAAAACAAAAACACCCAATCAATCAAACCGACAGACAGACTGGTAAACTATTAAACACCATCAATCCACCTATCACGGAAGCAAATGAACATAGTAAAACAAAACAGACATAAAACGAAAAACAATTACTGGTTCCACTTTAATGAAGTGTGCAAAGTCAAAAGAAACCAAACATGACGGATTTGTTTGAAGACACCAAACAGTAAAGACAAAGATATAATCAACAAAGATAACGCCAACCAAACATGTAAAAATGTATTAAAATAACTGTTGATGATGCTAAGCGTAAATTCCAAAATGAAATTATAGTGCAAAAACATCAATTTATCAATCCGGACACACCTGTTCCCCTTAGGAGGATTTCTCCTAAAAAATAAATGGTCCACCTTTATCATTGTAATTTATCATGCACCGTCTCTAGGTGCGTTTCTACTGCTGTCACTGCCCAGTTTTCCCATAATCAAAACACAAGCCAGCATGTTGTCTGCATAAACAAAACACTGTACAGCATGGGTAATGAAGTAATGAATAATAAATAAATGAATAGATAATTAAACAAATAAACAAACAGATAAACAAATAGACACACTTATACTCCTGAAAATAAAACCAAATGAAATAGAGATAAGAATAATCTATAATAGCCAGGCCGCACCCTTATGTTAAATTACATGCACATAAAGTACTGCAGAGACACGAGACCTATTGTTATCTCTGGACACAGCGCGCGTATATGTTTCTTTCTGAATATTTCAGTGATTAATTTAAGTCATAAAACTGACTGAGACGTCATAATGACCACGTATAAAATAGGGACTGTTGGGAATACCTCAGAACTCCACCAGTATGGCAACAATCAGTGCTGTGTAAGGTCGCAGTTTTGTCCTTCTTGTAGCTAATTAATACGAACTATGCACTATGCTACAACGAACAGTGCGTAAGGTCACAACTTTTTCCTTCTTGTAGTTACTGCAAACTATGCTATAACGAACATTAAGTCACAACTTCTTTCTTCTTGTAGCTACTACAAACTATGCTATAACGAACAGTGTGTAAAGTCACTGCCTTTTCCTTCTTGTAGCTAATACAAACGATGCTATAACGAACAGTGTGTAAAGTTACTGCCTTTTCCTTCTTGTAGCTACTACAAACTATGCTATAACGAACAGTGTGTAAAGTCACTGCCTTTTCCTTCTTGTAGCTAATACAAACGATGCTATAACGAACAGTGTGTAAAGTCACTGCCTTTTCCTTCTTGTAGCTACTACAAACTATGCTATAACGAACAGTGTGTAAAGTCACTGCCTTTTCCTTCTTGTAGCTAATACAAACGATGCTATAACGAACAGTGTGTAAAGTCACTGCCTTTTCCTTCTTGTAGCTAATACAAACGATGCTATAACGAACAGTGTGTAAAGTCACTGCCTTTTCCTTCTTGTAGCTAATAAAACGATGCTATAACGAACATATATATCTTGTCTCCTATTAATTTCGTTGTTTTGCAGGCCTCAGTAGCTCAGTTGGCTGAGCGGCGGGTTCACATGCTAATGGTTGTGGGTTCGAATCCTGGGGAACGCTACATTAAAACTAACCTTCTCGCTGTCCCATCTTAACATCATTGTTGTTCTGGTGGTGTCAGTATAGGGTTAGATAAGCCCCCCTTCCCCTTGCTTCCCTGGGATGGTTATCACCGTGGGCCCTATCACCTGAGGTGGGTGCCGACGTAAAAACTGAACCAAATCAATCAATAATTTCATTGTACGCAAACTCCACTGTACTTTATGGGCAACATTTTTTGCATCATGTCAACGTATTCTGGATAACAAACTTACACTATAAAATGCATACTCGTTTAAAAATGGAAACTCACCACCAATAACATATTTTATAAATTGTTCAGTTTGAAAATTACTTCTTTCACGGAATCACATACCCTTTGCCAGTTTAAAAAAAATTGTCTTCTAAGCTCTGGACAAACATCTTTGTTTTGTGAGATTTAATACACTTATTACTTTTATTATGATCATATTCATAAAAATATAAATTTCAAGTTGTTCAAAGGTATGATATAAAATTACACATACAGCCTAACTAATCAAAATGTGTTAAAACCAAAATGAAATATTTACATTGTTAACATTTTCATTCAAATTTTGTAACCTGATCTTTTAACAATGATAAAATATATTAATAAATATAACTCAATAAAACTGCGCATGTTTCTTTTCATTGTATATACATGTATCAGATTAATTTTTTTCAGAACATAATAACAAAACTGCATCAAAATCTGGTAAGACTAAAATGATGAGAAACACATTCATAATGAAAAAGATGCTAACTTAACTGATAAATTTTTTGGGGATTAATTGTGGGGGGTAAAGATAAAAAAAATATTACAACCATGGTTGCTCTTTATCACTTTCTCCTATTACCAGTTGTAGTAGTAATAGCTGTAGTTCCAGTATTAGCAGCAGTACCAGTAATATAAGTATCATATGCTTCTTTTTTTTCATACCATTATCATTATCAACATTTTAAGAAATCCTGTTTCTTTTTCATATAGTTACTGTTCATTTGTTACCAGTTATATACTACAGCAATGTTCATTCAAGTTTCTGTATTGTAAACAAGAAAGAGGGAAAAAAAGTTACTATCAGTATCAGAAATCTGTAGTTACACTATTATACAAACAGATGATTTTTATTTAAACTTAAGTAAAACTTGAGTGGTTTGATTGTTATATCTTTTTCATATTAGAAAATCAAAATCACACACACACACACACACACAAATAATAATAATACAAATATATACCATATGATATGACATTCTATGAGATAATAATTAAACTCATTTTTATAACCACTTATGATAAACTTTAGAAACCACATTTGTAACACATATATGGCTGCAATAATAATTCACAACAATCGATAACACAGATTCTACCTTCTGAAATCTTTCCTAACAATAACACTATTATTTCAAGATTTCATAATGAGAATCTGGGAACGTGTTGTTTAGTAACTTGTACTAATAAGCATGCATGCTTGTATACTTAATAAGTTAATTACATAATACTTTCAATGTTTGACGTTTACATCACTTGGCATGCTCAGGTTTTAAACATTACAGATCTATATAATTCCTGATAAATCACTCACTGTGTAAGTATTTTTACTGACCACTTTTTTGCCACTTCTAATTTAAGACTGCTGATTATGAGCAACATTAAACTATGTTTAAAGTTTGCAGAAGGTCTAGAAATCTTTCTCTCTCTCTCTCTCTCTCACACACACACACACATACATATATATATATATACATATATATATATATATATATATATATATATATATATATATATATATATACACACACACACACACACACACACCACACACATATTTATATGTATACACACGCACACATGCAACAGATACATGACATGATACAACAGTTTCAGTAGTCATCACTGATGTCATCCTCACAGAAACAGTATAGTATTACCATTAGTAACAATAGTACAACCACTGCAAGAAGTAAACAAAGGGATAATACTAATGTCAACACTTTGACTAGTACTTAGTAAAAGTAGGGATAATACTAGTAGTAGTACAACTTTGAGCACATATAATCCCAACTACAACACAATTACACACGCCCTAAAATTATTTCCCAAAGACATCAAAGCATAAACTGCACAATGTATCATCTGAAAGAAGAAACAATAAATAAATGAATGAATAAAAAAATAAATAAATAAATAAATGAATACATAAATAAATCAATAAATCAATCAATGAATGAATGAATAAATAAATATAGATAAATAAATAAATAAATAAATAAATATAAACAATGAAAGAAAGAACAAAGAGAAATGGACTGATAAAAACAACATTTTTGAATGAACAGAATACAAAACAATTATAACATTTTTTGTACAATGTTTGTAACTTTATCTTGTTTCCAAACATTTCAAACATCGAAACAAAACACACTGGATAAGAATAACAATGAAATGATCATAGACATGACACATCCAGAATGTTCCATCAGCTAAAAATTCTAAACATTACAACAATAACAACAGCAGTAATAACAATATACAAAATTTTATATTTCATAATAATAATGATCACCATGAGGCATGATCACTACTGTCACCACTAATCTAAAACCGCTCAATATCATTATAACAACAACAACAACAACAACAATAATCACTATTATCGTTGTTGTTTATGTTTTTAATACTACTTACACCGAAATGAGTCAACACAGCTAAATAATTTGATTATAATAAATATTATTCTATAAACTTTTATTATCTTTTTCCACATTCATTTATAATCAGTATTAAACAATAAACAAAGGAAATGTGGGATTTTCAAATGAGTGTATATATATATATATATATGATGCTGTCTCAAAAGGTGCCACTGTTATTACTATGGTTATTCAACAGTTCAATAATAAATAATTTTGAACCTTTGACACACATTTTTAATATAATTTGCCTCAGAAAGCATTTGAGAGATACATATGATAAATCCAAATTGCTGTATTATGTTTTTGTGGGTGAAAATAACGAAAATATTCATCAATGTTGTGTAAATCCATCTTCCAATTTGTGACATTGCACATAGCATTCATCATGTGTTTACTTGGTTGTCAGTAAACAGTATATGAGCGAATGTGGTGTTATTTGTGTGACTGATGGAAGATTATATCATGATTTTCCACAAGAATCATGAGTGTACAACGTTTCTTTCAACAATAATGTGATTTGAAAACCCGTATGCTCGTACGTGACATGCTTTGTCACGCTGAATTTATCAAAAATATACTCCTCAAAGGCTATGAATTGCCAATGAAACGAAGTCCATGTGTAAATTATAACTGTATTATGGATCTCTTTTCAAAATATTTCACACACATGGATCGTTTTTGAGTAGTTAACTTGTCCGGTCGATTTTCCGACACTGACCGAAGCCTTGGTCTGTTCGTCACGTACGACAATTTCGGCCTCGGAAAAACTGCACCGACTGCGTCGTCTGCTTCAATCGAGAATTATCTTCCGTGGAACCTCGCGGTACGGTCACGTGATTCTTTTCTTGCCAAGATGGAGGGAAGAAAGCGCGAAGGTGAGTTTTTTGGTTTTGGTCTTTGTTGTACGATATGTAACGTACGATCAGAAGTAACGAACAACCAAACAATATTTAAATACATATTCCTAAGCATCTAGTGGACGTTCTTGTGCTTTTGTTTCAGCAGAACGTTATTTTGATTGATAATGTAAGCGTCGAAAATGTTGCTATGGTAACGAAGGTTGAACGAACGACTTTCGTTTTATCAACAGACCAAGTTTCCGGCTTGGTCTGTGTCACGAACAACCTAAAATATTTCACAGGACAATCATTACTGACAACCATAGGTCAGATTATCGATGTATTGCACTTGCCTGACGAACATTTTAACAATTATAACGAAGTTTCCATGATCTCTTTATTCATAATTTTGCTTCAGCAATTTGCATGGTTGGTCGTGACTAATCTTTCGGAAGACCAAGTGTCTAGGTTTGTACTCACTTGGTCTTATGTCACTAACGACTGTGAAGTAATGCAATTTTAGTTTTGTTACTTGCTTTGCATCCCAGGTGTTTCTATTACAAAGTGCTCTATTATGATATTGTAATGAATAATACTGACATACATGAGACCTATTATTTTCTGATATGCCCTAACTGATTGGTCGTATGTGACATTCACAACACAGACCAAGTGGTTCTATGGGCCCCGCAGTGGGGTACTGCGGATTGAGAAATTAGGGTCCCCTCCTGTTTTGGAACCACAGGAGCTATCTAGTTTGCTGTGTTAGGTAGTTAGGAGTTCCTCTTTCCTGTCATGCTCTCGTATTTCTGCCTTCAAGCCCATTCACCTGTATTTTTTCCAAATTCTCTCCCCAACTCCCCGAAGACAGAGTATGGCTGCCTTTATGGCTGGATAAAAAAGGGCCATGCACGCAAACATCCACTCCCTCTATGAGGTAGTTAGGTTGTGTCAATTTACATGCTTAGATAGGGAGTGCCCGCAGGAGTTTTAGCCTGTGAACGCAGAAGGTTCTATGGGGCCTTTAGAGTAACCCTTTCCCCACCCCTTTCTCAAAAATGTATGTGACAGTTTTTAAGTAATTTGTCTTGTGCTGTTCCTGTATAGGCCTATTCAGATTTCATATTTTAAAGAAAATTACTATCTCTTTCTGTCAGGTTTACGTGTACGCATTGGCCCCAAGACCACTGCCGCACCAACTCCACGAGTCATCACTGGTGCTGATGGCAATTGCCTGCCAAGGTGCTTGAGTCTGTTTATGGGCAAGATACACATCACATTGAGTGCGATGCAGGATTGTCAGCGAACTTACAAAGAGCCTAGAAAGATACATCCAGGGTGAGGGAATGGGAGGGGTATGGGTGGTCAGACACCTTGCCATCCTTGCAGAGGGGTCAGGGCTTACCCCGGAATCATCCATTGACAACGACATGGTAAGGACATCTCTTGTCAGAGAAATAATGTATGTGCGGCACCGAAGCATCAACATGGGGTTATGGCAACTTGCTGCAGCAGCCAATGTTCTTGGTGTTGCCATTTGTTCGGTGTACCCACAGAAGGGATGGGCTCATTACCAGTCACTTCACAACCGTATACTGAAGCCAAGATTCGGCAGTGACATACCTGTCTACATCATGTGGACAACCACCAGGGATGATGTTAAGGATGACATACCTGTCTACATCATGTGGACAACCACCAGGGATGATGTTAAGGACAGACACTGGACGGCAAATCATTTTGTACCACTCATGCCAATCAACAGTGTGAATGATGCCGTCACTGTCAGTGGGAACTTCACTGTTTATAACAGGTTCACACTTGAAGATGTCGCTGTTGGTGACCAGTTCCTCATAACTTGGCGAGAAGAAGACTATGTATGCGAAATAACAATGATTCATCCAGAGGGCACAATCAGAATCAGCTGTATGGAGATGGAAAAAGGTCTCTTCTTTTGGCCATGCGAACAAGATACATCTGATGAAAGCACCAATGTGCTCAAAGAAAGAGTTCACATAGAGCTTGTGGCCAGCAAGAGTTCACAACGGAAACAGTTTTTCAAGCTGGTTTGAATTTTGCCTCAAGGGTTTTTTGTCTTTTATTATGCTGAAATTGGTCAGCTTGTTAGGAGTTGAGGGAATCTCTACAGGGAGTTGGACTTCCTCGCTGTCTATCACTGCATGTTTAGTGGGATATTTATGCACATCATTTATTTGTCAATCAACTACAGTTGTTTTTATTAACTAAACTTCTGCCCTTGGCCTTCTTGTCATTTTTTGTCTCTGCTCCGATACAACAGTATCTTGTACATAAGAATGGCTTCTTGTACTAGAGCAGTAAAATCGTGTTTTTCTTTTTTTGATGTGTAACTGCTGCCCATACTTGTCCGTTGTATATGACAGCAGACAAAACATAATTTTGACTTATTAAAAAAAAAGCTTCAACTGACTTAAAAATTGCTGATTTGTATTGATTCTTTTAACTGGGTTGCAATAACAATAAAGTTATATATGATACTGCATTGACTACGTGCACTGGTGACAATGTCCAATAAGTCTTCTGGGACAACTGAAAGCTGCTCATTCCACTTTCCGGATATGCTGGCTTCTTTTTATTGATTTTTTCCCTCCTTATGCTGAACTATGATGTTCTTTGCTAATTACTCAACTGTTAGTGTTATTTTACATCACTGTAATCATGTATTCAACATTAGCAGTCATCTGGGTAATTCGTGTCAATGTTTTAATTACTGTACTTTTTGTCTCCGCTATGAATGTCACATACAACATGTGAATGTGCTTACATAACATTTTCATCTAAGAATATGGAGTTTGTTGGTGTTGAATACAAATGCCATTGATAAAAGTCAGTGTATTTTATGTCTTTAACTGATTATGCTGATTTTTGTTTTTAATTTGTGCAATAGTTTCTCAATTTTGTTGCATTACAGCTGATGAAGCTTGTTATAATTTTCATAATCTATGTTAAAAATGAACAAAATTAACTTAAATCATATATTCTGTTGGTAATGAAGTTTTCTGTTCAGCTAGTTAATGGTACAGACAATATATCATGTGGTGTTGTGAACTTAAAACATTTTATTGAATTCACTTTGTCTTCAGACACCGTCACATACGACTGACTTTGTCTTCAGACACCGTCACATACGACTGAAAAATCTGATCTGAGAAATAGTTGAAGGCTTTTGATGTTGATTGTCATGACCATTTGCTCATTATGTTTGTTTCAGTTTGACCCAGTTGTTTGCAAATGATTTTGGTCACCCACACTGCCTTTAAATAGTTTGTGTGCTTGGTCTCTGGTATAAATGTCACATACGACATGAACCTCTCCTGCTTTGTAACTTGAAACTTAAAAATATGAGATCTGAATGTGTTCAATACAATAATGATAATGACTCTAATAAATCTATGTTGAACTTAGAGTACATGTGTTGCTTGTGTCTTCTTTATGTAAACTGCTTCTCCTTTCTCTGTGTCGTATGTGACGGCAGACAAAGTTTTTTTTTAATTTCAGAAAATCCATGGTTGAATTAATTATATGCAAACATCTAATTTTGCAGACATTTTGATTAATTTCTTTGGTAATGTGCAGGTTTCTACTTCTTCTGCTTTTATGTGATGTTTTCAGCGCTCACACTTTGTCTGCTGTCACATACGACAATGTACACTGCTGCACAAAAGGTCATGCAAAAATGCAACTTCTAATCATCCGACTATCTTTTCACTTACTGTCCTCAATTCTCCAGAGCTCAAGCAATCAAATGACTCTAAGATTGTTCATTTTAGATAAAGTTGTATTTTCAGGTGTGATGTCACATTTTGTATGTCACCTTTTGAGATGGCATCATATATATATATATATATATATATATATATATATATATATATATATATATATGTCTCTTTCATATATCTATATATATATATAATACATATATTTAACATAATTATATACAATATATATATGTATATATAAAATCACAATGTATTATAACTATGTAGGTGTACATATATATGTGTTCCTTCCATTTCTTTTTCTTTAAAATAAAACGCCTTATTTTGTTAGCATTCTCACTGTTACTGGTGCACAGATATGCTCAACATTCATCATTTCTGAAAATTTCATTTTTAGAGATGTTTTTGTCAGAAAGTAATAAATGAACTATGAAGTATATAATAACTGGGAAGAGAATAAAAGAAAGCCTATGCAAGTTTAGTTTTAAGAATTAAAGTTTTAAACTACTGATAAAATGAAGCAAAAACAGCAAGTTATTCAAGTTACACAAAAACAATCATCAAAATCAGCAACATCTATAAATGTGCATGTGTACCACCTTTTTTCCCCCAAAATGCACTCTGTCCTATTTTCTTTTGTTCAAAAAGTTTTGCCCTTTATTTGTTCTGTTATTAAATAATTTTAATAAGAAAGAATTCTCAACCAGATCTTTCATCATTATTGGAGCTCTTACTATAAAGATAATTACTGGTTAGTTTAATTCATAATTCATTGCATATTATAAAGTGTTATACTACAAATATAACATACTATGATTTGTTAATGTAACGAAAAATCTTTTAAAGTTATTTTAATTTCCAACTTGTTTTCCTTTCATCGAAAACTACCTCAGAGAGAAGTTTATCACTAAATTTCTATTTAACAGCTGTTATAGTTAACATTACTTCTTAAAAAAAAAAAGAAACAAGAAACTGAACAAATGCATGCATGCACAAAAAAACAAAATAATATACATATCTTTATCAAGCTACATGGAGGTAACAGAGATACAACAAACAGAGTGAATGAGGGTGCAGAGAAAAGGGGGGTGGGGAACAAGAATTAAGAGAGA
The DNA here is from genome assembly GCA_030674185.1 of Monoplex corrugatus. Taxonomy (NCBI): domain Eukaryota; kingdom Metazoa; phylum Mollusca; class Gastropoda; order Littorinimorpha; family Ranellidae; genus Monoplex; species Monoplex corrugatus. The sequence continues at coordinate 96,638,089 of CM060305.1, read as the reverse complement.
GAGAGAGAGAGAGTTGTTGACAGCTATAGACAGATGCAGCGGAAACCATTTAAGAATGTCCTTTGTTAGTTCTTTATACAAAGATGAATTTAGCACCTACGTCATTCATTAAGTCAGTAAAGCATCTTCCTCCGATACATGCAACCTACAAGCAAAATACACAATACACTAAAAATGATCTCAATTTTGTGAAACTCAGGAAAGTCGACAGATACAAACTCCCACCTCTTTATTCACATCTAATCTTTCAGATTAACACAATAAATTCAGGTCCTGTGTCACTCTGCACTCAGTGCACATTAAAGATCCAGGCAACCAACAAGCTGTCCCTGGCAAAAATCCATTTTTACAGCATAGATCAACAGAAATACACACATGCAGGGGGAGAAAGAAAAGGGTCACACTGTACTGTGGTGATGCTCTCTCCTCACGGAAAGCAGTCCTATTTTGTTATATTATAGATTATCCATTATGACTAAAACATCTACTCACCAACACAAAAAAAACAAAAAAACAAACAACAAAAAACCCCAAAACCAAACCAAACCAAACTAGAACACTTGAGAGTTTAATACATTAATTACAAAAATTCATGAATTCAATGCATTTGACTTTACCTATCTAATCTAAATATATCTAAATTTGCTTTGTAGATAATTGAAACAGACAATAAAATAACATAAAATAAACAGATAAATAAATAAAGAAAGAAATAAAATATGAAAATAACTAAATAAAACAGTATGCAGGGACAGAAAAATAACAATTACAAATTGGTATATTAAATGAAAATCATAAAAATGTTAATTAAAAACTGACAAGGACAACAGCATATTTCATTACTCTTTATAACATGAATACATTTGTAACTTCTAGCTTAAAAAACATCAAAATGGATTTATACTAAATGAAGAATTGAAATTTAAAAAAATAAATCATTATGAAATTTATATTATACAATAAAACACACGATCCACATATCAATAATAATTTTCTTTAATTCAATTTATCATAAAACTCCACACTCTTTAAAACCAGACTCATTATCTGTAAAGTACAAAAACAGCCAATAAAAACAGTGATAGAACTGAATGAAAATTATAGTTTTGAGCCACACAGACATCATTTGCATTTTACATTTGATGTAAATATTTGTGTCTTGTCATAAAGTTTTTTTCTATAGGCCTACATTTTCCGGAATATGTCTGACATCAATAACAAACAGGTCATATATGTTCACAGCATTATTTTTTCCACATGACATTCTAGTTAAGTGTTTAAAAGAAGGCAGCACTGCAAAATTAATAATGTATAATATGCACTATATTGGGCAGTTAGAAACCCTCACATGAACACAAAACTATCAAAATAATAGCCCACTGAGCAAATCGGAGAATAAATAACAAACTGCAATAATACTGTGTTTTATACTGTCAGAAAGGCTCTCACCATGAAAAGGTTTCATAGAAAGTAACGTTTTGTATCTAGGCACACTTCCACACACACACACAAAAAGAAATATGCCTATTCATTGGTTAAGGCAGTACGTCTACCTCTCCCCCTCCTAAATAATCACAATTTAATATCAGAATAAAAACGAACCAAACAAAGGCATTATCACTCAAAAACATAGTAGCAATAAACATGTAAGCCTATAATCTGTATAGGCTAGGGTTATTTGATAGTTAACAAAGGAATGTTAAGAAAAGCAAAAAGACACTGCCGTTAGTTCCTGCAAATCTCACTTCTCTGCAGTTTCTTTCGTCCGCCTTTTTACGTGGTACAAATTTCACTTATTACCGACAGTGCCCAATCCGCCTCTGGTGCCTGCGGTATGTTTGACACTTTTGAGCCGACCCCCTATTTTCTCTGCCTACAGTGTATGCCACACCAACAAAACAACGCAGCCAGCCAGCCGCCTTCTCCTCTCGGGAAAGCTCGGCTGTTTGGCCCTAATCTGAATCTGGGCAATTTTTCTGTCTGCTTTTTTTTTTCCTTCGTCAAAAACTAACAAGCCATCCATACAGTAAAGACCTATTTATGCTTTTGGCGAATTAAGTATATTAAAGTAGTAAACTGATAAAGTACATAGATACAGAACGCTGAAATGAAAAGAGCAGAGAAAAAGGCAGACATAAAAAGATCGATTGCACTGACCTGACAGCAATGCGAGCACAAAGAGCCGCCATTTGGCACATCGCCAAGCTCCGGCAACCTCGCAACTCGTTTTCGACGAGCTACCTGCCGAGGGCGAAAGATTGCACAGTGCACATTTCCATGCAATCGCCGCGGGCATTCCATCACGCTCCTGTAAATCCTTTGTATATGAATGTCTTCCAATCCACAGCAAAGAACCAGAACATCCAAGGGGTATTCTTTATGGCTGTCAAGAAGTGTCATGGCAGCTCAACTCAGATGTCCACAGCTGGTGAATGCTTTTGCAACGCTACACCTCGCACAGGGGCACACTTTTCGTAATCCTCGATTCCGGGCCTGCGTTCTTTTGCCTACCAAAAAACACAGTTGTAAGACGGTTCATCTGTCTTCCAGGATAATATCAGTCTTCGAGCTTTTTTACCCCTTCCTTCGATTCGAACTTTCCATCAAAATAGGTATGGAGAGGGGCGTGTTTACTCAACCACCCCCCTACAGGCATACAGTCAGTGGTGTGAAAACGGGTAACCCATTGAGGGCACGTGATTGAGATCTAAATATAACTTTCTCGGCACTTCAGCGCAGTCCATTCTAGTGGGTAACTTGACCACATCACTAACCATGGTCTCGGTCAAAATTATAACTATGTGAAGATTAAGAAGAAAACATTGAAAAAAGTATGATGAGCATTAGCAGATACAAGATCCTTCGATAAGTTTAATTCTTTTTGCAAACACGTTCGTATTAAAGTGTTTTACTTCACCCCTTCCATAAATAGTAGACAGGCCCGATTTACACGATTTGTACACATGGGGTGCCGCGAAACAGACAGAGAGACTATGGCATGCAAGCGGAGGAAGGTGAGGGCAACAGGAGAGAACAGGGATGTAGCACATAGCGGAGGGGGAGAGTAAGCAGTAGGTTTCACGCCGTTTAAAAAAAAAAGTCGGTGGAATAGAGTCACTTGAAGACGCGCGCGCGCGTGTGTGTCTGTGTGTGTGTGAGTGTGTGCGTGTGTGTGTATTTGAATCTGAACGCGTTGGTGTGGTGGGGGCTGGGGTGAGGAGGGCTCGGGAGGAAGGAAAAGCTCGGATGGCCTCCCAGCTCACCGAGAGTGGTAAAGGGGAAAGAGGTAGGCCGGAAAGGTGAGATGGGGGAGAGGTTTAGACCAATCGGTGGACACGGTGGCCAAGGCCCGTGAGTGACAAGCCCCTAACGATGCACTACCTCGCGAGCACAGGGAGTGTGTTTGCCAAGACTACCCCTCCCCACCCTCACTCCGCCCTACGCCTGCTCACCTCCCGCCCGCCCCCGCCACTTCTCTTTTACTCCTCCTCCTCCTCCTCTCCTCCTCTCTCCCGTCTCCTCTCTCTACAACTTGCGGCAGTCTTTCTATTACCTACTGTTAGTGCGGAGGAGCATGCGTTTGTCGCGTGTACATTCTCGTTCGCGAGTGTGTTCAAGGAGGAAGCTTACTGCAGTGTCCGTGTCTGGGGATTTTGCCTCCTCTGTTCGTCGACGTCGGTTTCTACTGAAAGCTGAAGGTCCCTACTTCACCAGTGCCGAGAATGAAGCAGCGTCTTGCATTCCACTTTTCCTTATTTCGGTTCTGAAAGGATTTCGGTATTTACAGTGGAATGAGTTTTCTTCATTTCGTTGACAGAGAAATTATCTGACTCATGGTTTATATTCTTGAGCGTTTATGAAAATCTTGTGTATCAACGCGGCAAAGTTTGAGGTGATTGTCACTGAATTGGTGATTTTGGTAATTTGTATTGTGTTTTCATTTATTTATTTGTGTGTGTGATTTAAAATTGAGTTGTGAAAAATGTGATTGTGATACACATTCTTGCAATTGTGAGGAATTTGAATATTTTCCATTTACGTAAGTCTACCACGAAACAAAACTGCGTTTTCTTCGTGCTTCTCAGAAATAATTTCAATTTATTCGAAACTGTGTCAATGGAATAATTCTGCTGGACCTCATACGAACTTGAGTATGGATTTATTATAGAAAACCTGGTAGGTGGGTATTTTCTCATTTTTCATTTGTTTGTTTATCGTTTGACTGTATGTGGTTGTTATATGGTTGATACTCGGATTTGGATATGTGAAAGTGTTGCCTTGATATAAGCCTGCTTGTTCATATTCGATGATTATTAGAAGACTAGGCAGACACCAGCAAAACAAAATGGCAAAATTTCTTTCAATAGTAGAATTACAGGGCCAGATTTGTTTGTGTTATTATAACAACACGTTTATTATAACCACTTATCAAGGAACGAACCAGTCAAACTAAACAGCTACAGTAACAGCCAAACAGATTAACAAGCCCTAATAGAAATAAAAGCCACACTTACTATCAGCCAGAAAGTCACTCCGTGACAATATTGTGAAATGTCATCAGCAAATCCAGCACGTAGTTTTACAAAGAACCTAACTCACACACACACACACACACACACACACCACGCACCACGCACGCACGCACGACGCACCGCACGCACGCACGCACGCACCACACAACATACACACACACACACACACACACACACATACACACACACACACACACACACACACACACACACGAGAGAGAGAGCGCGCAACCGACCGACCGCACAATCAAACTAAAATTTGAGAACGAAAGAAAAGTGAAAACAACAAGAAATTTGTCTTAGTGCTTACCAACAGCCTCCAATAAAAACAAACATTTCAATGAATAAATAAATAATACACAATAGCCTACAAAACAACAAACAAAAGGCAAAACAAGAAAAATATATTGAAAAAAAAAATCCCGAAACAAAACACAGATTCAAAATTTACAATACAAAACAACACACAGAAACTAGCATTGCCGTAACGAAACTTGGAAACAACAGGTACCATTTACAACAAGCTGATTTAGCGTGTAAATCCGGGTTTTGCTTTTGCAGTGTTTGTTGTCTGTCTCACAATTAAATAGAATGATACATACGATCGTACACTCTAATGCAAATAATTCTTTAAAAACAAAGCGGCCATCGTACGGAAGCACATATAACAAGTGCAGTCTTGAAGCATTTTCTTCCACTTATCGCCGTCTCTCAAAAATCTTTCATTCCAGTGCACATTAAAATTTTGTATTTTCTCTTTGTTTATCTCCTTTTCTATTATTTAGCATTTTCTTCTAGGTTTATTTTCCTTCTCTTTCGTTCTTATGTATTATGATGTTTACACAAATGTGCTCGAATATGCGTTTTTGTTCAAGCTTAAGACGGGCGTGGACACTGTTTTCCAAAACTGGACGATCGGGATTCGAACCTGCAAGGATATCGCCAACTGGTTAACCCTTTGACTCCCGCACCCTATCCACCACCAACTGCTAAAACTTAACCCTTTGACTCCCTTTTTTGCTTTGCTAGTACGGTTGACAATGCAGGATGCTGGTGGATACGGTGCGGGAGTCAAAAAGAAAAAGGTTGGAGATTTTCTGATCTCTGTTATCAACGTAATGCACAGACATCTAATATCTGATCCCCTTCCGTGTGCCTAGCACGCAGAACGTTGAATAAGCACGTTAGAAATTCTGTAGGCCATGGAAATGTCGGCTTATAGAAACACGAAAATACTGATCATGCATATCCCCTTAAAAGGGAGTAAGACTGCCTTTATGACGATGTAAAAACGAACAGAAAACGGCCTTACACGTAAAATCCCAACTGTATACGCGTTCGTGTATGAGTTGAAGCCCGCGAGTGGAAAAAAAAATAAGGAAAAGAAAGAAGAAAAGAAAAGAAAGATTAAGCTTGTTGTTACTTATCCCCAAAACTGTCGCAAATTTTAAACATGAGCACACACTTTTACTTGTGTAATCAGACATGAGTAAACCGTATTAATTGTGTAATTAAACAATCACTCCTACTTCTAGTACTTGTGATTAAACATCAACACACGCTCCTAATCGTGTCAGTAAGCATCAACACACGCTCATATTTACAAAAAATAATTAAACATTAGTGTACACTCATACTTGTGTAATTAAACATTAACACACTTTTAATTGTGTGATTAATCATCAGTGCACAATTTCGACTGTGTAATTAAACAGGCAATCAGGGCATACTCTGTAATTAAACGTCTTGTGTGATATCAGCGCACACTTTTAATTGCGTAAGTAAACGTCAGCGCACAGTTTTAATTGTGTAATTAAACATCAGCGCACACTTTTAATTTTGTAAGTAAACATCAGCGCACACTTTTAATTTTGTAAATAAACATCAGCGCACACTTTCAATTGTGTAAGTAAACATCAGTGCACACTTTTGATTGTGTAAGTAAACATCAGTACACATTTTTGATTGTGTAAGTAAACGTCAGCGCACACTTTTAATTGTGTAAGTAAACATCAGTGCACATTTTTGATTGTGTAAGTAAACTCAGCGCACACCTTTAATTGTGTAAGTAAACGTCAGCGCACACTTTTAATTGTGTAAGTAAACGTCAGCGCACACTTTTAATTGTGTAAGTAAACATCAGCGCACACCTTTAATGTGTAAGTAAACATCAGCGCACACTTTTAATTGTGTAAGTAAACATCAGCGCACACCTTTAATTGTGTAAGTAAACATCAGCGCACACTTTTAACTGTGTAAGTAAACATCAGCGCACACCTTTTAATTGTGTAAGTAAACATCAGCGCACACCTTTAATTGTGTAAGTAAACATCAGCGCACACTTTTAATTGTGTAAGTAAACATCAGCGCACACCTTTAATTGTGTAAGTAAACATCAGCGCACACCTTTAATTGTGTAAGTAAACATCAGCGCACACTTTTAATTGTGTAAGTAAACATCAGCGCACACTTTTAACTGTGTAAGTAAACATCAGCGCACACCTTTAATTGTGTAGTAAACATCAGCGCACACTTTTAATTGTGTAAGTAAACATCAGCGCACACTTTTAATTGTGTCAGTAAACATCAGCGCACACTTTTAATTGTGTCGTAAACATCAGCACACACTTTTAATTGGTAATAAACATCAGCGACGTTTTTACTTGTGCAAGTAAACATCGGGCACATTTCGATTGCGTAATTAAGCATTAGTGTACACACTTTGATTGTAATCAAACATCAGTGCAGATTTTAATTGTGTTATCAAAAATCAGTGCACACTTTTAGTAAACAAACATCAGTGCATGCTTGTGTGTGATCATACTTGTTTCTCTGCGCTTACCTTGTGTTTTTCAGTGACTGCATTTCTATTTGAATAGGAACTCTGGATTAGTTTTACAGATATGAATTCGTTATCCTGTTATTTCTGTTACTCGTTTTTTTTTGTTTTTTCTTTTTCTTTTTCTTTCAACTACCAGTGTATGAAAACAGTGTCTTTTTTATTACCTGTTCATTTACGAGTATCATTTTCTAAACGGTTACACTATTTAATTCCAAAATTGAGAGAGGACTTTATTTCTTAAATTTGACACACACACACACACACACACACACACACACACACACACACACAAAGACGACACAGAGAGAGAGAGAGAGAGAGAGAGAGAGAGAGAGAGAGAGAGAGAGAGATCAGGCCGAACCTGTGCGCTGTTGCATTCGATTACCAATCTTCCTTTGAATCGGCCCCCGCAAAATTGAAGACATGAGAATCCCGCAGGCTTGCCACCGGTACAAACTCACATTATCTCCCTTTCAAAATGAAGCTCGGCGCATTGCGCTCTGGTCAGTAGCGGTACTGGTCAGTTCTGGTGTCGTGGGTAATTAGTCTTTATCTCATCTCACTCCAGCTTCGACTACTTTTACACCAAAGGCGAAATCCTCCCGGTGTTAAAATTGATGCCCGTGGATGAAGGGAGACATTACAACTTAGACAATTGTTCAGGATTGAGATAGAAGTTTTGAGTTAATTTTGTTTTCTAAGTACTGTTATTTTGATGGTGGAGTATAGATGACTATAACTAATGCTTAATAGTCTGATTTCTGTCCATTTTACTTCTTTGCTTCAATAGTTATTTTTTTCTTTGTTTTTTTTTTTGTTAGCTTTGGAAATGTATATATATATATGTATGCCTTTTTCTTTTATAGATAGGATAAAACTCCCTGCACTACAGTCACAAATTATCATTACTGAAGGTAGCTTAAGTACTGTTTGAACTTGTTAGAAAGTTATGTCAAAAAGTCAAATTATAATATTCTAGACAATGCTTTCTCACCCTTTCTTTCTCTCTTTCCAGTGTTCAAAATGATACTCTTGTCTTATATAAAAAATGTCCCATTTTGTTTTTTGCATGGATTCAGCAATTATCTTCATTTGTTTCCATCCTGTGTTTATTTATCTTACTGCCTTTTTGTTTTGTGTCAGTTAGTTTGATGAATCATTAGTTTTATTTATTGTTTCCTTGTTATTTATTCATATTAGAAAGGCAACCTTATAATAAGATACCATTCTTGTTTCAACTATATTTGGAATGCTCAACAACAGTAGTAGCAACAACGACAACACTGGAAAAACACAGACAAAAACAGAAAATATGTGATGTAATTTTATGGTATTGCTCATTCAAACCCTGCTTCCATAAGAATAAGAATAAACTGTTTTGTCATCCACGAAATGTTCATGCAGAAAATGGAAATTGTACTCACTATTAGACCAAATATGGTCGAATGTAAATAACAAGGAACAACAACCTTTGTGTTCATTTGGCTTTTAGTTTCTGTGAACTGATGGCCTCTGACATCAAAGTGGAGCCACTGTTGTTTCTCTGTCTGTCTGTCTGTCTCTCTTCTCTGTCTCTGTCTCCTCTCTCTCTGTCTCTCTCTTATTTCCCCTGAGTCTGTCTCTTTGTCTCCCTTTCTCTCGCTCATTTTCTCTGTGTGTGTGTGCGCTCGTACACTAGCGCATGTGTCCGTTTTCTGTAATTTTGTGTTTGGTTTAAATCAGTGCACTAACAATATTGTAATTTGGAAAAAATATCAACACCAGAGCTGTATTAGGCACTCGGTCTTGGGCAGTTATTTGCTTCTTCATAAGCAAAATATGAAATGTGAATACTGACGCCGAAAATCATAACATAATGATAATCTTAACATACATTTTTTTTGAAAGGAAAAAAATACGCTCAACTGGAACGTTTACAAAGTAATAATTTTCTTATAAGTTAATATATTTTTGATACTTGTATTAATTTTCAAAGCATTTTTGTTTTTTACCAACCCGTACTTAACCTACAAATAACTGTGAAATAATTATTTTATGATACTCAGAGTACAGAAAATAAATCTTGTTACTGTTGAATTTAAATGATCTGACAGGTGTTTCATTTCTTGTTGTTGGTGGTGTTTTTATTTTTTGACACTTTCTTTAAATCATTTTACTTTCTTTAAGAATTAACATCAGTGTAGAATTTTGAGTTTGTTCAAAAGGGATTCATTTCACTCGGACAATTCCGTATGTGCTCCACCCGGGTCTGCCAGCAGTTATCTGGTAAGACTCCTTAGTGCGGACCCTTCATTAAGCATTGGCAAGGTGTTGAAGTGAGGAGGGCGAAGGGGGAACCTATGAAACACTAAGGTAACATCACCACAATGTTGGAAACATCGAACAGGCTGGTTTTTGATGTTGCGGGCTGGAAGTGAATTTGGGATGTCAGATCTTGAGTCCACGGCTGTACAAAAAGAACCAGCCAGCTGCTTCTTATACATATGTACATGTAACAATGCATACGAACCGAAAGAAACATCAAACGGTAACACCACAACAAAAGAGGGGGAGACACAATAACATTCAGTGGCATGTAATATAATACAAGGTTATTAGTAAACGAAAGAAATTTGATTTAAAAAATGATTGTAATATATATATATGTGTGTATATATATAGATCTATATATATATATATATATATATATATATATATATATATATAATATATAATTATATATATATATATATATATTGTGTGTGTGTAGAGAGAGAGAGAGAGTTTCTTTTTATCTTTAAACCGTGCATGGATCTGGAGCTGAAGAAAGTAGAACATGAAGGTGAGACGCGTGCATACACGCGCTCATCCACTCACTCACCCCCACCCCACCCAACACTCATTCACACACACAAACACTCACAGACGCACAGATCCTGACCGACCTCCCCCATCCCTCAACCCCCCCCCCCCCCCCCATTTCACTTTGGGCAATTTGAACTTGATGAGACATCAGAAACTTGGCACAAGCGGCTTACTCGGTCGGCTGTTTGAAGGGTGGTGAATGAATTGGAAACGCGGTAAATAGAATAACGTCCTATTATGGGTGAGTCAACATCATGTATATATGTGGACAGGATGGTGTCGTCTTATCATGAATCAATCAGTAGTTTGTACATACATGTGGATAGAATGGTGTCGTGTTGCCTAGGGCATTCAATATTATGTATATATACGTGTGGACTGAATAATGTCATCTTACTGACAATCTTACGTCCATACGTTTGAATTGAAGGATGTATTTATACTATGGGTCAATGAGCGTCATATACACATGTGGTTAGAATGATGTCTTACTACCATGAGTCAGTATCATGTATATGATGTCTTGCTACCATGAGTCAGTATCATGTATATGATGTCTTACTACCATAGTCAGTATCATGTTATGTCTTACTACCATGAGTCAGTATCATGTATATGTCTTACTACCATGAGTCAGTATCATGTATATGATGTCTTACTACCATGAGTCAGTATCATGTATGTGATGTCTTACTACCATGAGTCAGTATCATGTATGTGATGTCTTACTACCATGAGTCAGTATCATGTATATGATGTCTTACTACCATGAGTCAGTATCATGTATATGATGTCTTACTACCATGAGTCAGTATCATGTATATGATGTCTTACTACCATGAGTCAGTATCATGTATATGATGTCTTACTACCATGAGTCAGTATCATGTATATGATGTCTTACTCCATGAGTCAGTATCATGTATATGATTCTTACTACCATGAGTCAGTATCATGTATAACACTGAACCAGTGACAGAAAACCCACATGGTGGACAAAGTGGCGCAAGACGTTGTTTTGTTTGCTTACTGTGCACCTTAGATTTTCGTTCAGTCTTTATTGTTCTTTTTTTTTTTTTTTTTTTGCTCAAGTTGAATGCCATTTTTTAACGAGATATTTGACGCTTACAGTTGTTGAGTGGTTAGAACACTGATCTTCAGCTGGAAGGTCTGGGTTCGATCTTACTTGGGTGTCGCCTGGTGGGTTAAAGTGTGTGTGTGTGTGTGTGTGTGGTGCGTGCGTGCGTGCGTGCGTGCGTGCGTGGTGTGTGTGTGCGTGCGTGCGTGCGTGCGTGTGTGTGTGTGTGTGTGTGTGTGTCTGTGTTTTCCGATAGCAGGTCGACGTTAGTGCAGATTTCCTATTTCCTAACCCCCCTCAGTCAGTGATATCAGTGTAGGGTGGCCTCACTATGGAAACACGAAAACACCCCACCAGCATGCACACTCCCGAAACGGAGTATGACTTCTTTAATGCCGGGTAAACAAGCAAACGAACAAACAAACAAACAACAAAACAAAACAAAAAACAAAAGAAAACACCAAAAACAAGACAAAGGCCAGCCACCCAAAAGCCCAGTCGTTCATTTGGATGTACGAATGAGTTGCAGCCCATGAACGAAAGGAAAACAAATAAACAAACAAAGTGTTCGTTTGTTTTTTCGTTTATGATTTCACCGTTGAGTGGCAATCTTTGTTTCTTTGATGTGTTTACCCGTTAGTTTGTTTATAAATTTATTTGTTCGTCTTTGCACAAGTTTGAATGCTATTGGTTCTTGTTCTGTATATTCTGCTTTTATTGGCATATTAAGTTTGTTATTCATTTCTTCATCTGGTTTTTGTATGAATACTTTATTTTGGATGGTATGCAGATCATTCAAGATGTGCAGAAAATTTTAGTAAGCTTAAATAAGTACTACAATCATGTATCAGCCAATGAGCAAAGTAACATCGAGTCGAGTGATCGATGATAGTGTGTGCGTGTGTGTGTGTGCGTGCGTGCGTGTGTGTGCGTGTGTGTGTGTGTTCGTGCGCGTGTGTGTGTGTGTGTGTGTGTGTGTGTGTGTGTGTGTGTGTGTGTGTGTGTGTGTGTACATACATACGTACATATATTCGTGCACCCATGCATCCGCGCCTCCTTCAGTCACTTGTAATTACTTGTTTCCATTCGTGTATAGTTATGTTTTTGTTCTATACGCATATAATTACCTGTTATATAAAACAGATGAACACGATACATGTAATCTAAATGCAGACACAAGAATCAAAAGTACAGGCACAAAACAATATAAATAAATATGTAACATAACAAATAGCGTTTAACAATAATGCTCAGCGTCTCCCTCTGTAGTGTGCATTTCGACATAATCATACATTGTTTTGCTTATCGGTTTGTCTGGTTTGTTTTTTTGTGCTTATGAATTAGTAATAGCAAAACAAAACAAACAAACAAAACAAAAAATAGCCATGCATGGCAGTCTGTTTGTATCTTGTTTTATGAAATAACATTTTGTGTATTTTATTCATACAAATTCAAAATTTAGGCATGTTTATTTATTGGTTTATTTAGTTGTTCATTTTTTGGGTGGATGGGTGGGTTAATTTTCTTGCTTGCGATGATTTACGAGAATACCTATCAATAACAATAATAATAATAATACATTATATTATTGTTATTATTATTATTATTATCGCCATCATTATCATATTATTATTAATCATCATCATCATCATCATCATTATCGGATTATAATTTTATACCACCATGACTGAAACCTTTTTTCTATCCATCGTTAAGCTTAAGTATTCATATTGCATCATTATAAGATTATGATGATGATGATGATGATGATGATGATGATGATGCAGGAAGCTGGTGGAAAGGGTGAGGGAGTCAAAGGGTTACATTTTTGCTTTGTTAGCGTGGTTGACAAAGCATGATGCCGGTGGACAGGGTGCGGGAGTCAAAGGGTTAAGAACTGGGCCTAGACAAACGCTCTGATTTGTTGTACACAAGGACGAGCAGAATTCCAAGTGATTTCACCACATCTACCCTCCCTCTCTATTCTTCCCGCCCTGTCTGTCTGTCTTCGCTCCTCTCCCCACTCCCCACTCCCCGCCCTATCTGGTTGTCCCCCTCTCATCACACCCCGCCTTATCTGTCTGTCTGCCTCCACCCCCCCCCCACCCCGCCTCCCCACCCTGCTTTGTCCCTTCTCTCTGTAACCAGACCTATCTGTCCGTCTGTCGCCCTGTCCCCACATCTCGCCGTGTCTGTCTGTGCTCTTCTCCCCACAACCGTCCTGTCTGTCTCTATGTTTTTCTCCCCACAACCGTCCTGTCTGTCTGTCTGTCTGTGCTGTGCTGTTCTCCCCACAGCCGTCCTGTCTGTCTCTCTGTGTTTTTCTCCCCACAACCGTCCTGTCTGTCTGTCTGTCTGTCTGTGCTCTTCTCCCCACAACCGTCCTGTCTGTCTCTCTGTTTTTCTCCCCACAACCGTCCTGTCTGTCTCTCTGTGTTTTTCTCCCCACAACCGTCCTGTCTGTCTCTCTGTGTTTTTCTCCCCACAACCGTCCTGTCTGTCTCTCTGTGTTTTTCTCCCCACAACCGTCCTGTCTGTCTCTCTGTGTTTTTCTCCCCACAACCGTCCTGTCTGTCTCTCTGTGTTTTTCTCCCCACAACCGTCCTGTCTGTCTCTCTGTGTTTTTCTCCCCACAACCGTCCTGTCTGTCTCTCTGTGTTTTTCTCCCCACAACCGTCCTGTCTGTCTCTCTGTGTTTTTCTCCCCACAACCGTCCTGTCTGTCTGTCTGTGCTCTTCTCCCCACAACCGTCCTGTCTGTCTGTCTGTCTGTGCTGTTCTCCCCACAACCGTCCTGTCTGTCTGTCTGTGCTGTTCTCCCCACAACCGTCCTGTCTGTCTGTCTGTGCTGTTCTCCCCACAACCGTCCTGTCTGTCTGTCTGTGCTGTTCTCCCCACAACCGTCCTGTCTGTCTGTCTGTCTGTCTGTGCTGTTCTCCCCACAACCGTCCTGTCTGTCTGTCTGTCTGTCTCTGTTCTTCTCCCCACAACCGTCCTGTCTGTCTGTCTGTCTGTGCTGTTCTCCCCACAACCGTCCTATCTGTCTGTCTGTCTGTGCTGTTCTCCCCACAACCGTCCTGTCTGTCTGTGCTGTTCTCCCACAACCGTCCTGTCTGTCTGTGCTGTTCTCCCACAACCGTGCTGTCTGTCTGTGCTGTTCTCCCCACATCCGTCCTGTCTGTCTGTGCTGTTCTCCCCACAACCGTGCTGTCTGTGTTCTTCTCCCCACAACCGTGCTGTCTGTGTTCTTCTCCCCACCATCGTGCTCTCTGTGCTGTTCTCCCCACAACCGTGCTGTCTGTGTTCTTCTCCCCACCATCGTGCTCTCTGTGCTGTTCTCCCCACAACCGTGCTGTCTGTGTTCTTCTCCCCACAATCGTGCTCTCTGTGCTGTTCTCCCCACAACCGTGCTGTCTGTGTTCTTCTCCCCACAACCGTCCTGTCTGTGTTCTTCTCCCCACAACCGTCCTGTCTGTCTGTGCTGTTCTAATAACCGTACTGTCTGTGTTCTTCTCCCCACAACCGTGCTGTCTGTGTTCTTCTCCCCACAACCGTGCTGTCTGTGTTCTTCTCCCCACAACCGTGCTGTCTGTGCTGTTCTCCCCACAACCGTCCTGTCTGTGTTCTTCTCCCCACAACCGTCCTGTCTGTGCTGTTCTCCCCACAACCGTGCTCTCCCTGTGTGCCAATCTCCCCACAACCGTGCTGTCTGTCTCTCTCTGTACTCTTCTCCCCACAATCGCCCTATCTCTCTGTCTGTGTCTGTCTGTGCCCCTCTCACCACACCCCGCCCTGCCCTGCCCTGTCTGCCCCCTTTCTCCCACAACTCGCCCTTTCTGTCTATCAGTTCCCCCCACCCCGTCCGTCTGTCTGTCTCTCCGTCCCCCACTCCCCACACCCAGCCGGCATTCCCCAAAGACGCTGTGGCACTATGACATAATATTGTGAAAGTTTGTCGTGTTTAGGCAGGTTTTCGTACAGAAGGCACGGCGACTTAATGATAACGTAGTAATTTCATTGAAAAGTGTACGTGCACGTATGCATTGAAATGTTTTACTTGCCGTTAGAATTGTAACACACGTATATACATGTAGATCTATGTTATATATAATATCTGTGAAAAGTTTGAGTGTGACTGTGATTTTACAATATCTGTCCGTCTGTCTGCCTCCGTATGGCTTCTGTCTGTCTGTCCGTACAAGTCTATTTTGGGAACATCTGTCTGTCTGTCTGTCTCTCACTCTCTGTCTCTCTCTCCTGTGCAACCTCGTTGCCAAAGGCAATTAAAACAGTATCTATCTATCTATCTATCTATCTGTCTGTTTGTCTGTCTGTCTGTCTGTCTGCCTGCCTGCCTGCCTGTCTATCTATCTATCTATCTATCTATCTATCTATCTATCTATCTATCTATCTATCTATCTATCTATCTGTCTGTCTGTCTATGTAATTATCTATCTATCTATCTGTCGATCTAAGTTGTCTTATTTTGGGAAAATCTCTCACTATATATATATAATATATATATATATATATATATATATATATATATATATATATATATATATATATGTTATCTGTGTGTGTGTGTGTGTGTGTGTGTGTACACGCTCGCTGCCAAAGATAATTGTAACAAGACATACAGACAGATACAAATTGAATGTAAATTTATATAAAAACGATACGTTTATTTTCTGAGCCATGACAAAGAAAGATGGGAAGAAAATGAGCGACATGTGTGTGTGTGTGTGTGTGTGTGTGTGTGTGTGTGTGTGTGTGTGTGTGTGTGTGTGTGTGTGGTGTATTGTAAATCTGATATTTTAACACCAGATTACGAAGAGAAATCTGGAAACTGTATCACTTTCAGGATTATGAAACAAGGGGCATCACTCTTCATGCAGACAATGCAACTCTCATTAAACATTGCTTCATTCTGATTTTATGGGGTCGCCGGAGTCGGATTCGGCATATAATCCGCGGAACTGCAGGTTTTATTTTCTGTTTTTCACCTGGACGCTTCGTGTGTCTTCAACGGGATCAATAGCTCTGGAAAATTGTTACGCAAATTTGACACACGCAGAGACGTGATGAAGTGTAGTTAAATTGGGAAAGAAAATCCGCTGTGAATAAACATATAAATTGCTTGTTCAATGTGTAGCGAGTGTGTCCTGTGTGGATTGTTCGGTCGTGGTTGTGTTTTCCCTCCGCAACTGTTTCTCACTGTATAACTGTGTCTCTCTCTCCTGTCCGTAGTGGTTACCCACCTTCCAACACTACCCTCCACCACCACCACCACCCCCACCCCCATTTCCTTGCCACCTTCTCTAATTAGTTCCGTTATACAAATATGATTCATGATCTTGCGCAGTAATTGAGAATATTCTTTATTACGAAGCCTTGATGGAAGCAGAATTGAAGAGGCGTTCTCTGCTGTGTTATGTTTTGTATGTTTGTCTGTTTATATGTATATTTTTTTGTTTCTTCGTTTTCTTTATTTAACTACTTCTTCACAAACTAAAAGGAGAGCAGAAATCATTCACATATTCTACCGTCATTAATTGTGATTTGTTAGTATTCTTTGTCTCTGCTGTCTGTCTGTCTGTCTCTTTACATGACATGCATGCACGCACGTGTATGTCCGTTCAGCTTTTCATCGACCACGATATTAATGTGATACTGTAAGTATTTACAGTCTGCTGTATTTTCATACCCAAACAAGAACAGTAAGTTTTGTCGGCTATTGTCAAATCACCGAAGTTACGCAACATCGGCCACGGTTAGTAGTTAAAATGGGTGTCCGACAGGGGACACCAGGACATCCGCTTGGCGCGTGCGTGCGCATGCACAAACAAACAAACAAAAAACAAACAAACACAAGTGGATTCAGAGATCAGACGACTGTGAGTGTGTGTGTGTGTGTGTGTGTGTGTGTGTGTTTGAGAGAGAGAGAGAGAAAATGTGTGTGTATATGTGTGTGTATGTGTGTGAGTGTGTGTGTGTGTGTGTGTGTGTGTGTGTGTGTGTGTGTGTGGGGTGTGTGAAAGAAAAGGAAAATAAAAACATTTTTTGAAAATATAGAACACGTAGGCCTACATTGTATGGAAATGATGATATTTTGAAACAATATCATTCTAAGAGGAAAGACTTGAAATAGAAGGATTTGAAAATGAAGTGACATTCAACACCTTTCCTCGTAATGTAACCTTATTTCGTATTTCTTGGCGTTCTCTCTCTTTCTCTTTCTCTCTCTCTCTGTGCTTTCGGTACTACCATTGTTGTGTGCTGTGCGGTGGAGCGTGACCGTGTCAGGGTGTTCTTATATTACGATGTCAGGGCCGGGCGTGTCCATAGATCTGTTTGATTTATTTGTTTTTAAACACTTCTGAATGTATTTTCGTGGTATAAAATGAATACACGACATCGTAATTTATAATACAGGATGTAGTTTTGTCAGCAGATTGTCTGGTTTGAGATTGCTCTGTCTGTCTGTCTGTCTGTCGTCTGTCTGTCTGTGTGCGTTTCTCTGTCTAACTCACTGTCTGTCTCTGTCTCTATCTATCTGTCTGTCTCTCTGTATATCTCTCTGTCTCTCTGTCTGTCTGTCTGTGTGTCTTTCTCGTACTGAAAAAATAGGTGGTTTTTTTTATAGTGGATAGGTTAGACGTGTACTGATGTTGTCATTTGCTACGTAGATATTTTTATATCATAATGTTTATCTATTTGTTTCGTTAAAGAATCGTAACTTACATTCTTTCTTGTCTCCAAATACTGACGATGGTGCGTTGTATGAAATGACAGTGAGTAGCCGGGCAATAGAACAATTTCCACGCGTAAATTTAAAGCATTATTTCGAAATGGCAACGTAGAGAGTGGGCACGTTTCAAAGTTTGAATTAAAGACATCATAGGCAGTTAAAAGAACTATGAAGTGGTGACAGATTTTATTTTATCTCAGTGGTTGTTGGTGCCTGCTCGTGCTTTATCATGCACGGCAGGACACGGCACTGTTTGAGGTGGAGCTGTGTTTGCTTGATCTCCTGCTTCTCTTGGAACTGGACTTTCCCGTCTGCTGGCATTTTTTTGTCATCTGATGTGAAGTGAATTTTAAGCCCGTGGCCTCAAGCCTGTGCTTTTGCCCTAACACATTTTCCCGTTCTTTTAAGCAAAAAAAAAAAAAAAAAAAAGATTCGTTACAGTATTATGTCCTTTTTTTTTTTTTACTACCGTTACTATCTCCTGAAATGAAAAAAAAAACAGCAACAACAACAAAACAAAAAACAACACAACAACAACAACAAAATACCACCCACCACCAAACAAACAAAAAAGCTCTTTATAATAATTTTCCATTGCTTTTATTCTTTCTCCCCATTTATAGCCGTGTGTGTGTGTGTGTGAGCGCGCGCGCGCGCGCGTGTGTGTGTGTGCGTGCGTGCGTGTGCGTGCGTGTGTGTCTGTTTCAGCGCTTAGATTTGATTTTATCAAGATTTTTCGCTATATAAATATTGTAATTATTATTATTAATTAAACAACAAATGCAACACACGCACACACACACACATACACAGACAGAGACACACATACACACACACACACACACACACACACACACACACACACACACACACACACACACGCACACACGCACACACACACAGATATACATTTTCTGAAATAAATCAAAACATCCTGCCTAAGTACCTCCGGCCTGGTAGGTAAAGGGTGGGGAATTTTGCAATCACCCAGTTCAACATGTGCACAGGCCTATTAGTGTCTAAAACCTCTTCATGTGTAGACGCATGCAGAACATCAACTATGCACATTAATGATCTTGTAGGTCATATCAAAGTCCGGTGACTTGTGGAAATAAGAGAACACCCAGCATGCATGGCCACCGAAGACAGAGCAACGCCCCGCCGAGCAGTGTAGGCAAAAGAACGTGCATGCACACATCTGGAAAAAAAATGGAAAAGCTAAAAAATTATTTAAAATAAAAGAAAAGAAAAAAAAGACAAATAAAAAAACTTCCTCTTTTTCTTTGTTCTTTACATTTCATTGCTTTGTGGTCGACTGTCACGTGTTTTCCTGGTTAAAATGTTTTAAATCTCAGGTTTTGGACCTCTTTCTCTGTCCTAACATATTCTTGTTAATTTTCGAAATCGTTTAATTTTTCCTTTTGGTTAAACCACTTTTTTCCCTCTTGTCTGCTGAAAGTCTTTGAACATACTTTTTTTTCCTTCTTCTTGTGAACATTCTATCGCTGTGTCCATTGACTGTAGTTTTGGAGCAATGGTGTTGTGTATCCAGAGACGACGAATCCCGCCATTTCTGCGCGATGAGTCAGTGTGAAAAATCGTAAGATAATCCATTCTCTTTTCGTCTCTGCGGTTCTGAGACGAAATTGTACACAATACAAAAGGGAAAAACCCAGACAGACAAACAGACAAACAAACAAGCAATCAAACAAATTGAAGGCATTGCTGTCTATGTGAATCTATACATATGCACGTCTATTTTTGCGTAGTTGTTTGTGTTAATAGGAATTCTGTGTCGTGAAGTCATGCGTTGGGAAACATTGTACCCTATTTCTATCCAAACTTACGTAATTATTATCTAATTGTTACAGTTGTTACCGTTTGTTACAGTGTTTTTCTCTCTTGTTCTTATCGGCAATATATCAACACTCGGGTAAGCGAGTTTCATTTCAATTTTTCTCCGGTGCATATAACAATTATTCAGTCAACACAATAGATCCCAAACAAGCGTTAAGATTATTCTTCTCTTCCGTCCCCCTCCCTCTTTTTTTTTTTTTTTTTAATGCCTCTGTGTCACTTCCCCCACCGCCGATATCATGTTCCCCTCTCACCGAAAACAGAGATCACCACGGGAGCAGCCCTCGCATAAAACCCCACAAAATGTTGGACAGTTTTTGTTTGTTTGTTCTTTTTGTTTTGTTTGTTTGTTTGTTTGTGTTGTGTGTGTGTGTGTGTGTGTGTGTGTGTGTGTGTGTGTGTGTGTGTGTATGTGTGTGTGTGTGTGTGTGTGTATGTATGTGTGTGTGTGTATGTGTGTGTGTGTGTGTGTGTGTATGTATGTGTGTGTGTGTGTGTGTGTGTGTGTGTGTGTGTGTGTGTGTGTGTGTGTGTGTGTGTGTGTGTGTGTGTTATACAATACTCTGATGATGAGAATAGGGATGATGTTGATGGTGATGCTATAAAACTCCATTTCCAGTTTGAAGCTGTGTGACGGACTGTAGTCTACGCATACATCCCCATAGACACAGGCACCTCCGGTACTGAATTCAAGACAAGTGCCACCTCCCGCGTTCAAGCAGTTGGCGGAAATTTTGTGTCTGTCTT
Organism: Monoplex corrugatus; assembly: GCA_030674185.1. Taxonomy (NCBI): domain Eukaryota; kingdom Metazoa; phylum Mollusca; class Gastropoda; order Littorinimorpha; family Ranellidae; genus Monoplex; species Monoplex corrugatus. The sequence continues at coordinate 96,617,439 of CM060305.1, read as the reverse complement.
GTCTGGTTGTATTAATCCTTTGACTCCCGCACCCTGTCCACCAGCATCCTGCATTGTCAGCCATGCCAGCAAAACAAAAACTTAATGCTTTGTCTCCCTCACCCTATCCACCAGCTGCCTGCAGGAAGCTGATGGATAGGGTGAGGGAATCAAAGGGTTAGGTTTCTGCAGTTGGTGGATAGGGTGCGGGAGTCAAAGGGTTAACAAAGTTTTGCAGTTGGTGGATAGGGTGCGGGAGTCAAAGGGTTAAATACGCGTTCTGATTCTATTTTCATGTTTTTCTGGTACCTCTGGTACTGGTCAAGACATTTGAGCAACGTACTCAATGACGCATCAGTAAAGTGACTGAGACTCACAGTTCTTCCAAACCAGCCCATGCCACGTTCAACTTTGGGAAGAAGCCGACCGGGGCCGAAAAGTGCCGCATTAAGATTTTTGGACTAATGGGGAGTGCAGGTCGGGTTAGGGGGAAGGGTTCGAACCCTCTACCTCCCAATCAGTATTCCGTTGCGCTAACCACTTCTCCACTGTTGCCTGATAGTTGTACACACATTTTGTTTATTAAACATTTCTAATCTAGTAGGAAAAAAGCACATCTGCCTAGTCATTGGGAAATACAAGGAGATGGGAAGGTTAAAAACAACAACAACAACAGCACACACACACACACACACACACACACACACACACACACACACACACACACACACACACACACACACACCCCACACACACACACACACAACAAGAGCAAATAACAAATAAGCATTTTAATGTCAGCAGAATAATGTGTAGGTTGACACATGACATATTCAAACAAAATACACCAGGAAGATTGTGTGTGTTTGTAGATGTATCTATAGAACATAACAACTAGTCATATTCTCCCCGTACTTTCAGTATAAAATGAAGATTTTTTTCCTCAAATCCCTGCCGAAGTTTACATTCTTGTACTTTCTAAGAACACACTTCACGACCTTTTTGAATAACATCATTGACATACGAATAGTTTGTCAGCCTGACCAAAGCTCCAATAGCTAATTACCCATTACTCATTAAACTCAATGTTGTTATGTTTAGCCATGTTATTGTTTAAAAAGTAGGCCTATGTTATGTTATTGTATCTCGTTTTTTCCCTTCCCTCTTCAAGTTGCCATTTTGTTCCTTCTTCCTCAATACTTAGTTTGTATACAAGTATCTCCCTTTCCCTTTCATCCACCCTCCTTCCTATTTTTGTTGTTGTTGTTATGTTGTTGTTGGTGTTGTGTGTGTTGTTGTCTGTAATCACTTCAGACATTGCATCAGTGACCCCCCCCCCCCACACACACACACTCACACTACACTACACACAACCACACACACACACACACGCGCACACACATACACACACACCACACACACATACACATACTGCACACACATACACACACATACATACACACACATGCACATACTACACACACACACACACATACATACAACACATACACATACTGGCACACACATACACACACACAATACACACACACACAATACACATACAACACACACAACACACACACACCCCACACAACATACACACATACACATACTGCACACACACACATACACGCACACACACAACCAAGTGTAAAACGAACGGAGAGTCAGGTTAGTAATGGAGGGATGGATACTAACCAATGACTCTCATTAGTGTACTAGTCAGAAGTTAAAGCCTAACATTGCCTAAAGGGGTCTGATCTCAAACAGACCAATCCCACTGACACACAAAGTCGCGATACTGAATTTTTTGCCGGACGTGTAACATAAAGATTTTAGTATTCCGTCTGTAGACAGCTTTGATGGAAAACGTCTGCTTTCATGAAATACACATTAAAACTCATTTATTAAGTTCTGACGGGTGAGGTAGCCAAATGGGTTAGACGTCTGACTTCCAGTGGGAAGGTCTGGGGTTCGTCGATCTTGTACGGGTATCTGTCTGCACGGTAAAAGGTGAAAACTTTTTCGATCTCCTTGATCAACTTGCCCATCGACAGTAGGCCCAGGCCCGTGCAGTGCTACCTTAATTGTACTCATCACCAACAGACCTGCTAGTGTCTAAATCCCCTTCGTGCGTATGCGCACACAATATATCAAATATGCACGTTAAAAATCCTGTAGTCATGTCAGTGTCCGGTGACTTACGGAAACCTGAAAACTTACCGCATGCACACTTACCTAAAATGGAGTATGAAGACTGTGCAGCAACATACCACCTGCACAGTGTGGGTAAAACTACGTATATATACGTTTCTTCTGAGAAAAATAGGATCTCATGAAAAAATTTTTGTTTTGGTTTTTCGTTGTTTACATTTCCGTTGGCGGTAACTTCCGTGACGTTTATCCCTTTTCGAGTTTAGATAAACAAACACATAAATGTATTAACGAATAAAGAAACAAACAAACAAATAAGTAATAAAATGAGGTAAGATGAAATAAACAAAGCACATAGATAACAAAAATCCGGGATATGTCAATGGTAGGCGGCGTCGTAAAGCCATAAACAGGTGACAAATCTTTGTGGAATTGTTGTCATCACACACCACAACACACACACACACACTAACAACAAACACACACACACACACACACACACCACCACACACACAACTGTTGCCCATCCCTGTGGATAAATCACACTCCATCTTTTCCTTCAACATCTTTGAAAAAAAAAATTTTTTTTAAATTGAACTGAGAGAAAGAAGACATCTAACCGTAGCCTATCAGGTAATGCCATCGACAGTAGGCCCAGGCCCGTGCAGTGCTACCTAATTATACTCATCACCAATCTATTTGCGGCCCCTTCGTAATCAAAGCCTGGCCAGACGCTGAAAAGGAGCCTGGGGGGCATTGCCCAAGGATGGCGGTGGGGGAGTGTAGGATAGTTTTTGTGCGTGTGTAGCACTCGTGAATTGCAGACTACACAAGAAGATGAAACCGGCACCAGTAATGCAATCTGGCAAGAAACCGCAGTGAAGCTTGCATCAGAAACACGAAGTCATACACCACACAGACACGGAGATTAGCTAGATCTGTGCGTTGAGGAAAAGAGAACCGTTGGACATTTTGGAGTTTATTTTGCTTCAAGGAGAGTTTATTCACTCACTCACTGACCATTTGTTCCTCGGAGAGCTCAATACATGCGGTATACCACTTTGAAAAACAACCAACCAACCCAACCAACCAACCAACCAACCAACCAACCAAACAAACCCAGTGCGTATGCTTAGTACCTGTTTTCTTTGTGTTGTCGAACTCGCTTTGTCTTGTTGATTATTGGCAGCCATTGCAGTGGCAAAACCTATCATTGGCGCCAACACGGCGATGATTGGTTTCTTGTACTTGTAGCCTCAAGGAACACCACCACTAACTATCCCCTTATATTCTGTCCGTTGACGTCACTGCGTGATGCGGTTGGGTTATCTGCGCGTAGTCTTAACACAGCACGCTCAACATCACATCATTGTAGCCAACAACGCACATTGTTATAAGGTGCAGAAGTGTTTCTTTTTTTGTTCGTTTGTTTGTTTTGGTTTAGTTTGGTTTTTTTTTTTTTCCATGTGGAGTTCAGCGACTTTTGTGGCGTTTACTGTCGGAAACTGTAAGTTCTCTTGCGGTCGTTGAAACGCCGCAGACGCCGCCTAAATATGTAACTGGCAGCAATGGTTGATTTCTTTGTTTTGTTTTGTTTTGTTGTTCATATGGCTGGCTGTTTTGTGAGAGTTTTGTTTTCTTGTTCAGATTGACTGGCTGTTTTATTAAGAGTTTTGTTGTTGTTGTTCAGATTGCCTGGCTGTTTTGTTAAGAGTGTTGTTGTTGTTCAGATTGGCTGGCTGTTTTATTAAGAGTTTTGTTTGTTGTTGTTCAGATTGGCTGGCTGTTTTGTTAAGAGTTTTGTTGTTGTTGTTCAGATTGCCTGGCTGTTTTGTTAAGAGTTTTGTTGTTGTTCAGATTGGCTGGCTGTTTTATTAAGAGTTTTGTTTGTTGTTGTTGTTGTTCAGATTGGCTGGCTGTTTTATTAAGATTGTTTTGTTGTTGTTGTTGTTCAGATTGGCTGGCTGTTTTATTAAGAGTTTTTGTTGTTGTTGTTCAGATTGCTGGCTGTTTTATTAAGAGTTTTGTTGTTGTTGTTCATATGGCTGGCTGTTTTGTTAAGAGTTTTGTTGTTGTTCAGATTGCTGGCTGTTTTATTAAGAGTTTTGTTGTTGTTGTTCAGATTGCTGGCTGTTTTATTAAGTTTTGTTGTTGTTGTTGTTCATATGCCTGGCTGTTTTATTAAGAGTTTTGTTGTTGTTGTTCAGATTGGCTGGCTGTTTTATTAAGAGTTTTGTTGTTGTTCAGATTGCCTGGCTGTTTTATTAAGAGTTTTGTTGTTCAGATTGGCTGGCTGTTTTAAAAGTTTTGTTGTTGTTGTTCAGATTGGCTGGCTGTTTTATTAAAGTTTTGTTGTTGTTGTTCAGATTGCTGGCTGTTTTATTAAGAGTTTTGTTGTTGTTGTTCAGATTGGCTGGCTGTTTTATTAAGAGTTTTGTTTTGTTGTTGTTGTTCAGATTGGCTGGCTGTTTTATTAAGAGTTTTGTTGTTGTTGTTGTTCAGATTGGCTGGCTGTTTTATTAAGAGTTTTGTTGTTGTTGTTGTTCAGATTGGCTGGCTGTTTTATTAAGAGTTTTGTTGTTGTTGTTGTTCAGATTGGCTGGCTGTTTTATTAAGAGTTTTGTTGTTGTTGTTGTTCAGATTGGCTGGCTGTTTTATTAAGAGTTGTTTTTGTTGTTGTTGTTCAGATTGGCTGGCTGTTTTATTAAGAGTTTTTTGTTGTTGTTCAGATTGGCTGGCTGTTTTGTTAAGAGTTTTGTTGTTGTTGTTCAGATTGGCTGGCTGTTTTGTTAAGAGTTTTGTTGTTGTTGTTCAGATTGGCTGGCTGTTTTATTAAGAGTTTTGTTGTTGTTGTTGTTCATATGGCTGGCTGTTTTATTAAGAGTTTTGTTTTTGTTGTTCAATGTGGCTGGCTGTTTTGTTAAGAGTTTTGTTGTTGTTGTTCATATGGCTGGCTGTTTTGTTAAGAGTTTTGTTGTTGTTGTTCAGATTGGCTGGCTGTTTTGTTAAGAGTTTTGTTGTTGTTGTTCAGATTGGCTGGCTGTTTTGTTAAGAGTTTTGTTGTTGTTGTTGTTCAGATTGGCTGGCTGTTTTATTAAGAGTTTTGTTTTGTTGTTGTTGTTGTTGTTCAGATTTGCTGGCTGTTTTATTAAGAGTTTTGTTGTTGTTGTTCAGATTGGCTGGCTGTTTTATTAAGAGTTTTGTTGTTGTTGTTCATATGGCTGGCTGTTTTATTAAGAGTTTTGTTTTGTTGTTCAGATTGGCTGGCTGTTTTATTAAGAGTTGCGACCTCAAAATATCATGTTTTGAGTTCATTCCCACCCAGCAGTATTAAAGTTGGCATGTTTACTGTCCGTCTGAATGCACCAGTCATTCTGGTGATGTCAATGTTCCACAAGTACCGTTCACTTCTCCACTTCAAGACTTTGCAAGCTCACGGGTTTTGTGCAGGCTTGCGTCTGTCAAATAACTGCTGGTACTTTGGATGGAGTGCGTATGGAATTGTCCGCGTGCGACGAATCCATCGCGAGCAAACTCCTATTTATATCCGTGCAGTAATACTATAACAGCCAGCGCCTTTGCTATAGCTGTTGCTTTGCTGTTGACGATCATGTGGAAATGTGACCACCAATGGAAGTTTTTAAGTTTGTGGTTTGCTCAAGAGGGATTTGTCACACTCATACAACTCCGTATGCGCTCACGCAAATCTGCCAGCAATTACCTGGCAGACTCTCTGAGTCTGCGGAAAAAGACCAACGTGCTGGCAAAGCTCATGAAATGGAGAGCGGGGAGGGGGGAGGGAGAAGGGATGTACGAAACACTAAGCTGACACCACCAGAACGATGGAAATATTGAGATGGGCAGCAAGCAGGCCAGTTTTTAATGCTGCGGGCTGGGATTGAATTCGAGATACAGTCTTGAGTCCACGGCTTTATCAAACAAACCAACCGGCCCACGTAAAATTTCGAAATGTTTGGTAACGTACAAACAAATCCGAAATCCGGTACATAGTGCTGAAGGCGACCGAACACATCGTTGTAGCTAAGAAACGTGCCGTTGTTCGCCGTTGTTCGTCGGTCTTCCGCGTTTTCGGCAAGAAAATGTTCATATAAAACGGCTAATGATTTCAGAATACTGACATTTTTGCAGGGCGAGGTTTTCATTAATAAATAATGCACAATAATTACTTCCTTTGCGTGTCTCATGGAGAGACATGCGCATATCACTTCTTACATATTAAAAAAAATATGGAAGTCGATCGTCTTCATATATTCTTTTTAGATAAATTTTAAGTCTTTCCATTGTTATGAAATGTTACATCTTTGATTATCTGACAACATTTTTGTTTGCAAGTATAATTATATAATAAAGCTGTATTTTCATGCAGTTTTTAGGCGTCAGGAAATTTTCAAAGAAAAGAAGTTCATGCGCAAACGGCCAAGAAATGGCCGTTTGTTCTGCATGAAAGTCATTGCTTTTTGAAAACCGGTGCTTTCTTTTGCAGTTTTTGTTACACGCATTGTTTAGGTTTTTGTTTGTTTGCTTTGTAGTTGTTGTCATTAACCTTTTGACTCCATCAGCCTCTCATACAGGAAGCAGGCAAAACCTGGTGGGTAGACCGAGGGAGTCAAAATACTAATGAATAGTGGTCATGCAAAATCTGCGCAAGGTTCGAGGTCAGCTTGTGGCGTGCGGAGTGGAAGGCCGAGGACAAGAGGAGTAGCGGTTTGTCAGAAACATAACGTCAATAGCCAACCCCCCGCCCCCCCCCCCCCACCAGTTAATCAGTGACAGCTGATCTTTTTCAGGGTTAAGGGACCGTGTGGGGGGGGGGGGGGAGGTTCAAGGAATAATCACCGTGTCTGTAGACAGCAAGTAATGGTCTTGGTCTTTGAAAGAAAGGGAATAAAGATCATGATACATGAAAAACAAAAACCTGAAAGCCAATAATTAATATCTACCACCTCACTCTCCACGGTGTGTGTGTGTGTGTTGTGTGTGTGTGTGTGTGTGTGTGTGTGTGTGTGTGTGTGTGTGTGTGCGTGTGTGAGTGTGTATTGTGTGTGTGTGTGTATTTAAAAGTATACGCTAGTGCCCAGCCCTTCTCGCCCCCCCCCCCCCTTCTTTTCTGTTTTGATGTCAGACACTTGGCGGGAGCACGGTTTAGGTGACTGACACAGTGATCCAGTGTGAGCCACAACACGGCCAAAATGGCGCCTTCAGCATCCTATTATCCATGTGATTGGCAGTCCAGACCCCATCTGAGTCACACTGTAAATCCGGAAATGGGAAACATGCCTTGCGCGTTTTCCTTGGCGGTGTTAGTTATGTCTAAACGTGTTAGTTGACAACGTAGGCTACACACGCACTGACGAAGCCGATAGCCAAGTGGGTGAGACTTTTGGTTTCCAATGATTTAAATGGGAAGGTCCGGAATCGATCCTGTTGGGTACCTATCGCTTGGTGGGTTAACAGTGGACATGTTTCCTATCTCCCAGGTTAACCCTTTGACTCCCACACCCTATCTACCAGCTGCAAAAACTTAATCTTTTGACTCCCTCACCCTATCCACCTCCTTCCTGCAGCTGGCGGATAGGGTGAGGGAATAAAAGGGTTACGTTTTTGCTTTGCTGTCATTGATGACGTGAAGTATGTTAGTAGATAGGGTGCGGTAGTCAAAGAGTTAACATGTGTACCTCCTGCTTGGCAGGTTAAGAGTGGAGATGTTTCCAATCTCCCAGGTTAACATATGTACCTCCGGATTGGTGGGTTAACAGTGGAGATGTTTCCAATCTCCCAGGTTAACATATGTACCTCCGGATTGGTGGGTTAACAGTGGAGATGTTTCCAATCTCCCAGGTTAACATGTGCGCTGGCAAACCTGATAGCGCGTAAATTCCCTTCGTGTGGGTACCTACATGCATTGGAGAAAAAAATCAAAGGCTTGGTAAACAAAACAACACACACACACACGCACACGCACACACACGCACACCACACGCACACGCACACGCATACACACACACACACACGCACACGCACACGCACACGCACACGCACACGCACACGCACACACACACACACCACCACACACAACGCACACACACACACAACACACACACGCACACACACAACACACACAACACACACCACGCACACATACACACACACACACGCACACACACACACACACACACACACACACACACACACACACACACATGCGCGAGCATTGTAGGTTATTATCAACAAATAAAAAGAACTGGGTAGCAATAACAATGTGTACGAGTCCAAAATCTTAATCAGGTTTTTTTTAAAATGATCGATATCTTGTTCAGGCTGTTGGCTTGCCCCATAACTATGCAACACACATTGTGTCAAAACAGTGGGAACGCACAGTTATAAATTCAATTTATACAATTCAATTAAAAAAAAGTTAACGTAACGTAACTCAGTAGCATTCGTAAACGTAATCACTGTGGTAAATCTGGGAATGACAATGAATAATATTTATATATCAGCAACTTTTTCCGAATGTTGGGGTCAAAATATGCAAACAATTTACATTTTCAACCGTACCCCCACCCTTCATCTCATACACAAACTCTTGGATGATGTCGGTTGTCTTTTTGTTTTGTTTTTTGTGCCATTTCTTCTGTGCCGACAATTTGCAATGTCTGTTTTTTTTTGTAATGAACGTCTTGCATACAACATGTGTATGTGTGTGCGCGGGTGTGTGTGTGCGCACACGTGTGTGTGGGTGTGCTCCAGTGACAGACTGCATTCCCGGTGTAATGCAAGCGACATGCATCGTGCCAAAGAGCGTGCAGACTCGAGAGAGAGAGAGAGAGGCAGACAGACAGAGACAGAGAAGATGGTTTACTAAGTTTTTATTTTATTTTATTTGTTCATGTCATATTCAGCAAGCATGTCTGGAAAAATAGCGTCAGAATATTGCATAATTGTGATAATGTAGTTTCGCGAAAGGTAAACTTAAAATTTTTTAATGGTTTGAACAAAAAGGCGTAGCAAATATCTTAAAGGTAGTTACGTTGTGTGTGTGTGTGTGTGTGTGTGTGTGTGTGTGTGTGTGTGTGTGTGTGTGTGTGTGTGTGTGTGTCTGTGTGTGTGTGTGTGTGTGTGTGTGTGTGTGTGTGTGTGTGTGTGTGTGTGTGTTTTAAGGCATAAGTAAACTGTGCGCGAATTTGTTTTGGATTCAAAAGTGTATATATTCCTCGTTCCAACAGCAAAGAACAAAGCTAAATTTAATGTTGTTTGGAATTTTTTACATAATGGACGTGGGAGAGAGAGAGAGAGAGAGAGAGAGAGAGAGAGAGAGAGAGAGAGAGAGAGAGAGAGAGAGAGAGAGAGAGAGAGAGAGATGGCACAGGCGGCAGTCAAGATAAGACTGATTTCACATGTGGAAACGAAATTACCGAACGTGTTTTCGTTCGAGTTTCCACCATCCTCCTGTGTGCTCGCTATCGTGTTTCAGCCGACGCAGAGAGCAAAAAGAGCCGGGTTGCGAACCCCGGTACACAGCCAAACCTACACTCCGCTAACCTCGTGTGTATGTTGCCCCAACGTGCCTGGGTGGGGGAACCAGTTTGTCAAGAACACCGGTTTTTTTCCTCTGCTTTCAGCAAAAGCAAATAGCAGCCTTGTTGGGCGAGTCGCTTTATCTGCCGGCTGCTGTGCAAATAACCTTGGCAGAAATATATTTATAGATCTCGATAAATGGATAGATAAGGTTCGATTTGTCCTGTCCTCAGGTAAACGTACTTCATGTGTGGCTGGCTGGGTTGAGTTGATGGACTTGCTCGTTGTATTGTGGTTGTGGTCACTTTGTTTTTCTGACCAATGGTTTGTTCTGTAAGTTCATTCGTATACGGCTTTGACATGAATATAAAGATAATGCGGATACAAAGATGCATACAGTTCAACAGAACTTTTATGTACAGAAGTTGATTACTAATTATGGAACTTTTGCGTGCAAATGGATATAAAAATTATATTCAGTTAGTTCTGTTTGAATCTTCACCCGATACAATGTAGCTCCCCCCCCCCCCCCTTCTCACGCTCCCAGAAACAAACAATCAAACGGAGAAACAAACCAATCAAACGCATCTGTAAGAACAAACCTAAACATTTCATGAACTTAGATAAAATAAAGACCCAAACAAGAAATCAAGAAAACAAGGAAACAACGAACAAACGAACTCGACAAAACGTGCTGGTAATAAGGCCAACAATCTGAACAACAACAACAACAACAGAAGCAACAATTACAACAAGAAGACGAATTGATGTTCTCTTAAGTTGGGTCAGCGTTTTATGATTATGTATCATGTAGGAGTGTGTTTTCCTTTTGTTTGTTGGTTTGTTTGCTTATTTCACGAGTACGCCATTAGCGGGCTGTTCCGCACAGTCAGTAGCGCTCAGAAAGCGAACGTCTTTGTAATCACAACACACGAAACAACACAAGACCAAACAAAACAAACGAACAAAGCAAAAGCTCGATGACGTCCAAAGCGTCTGTTCTGAATAACAACATTGTTGTCTTCATTATCGTCGTTTTTTATCTTAATTTAACGGCGGCATTCATGGCCAGATGTGGCCTGACCATGTCGACGGCGAATGAAAGAAGATCATCAATAAAACGACAGCAACGACGACAGTGCTAAAGAAGCATTTTATGAGAGTCCTGTTCGCCATACGTGTAACTGTTCTTCTTTTTAAGCCAAAATGAATCGGGATGCAAAGACGCTAATGGTGCGACTCCATAAGCAAAACAAACAAACAATCAAACAAACAAACAAACAAAAGCAAACAAACCCTCACAAAAAATATCGTAATAGTACGTCGGGCGCGCATTCTCTCCTCTCTCTTTCTCTCTCTCTCTCTCTCTCTCTCTCTCTCTCTCTCTCTCTCTCTCTCTCTCTCTCTCTCTCTCACACACACACAATACACACACACACACTCTCTCTGTTTCTCTCTGTCTGTCTGTCTGTCTGTCTCTCTGGTTCGCTCTGTCTTGCAAATCATAGACATATATTCTACTTCAAATATTTGCAAATTATTTTCCTGAACTACGATTTAGTATAATGGATTTAATGGGAGTGTCTTGTGTTTCCGAATTACAGTTTAGCTATTCATTAACTCTGTTGGTGGCCCCGTAAATGTTGTTCAGATGCCCCCTTGCACTGAAGAACCCCGCTGCCGCAGTAAAGCGAAAAGGGAAAGGAAGCATTTTGAATAAGCCTTTTCTAGAATTTGCAATACCTTGGATATTTCGGATTTATATTTGCATAACTGAAAATGGGACACGCCATTAACGTTGTGAGAGTTATTGCGAAAGATTTGCAAATAGGTTTTCTTTGCCCGTTTCCCCGACTACTGAAACAGGTTAGATGGGTTAGTTCTACCTAATCAAATTTCACTGAGTAGTTTCGTGTATTTCCGACTTCTTTTGGATCTGATGTTTCGACTTCAATCGATATTGAAAAAAAGAAAAAAAAAGGTGTGTGGTGTGAGAGGAAATAGTCCATCTTAACACTTAGACTCCTGCACTCTGTCCACCAGTATCCTGTATTGTCAGTCATGCTAGGAAAGCAAAAACTTAACCCTTTGACTCACTCACCCTTTCCACCAGCTTCCTGCAATTGGTGGAGAGGGTGTGGGAGTCTAAGGGTTAGTGTTTCAATAATCTGGCGTGTCAGTGTAGTGTATCATGGGTTCCTTCCCCTTCACCCGATTTCTCCTCATTTGAAGACCTCGCTATAACGTGTTTTTGCGCAGGCTTAGGGAGTTACCGGCAGATTTGAGTGGAGTGTTTGTATTTATGGAACTCTCACAGTGCAATGAATTCCTCTTGAACAAACTCCCAGTGCATGGCTGTCTACCGTGCGGTACTGGCCAAACATCAAAACTTAGTTCAAATCCATCCCACATTGCTGAGAAACCGTGACCGCAATGACCCACTGCATTATATATATATCATATCATATATCATATCATATCATATCATATCATATCATATCATATCATATCATATCATATCATATCATATCATATATCATATACATCATATCATATATTATATCAATCAGATCATATATCATATCATATATCATATCATATCATATCATATCATATCATATCATATCATATATCATATCATATCATATATCATATCATATCATATCATATCATATCATATATATCATATCATATCATATCATATCATATCATATATCATATCATATCATATCATATCATATCATATCATATCATATCATATCATATCATATCATATCATATCATATCATATCTTGTGTTGTGTTGTGTTTTGTTCTGCTGTGTTATGTTATAATAATAATAATAATTACAATATTTATATCGCGCTAAATCTTGGTAAATCAAATCAAAGCGCGCTCACTCACCAATCACACGCAGGATCGCACTCAAAGATGAACATTTGTAAAACAATCAATTAAGTCAAAAATAGGCATAAATGTCCATACAATGCTGAAATTATGAACAATGGAAAAATAGCAGTAAAAAACGGCGAAAAAGGCCTCAGAAATTCATTGACGTGGAAAGAGGTGAGTTTTCAAACCTGACTTAAATGCGGAAAGAGTAGATGTGGTCCGGAGCGATAGGGGAAGATTGTTCCACGCAGCTGGTCCTGAGACAGAAAAAGAGCGCTGACCAACGGTTACATGTATTATGTTACGTTACGTTGTGTTGTGCCGTGCCGTGCCGTGCCGTGCCGTGCCAACCATGCCATGCCATACTATATCATATATAATATAATATAATATCATATCATATCATATCATATCATATCATATCATATCATATCATATCATATCATATCATATCATATCATATATCATGTCAGGTCAGGTCAGGTCAGGTATTTTATTTATCAATGCCCATCCAAACACAATTACTTGTGACGCGACACAATGGAATGGACATAGTCATCATCTGAAAAAAAAGTGTTCCAACTGAGCAGAAAACCACCTGTGGACACTGAAACCCCCCTTACCGATACGATACGGACGCGTTGGAATTGATCTAAATCATCTGGTATATTAACTGTTTAATTACGACTTTCTTTTTGTTTGTTTGTTTGCTTGTTTGTTTGTTTGTTTGTTTGCTTGTTTGTTTGTTTGTTTGTTGTTGTTTTTTTAGCGTAGATTGAAGTTTAGCGACCAGCAGCAAAATGTTCATAAAAGGTATTCTTCACTAGTCATGGGTGACTTCCAATACCTGTCGAGTTTTTGTTTCTTTGTTTGTTTTTATGTGTTCTGATTTTTTTTGTTTTTGAGAAGCGTGTACACAGGGTTTTTGTCCATGTTGTGTAGGCGGTATGTTGCTGCATAGTCTGCATACACCGTCTTCAGTGGCATACTGTATGCAGGAAGTTTTCATGTTTCCATGACCACCGGGTGCTGACATGCCTTTCAGGATCTTTAACGTACACACTTGATACTCGTGTGAGTATTCACACGAAGGAGGGTTTAGGCACACATGTTGACCTGGGAGATTGGAAACATCTCGACCCTTTACACGCCAGCGGGGGGTACCCAGGCACAGAATCGAACCTCAGATCTGTCGATAAGAAGTCTGACATCTTACCCACTTGATTATCTCGCCCTTCCCTGAGGACTTGATTCAGTTATAACACAACCACGTTATCAGGGTTAGATAAACAGATTGTCATTGTTTCTATCATGCTGGCATAGACAGAAGGCCGTCCTTCGTCTGCCAGCTTCTCTCTCTCTCTCTGTCTCTCTCTCACTCTCTCTCTCACTCTCCCTCTCTTTCTCGTGTTAACAATGTAATCCCCTCCCAACAATCCCTGGTTTGTGCATGGGTCGATGGCCTTCACAATAAACCATGCATCAGTGTCAGTGTCTCTCTCTCTGTCTCACTGTCTGTCGCTATCTGTCTGTCTGTCTGTCTCTCTTTGTCTCTCTCTCTCTCTCTGACTAACAAGAATCATTTAGAAGATTCCAAATAAAAGGGGAGGGGGGTGGGGGAGAAGGAAAGAAAAAGGAGATCGGGTGTGGGTGGGGTGGAAAGAGAGAGAAATGAAACGAAACAAATCTTTGTTTCTTTTTTCTTTTTTCCTCAACGGTATAGGTATTAGCGCATCAGCCATCTTTCATATCTGCCGCTGCTAGTCATTTAGTGATATCAAACAACAACAATAATAACAACAACAACAGCATCAAAACAGGATACTGCGAAAGATAAAATTTAAAGAAAACAGAGACAGAGACAGAGGGAGAGAGAGAGAGAGAGAGAGAGAGAGAGAGAGAGAGAGAGAGAGAGAGAGAGAGAGAGAGTTTTGAGGTGTGCACGCGCGCGATCATGTGCGTGTTGCGATTTTTCTGCTATTGATCCCCATGTCTTCACCAAACTGGGTCATACGTGCCACGATGTTTTCGCGCGCGCCCGCGCGCGCGTGTGTGTGTTTCTCCATGCAGTGTTGAGAGAAAAAGAGAAAGAGGACATGGGGGAGGGGGTAGAGGGAGGTGGGGTGGGGGATGGGGAGGCGGGGTACTGGCGACGCCACTCGCGCACACACTCACAAACCCAAAGCGAAAATGTAAAACCAACTTCCCACACCGTGCGTTAGCGTTGTCCTTCAGCAGCCATTGATATTCCCTACCATTAAAAATCGTGTTTTTCGTAATTATTGTGTTTACACGCTGTCATGATACATCGACATGAAAATGTAGGAATTTGATCCAACATACTGTTTCCATATAAATATACACCTCTTCATTTTTCCCTTTCCCTCCGTCGCGAGTCTTTTGTTGTTGTTGTTGTTGTTGTTGTTGTATTTCGTTTATGTTTTTTCCTTTTTCTTTTTAAGCAATCGGATTTTTCTGAGATGCATGTATGTACGTTATTTTGCCAGCACTGCGCAGGCGATGTGTTGCTGCTCAGACTGCGTACTCCGTCTTCTGTGAGTGTGCAGGCTGGGATTTTTTTGTTTCCATTTTCAAATCCAGCCACTGACGTGTCTTACATGATTTTTAATGTGCATATTTGATATTTTACATCCGTGTGTATATTCACGAGAGGATTCAGGCACTTGGCAGGTTTGACCACTTGTTGACCACAGATCTCTCAAACTGTTTAGAGGTCCCCACCGTTTACCCACTAGACAGAGGTGTCTAGGCGGATAGAACACAGGACCTTGTGATTAGAATTCCGATATTTACCCACTGGATTAGGCATCCGCTGATAAATGTGCTTTTTCCAGAGTCTGCAGTTCTTTGTTTCCACGTGAAATAAACACCGTTTTTACCCTTTGACTTCCGCACCCTGTCTACCAGCTTCTTTCATAGTGAACCATGTTAGCAAATTAAAATGTAACCCTTTACTCCCTCACCCTATCCATCAGCTTCCTGTATTAAGCTGGTGGACAGAGTAAGGGAGTCGAATGGTTACGTTTTTGCAGTTGGCGGATAGGGTGCGGGAGTGAAAGGGTTAAAGAAATGAGCACATTCAAGTACGCTTCAATGTATGATACACAAGCATGTGTGCAGTTGTTTTTTTCTGTTGGTCGCTATCTTAGAAATTTGGAGTTTCATATGCACTCCATCCAAATCCGCCAGTAGTTATCCAGCAGACTCCATGAGCCTGTGCAAAACTCTATGGCCGGAAAACCTTTGAAATGGGAGGGAGGGAGGGGACAACGAGACCTCTGAAACGCTAAGCTGACACCACCAGCAAAATGATTGGAGCTTTAAGATGGGCAGCAAACAGACCACTTTATATGCTGCTGGCTGCGTTTGAACTCAAGACATCTAATCTTGAGTTCACAGCTATAAACAAAACAGTCCCGATTAAAAGCCATCTTAGAACAGTCATACAGGAGATGAAATGGTTTCTTGGCATTTAATTAAAACAACTCTCCAACAGAATGCTGCACCGATGAAACCCTTCCCCTCCCCCGAAATCGCATTGTTGTGGTGGAGTTGCAAGGTACAACATTGTCTGTCAGCGACTACTTCCGGTCTTTTCGCTGAGCTTCGTACAAAATCAGCACTGGATTTTCCCCAACATGCTTATCACTTCAAACTTACTACTACCACTATGCCTGAATAAGCACCGGTCATGAATGCAGGACTCTCTGAAGTTTGTTCAAGGAGGATTCATCACATTGAAACGACTTCGTAAGCGCTTCACTCAAATCTGCCAGCTATTATCCAGCAGACTCCTTGAGCCTGCACAAAACACTATGCTCTGGTGAGACCTTGAAATGGGAGGAAGGGGATAGGACGTATGAAAACAATTAGCACCACCAGAATGATTGAAGTATTAAGAGGGGCAGCGAATAAACCAACTTTATGTTGTGGTCTGGATCTGAACTCAAGACATGAGACTTTGGGTTTACAGCTCTATCAAAAGAACCGACCAACCACTTTTCCATTGTCTGTAGAAAAGCGATAATGTAGCGCATCAACGTCCATAACTTGACAGTGTGAAATATGTTCCAGTTAAAAAAAAAAGTGTGTGTGTGTGGGGAGGGGGAAACATTATGAAGATAGATTGTGGGGAGGGGGAAACATTATGAAGATCTATCTATCTATCTATCTATCTGTCTGTCTGTCTGTCTGTCTATCTATCTGTCTATCGTCTGTCTGTCTGTCTGTCTGTCTATGTACATATAATATGTCATGTATGTATATATGTATGTATGTATATGAAATGACAGAGTACACAAAACATGTGCATGTGTGTTAAAAATGATAGCATGAAATTAGTTCATAATATGTTTTTGTAGACTAGAGAGCTGATATTATGCATAAATGCATTTCAATCTGAAATGGAGATAGTTCAGCTGTACATATACGCAAGTTATCTGGGGACAGATTTTTGTCTGTCTCTCTCTCTTGGCTTTATCTTTTTTTCGGATCTGATGTTTGAAAATAAATAATCGCGTATAATTTGGATCAAAGGTCAAAGGTCAAATAAATATCGGTGAAAGAGTGAGGGTGTACTTTTTTCAATTTCAATTTTTTGAAAAAAAAAAAAAAAGGGGGGGGGGGGAGATTGTTTCATATCAACCAGAGAGTTGGGCGTACGGAGTGCGTGCGCCCGAGCGTGTTATATAATATATATACACGTGTGTGTGTGTGTGTGACGAAAAGTATAGTAGCTAGATTATTTTTCAGCCGTTTGTTGACGGATTTTTTATCAATTTATCGTGGAAGGTGTGGACCGATCTTTACCAACTTTACGTCAAAGATGTGGACCATGAGGAATCTAGAATACATAACTTTGGAACTTATGGCGCCAAGGTCAAAGTCACACAGACCAAAAAGTGCCTTAAGTCAGCACTTTCTGAGGAAGATGTGTAAACAGTGTTCAAGACCTTTTGACTGTTCACACTGTCTTTGTTGTGTTGTGGCAGTCTACCTTTGTGCTCGCTGCACGCCGATTTTTAATTCATCGGATGCTTCTTCAAGGTCACAGTGACAATGAGAAGTAGGAAATATCAATTTTCTCTAATGATTTCTGTATAAAATGGCAGATAATGAAAATGGTTTGATTGTTAAATTTCTTACATAGTTATTATTAGTATCATCATCATCATTCTTACATAGTTATTAGTATCATCATCATCATTCTTACATAGTTATTAGTATCATCATCATCATTCTTACATAGTTATTAGTATCATCATCATCATTCTTACATAGTTATTAGTATCATCATCATCATTCTTACATAGTTATTAGTATCATCATCATCATTCTTACATAGTTATTAGTTATCATCATCATCATTCTTACATAGTTATTAGTATCATCATCATCATTCTTACATAGTTATTAGTATCATCATCATCATTCTTACATAGTTATTAGTATCATCATCATCATTCTTACATAGCTATTAGTATCATCATCATCATTCTTACATAGTTATTAGTATCATCATCATCATTCTTACATAGTTATTAGTATCATCATCATCATTCTTACATAGTTATTAGTATCATCATCATCATTCTTACATAGCTATTAGTATCATCATCATCATTCTTACATGGTTATTAGTATCATCATCATCATTCTTACATAGTTATTAGTATCATCATCACCATTCTTACATAGCTATTAGTATCATCATCATCATTCTTACATAGTTATTAGTATCATCATCATCATCATTCTTACATAGCTATTAGTATCATCATCACCATTCTTACATAGCTATTAGTATCATCATCATCATTCTTATATAGTTATTAGTATCATCATCATCATTCTTACATAGCTATTAGTATCATCATTCTTACATAGCTATTAGTATCATCATCATCATTCTTACATAGCTATTAGTATCATCATCATCATTCTTACATAGTTATTAGTATCATCATCATCATTCTTACATAGCTATTAGTATCATCATCATCATTCTTACATAGCTATTAGTATCATCATCATCATTCTTACATAGCTATTAGTATCATCATTCTTACATAGCTATTAGTATCATCATCATCATTCTTACATAGCTATTAGTATCATCATCACCATTCTTACATAGTTATTAGTATCATCATCATCATTCTTACATAGCTATTAGTATCATCATCACCATTCTTACATAGCTATTAGTATCATCATCATCATTCTTACATAGCTATTAGTATCATCATCACCATTCTTACATAGCTATTAGCATCATCATCATCATTCTTACATAGCTATTAGTATCATCATCATCATTCTTACATAGCTATTAGTATCATCATCATCATTCTTACATAGCTATTAGTATCATCATCATCATTCTTACATAGCTATTAGTATCATCATCACCATTCTTACATAGCTATTAGTATCATCATCATCATTCTTACATAGCTATTAGTATCATCATCATCATTCTTACATAGCTATTAATATCATCATCACCATTCTTGCATAGCTATTAGTATCATCATCATTATTCTTACATAGTTATTAGTATCATCATCATCATTCTTACATAGCTATTAGTATCATCATCACCATTCTTACATAGCTATTAGTATCATCATCATCATTCTTACATAGTTATTAGTATCATCATCATCATTCTTATATAGTTATTAGTATCATCATCACCATTCTTACATAGTTATTAGTATCATCATCATCATTCTTACATAGCTATTAGTATCATCATCACCATTCTTACATAGTTATTAGTATCATCATCATCATTCTTACATAGCTATTAGTATCATCATCATCATTCTTACATAGTTATTAGTATCATCATCATCATTCTTACATAGCTATTAGTATCATCATCACCATTCTTACATAGTTATTAGTATCATCATCATCATTCTTACATAGCTATTAGTATCATCATCATCATTCTTACATAGTTATTAGTATCATCATGATCATTCTTACATAGCTATTAGTATCATCATCATCATTTTTGTTTTCATCATCATCATCACATATTCGTGTTGTCATCATTCGATTTCGTCCGTTTTCCGGTAAGTTGGTTCATCCGTGTTTATATAAACGCAAAACAGTCCAAATGTGGAGTAACGTCATCCAGTGTCGCCATTTGTTCAAGAGGCTCATAGTGGTAGAAAAACAAACATAAAAAAATGTTACGACTACTGACTGGAATTTCGATTATTACGATGGCTATGCAAATTTTACTTGAAGTATAGATGAGATTCTGCACTGGCTGTTGTAGTATTAGAAATGGCAACTTTGCCACCATCAATTTTAGCGATGAGTTGTAAACTCGTTCTTGTTGAAATTGTACTGAAAAAGTGTATGCCTCTATGAGTAATGATTGAAATCATTGATTTTAAAATAGTATAGCTTCCCTGCGCTTGCGAGAGCGTGGAGGCAGATTTGGTTGGGGAAGGGGAGTAGTGGTGGTGTGGTAGGGTGGAGGAAGGGCATATTAAATACCTTCAAGTGCAAACTATATAACATGTCGTAGTCTTATTTTCATTGTATCGATGACGACACTGTCGCTCCCTAACACAGAGGAGTAAGAGATGTAAGATTATGTTTTATAATCTTAAAGCAGCTTACAATAATCTGCAGTGTCAAGAGAAAGCTGGAAAGAAGTATAAAGTGATGGAGTGATTTTCTAGTAAATTGTGGAGGAGGAAGGGGGTATTTGTTTATTTTTAACAGAAAAAAATTCTTCTTTGGTTTGTTGTTTATCGGCTTACAATTTCTGAAACCGCTTTTGAGAAAAAGCCGACAATATCGAATGAAACAGCTGGAATGAATGCAGAAGGGAAAACAGAGATGTATCTGTTTGAATATCTTTCTTTTCAAAATATGATCAATCTCCCGCGTTTTTGAAAAAACAACAAACAAACAAAAACAAAACAAAACATGTGCGCGATGAGCAACGAGAGTCAATGATAACAGTAAAAAAAAAGCATTCATTTGCATGCCGTCACACAGAATGCACATTCACGTACGCATGTGCATGCATTTATTCTCTCTCTCTCTCTCTCTCTCTCTCTCTCACACACACACACACACTGTCTCTTTCATTCTCTCTTTCACTCTCTCTCTCTCTTCCTCACTCTCTCAGTCTCTCAATCTCTCTCTCTCTCTGTCTCTGTCTCTGTCTCTGTCTGTCTCTCTCTCTCCAACAACACGAACCAACAAAACAACCGGCTAACCAACCAACCCGCCGACTAAACAGGGAAACCATGAAGACAGTTTTAGCGTGTTCTTTCACCAAAGACACTAATCTCCTTTTGTTTTGTGTTAAAGGTGTGGAGGCAGTCAAAGCCCCCGTCTGAAGAGAGGAAACAGTCATTTCTCTGCAAAATGATGGATTTTCTTTCACTCTTGATGCTGTTGTTTGGAGCTTTGTAGAGGCCTACCGAGATTCTGCCAACTCTAAGAGACAAGACGTTTTCTACATTACAGCCCCCATTTCCCATTTTCATCCTAATGATGGTGTACACTTACGGCATATATGATATATATATGATAGCCTGCCTCCCTTGGATTGGTTTTGATCTCAGTCTGTCTAAACGCATTTGAGGGACAGCGCCTATGGGATAATCTGAGCGCTGTAACGCCATCATGACAGGAGTAAAACTGAACAGAACTGGAGAACTCTTCTTCGGAAAACCGAAAACGTAAAAACACGTCTTTCAAACGCAAAATTAGAGATATTTCGTGTTGAGAGCATGGCGAAAGTTGGCATCTGATGATTTTTTCCCTTTCCCCCCAAATAATGTTTACATTTGCATCCTTTGGGTAAGTTTTTGACTTGATGTCACTGCCTACGTTTTCATGCCCCCAAACAGGCTACATGCTAGTATAACATGCGGTGTTCTGCTACTGTCACGTTTGCTGTATGAAACGGCATGTTCTTCTGCGGTGTTTGACTGCCTCGTTCATACCCGTAGCAGACGCAAGAGAAAAACTACAAGCGCACGGAAACGGCGGCGACTTCTATTGGTCGCTCGCTGTCTTAATAGTATAGAGTTTATTAAGAGGACATCATCGCACTCAGACAACATCAAATGCTTTCCATACCTTAATAATAATAATAAAGGGCATTTATATAGCGCCTAATCTGATGAAAACAAGAGCCCTAAGCGCTTACAGGTATCACGCAGACACAACCAAACACACACACACACACACACACACACACACACACACACACACACACACACACACACGCACACACACACACGCACACACACACACGCACACACACACCAGCCGACATTCAAGGCTCAAAAGACAACAAGGGGGGATTTGGGGAAGTTAGGTGGTAGAGTCTTTATAAGTATCATGAGAGGGACTGGAAGAGATGGGTTTTCAGAGAGGACTTGAAAGAAGTGAGAGTTGCAGAGTGGCGAACAGAGACAGGGAGCTGATTCCAGATTACAGGGGCCTGATAGGAAAAGGAGCGTTGACCATAGGTTTTAGTGCGACAGGATGGTATGCGGAAGGTACGAGTATCAGCCGAGGAACGAAGTTGACCTTAGTAGTATAGAGTTTATTAAGAGGACATCAATGCACTCAAACGACATAAAATGCTTTCCACCCATATCTGCTAGTACTTAACCTAGCTGACACCTTGATCTTTGCAAAATTGTACGCATTGGCGAGGTCTTGAAATAGGAGAGAGTGGGGGTCGGTAGAACGAACCTGTGAAACGCAAAGTTGACCCCATTAGGCCAGTTTTTATGCTTATGCTGTGGTCTGCGATTGAACTTAAAACATCAGATCTTCAGTCCACCACTCCATCAGCAGGGCAAGTCACCCCCTTTAAGAAAAGTCATGTAATGGATGAATTGGTTGCTTTACGTTTAACACTATCTTTAAACAGAATGCCGCACCTGTGAAACGCCTAAAGAACCGCGTTGCTGTCGTGGAAGTACGAGGTTCGTCTGTTAACGCCCTATCGGTATACTTCGCTCTATCGGTACATTTCGTTGAAAACAGCATACACAACAATATTTACGAAATGTAAAGCTGAACAACAAATTACTTCGGAAAATTATGAATGTTTACATAACGAAAAATGAAAGTGCACTTTTTGAAAATTCCTTAGTACAACTTGGCCTCCCTACTTTTGGTTTCGTCTGCTTTTACAGTGCACGATGATGACACTCTTCCCCATCCCCAACACATTATTTGCTGCCATTTTATCATTTAGGTTGACAGACCTATTTCAGTCTATTGTACAATGGTGAAAATGTCTTTTTAATTCATTGTATCTGAATAAGGTTGTGATGTTTCCAAACCGGAAGGAATATACATGAAGTATCCATTGAAATGTATTAATTTTCGCATGGCTTCGCGCGATGGCTGACCACTGGCGCCTGTGTAACATGCCCGATTTTCCCTCTTCTTCCTTAGCCCTTCTTGTCAAGAATTCACGCCTATGGCTCCATGAAGGCACTAGGCCAGTTTAAAAGAACTCTTGGGGAGGAGTTGTTTGTCGGGATGATGGGCTGGAAAACACTACGTCAATACCGGTACGGCTAAGTATACCGATAAGGCGTTAACTCGTCATTGTCAGTTTCTGATCGTTTCCGGTCTTTTCGCTCAGCTCCAGACGTGGACATAAAATAGAGTCACAAACTTATTACAAAATCAGCGTTTGATATTTTCCCTGACGCGCCTATCAAGCAACTTGGACGTGAAACACACACTACTAGCTAAGTGCCTAAACGAGCAGTGCTTTGACATTGATCAGGAATTATTTTTTAATAATTTCATGTTTTCAGCTCTTTCAGTGCAAAGCATGGTCGTGGCACTTTACAGTAACATTTAAGCTTCTTCCTTTACATGGCATTTCTGGTGTTAGAAAATATGAAATCAACTGAACGCTGTAATTTCATCTTGATTAATCGTTTGAATCCTGCACCCTGACCACCAACAGCCTGCATTGTGAACCATGCTAACAAAGCAAAAACTAACCCTTCAGTTCCCTCACCCTATCTATCCGCTAGCTTCCTGCAGGAAGTTGGTGGATAAGATGAGGGAGTCAGACGGTTAAGTTTTTGCAGTTGGTGGACAGGGTGCGGGAGTCAAAGGGTTAAACCACAGCAGGATAAGGTCGATGAGTCTGACCCATTTGTTTTGTTTTGTTTTCCTTGAAAATTATGCTGCAGCTGGGAATGCTCCATAGTCCGCCATAGTTATCTTTATAAGGCGGGTTGAGTAGCATCATTAAAAATTATGTGACCGGCAGACGCGCACGACACGAGTCAAAGGTGTGTAACCTCATTATCCGAGGATTAATACCACCCGTCACAACCCGCTGATGGGAAGTCGCTCCATCCACAAGGCTTTCGTGTCCTGAAAGTTACTTCATAGAATTTTCTGCCAATGTCCGCGAAGTCACGCTTACATAATGAGCTGGTGACAAAGGCTTTGCTACAGAGCACGGTTTGGGAAAAACACGATCCTAATGTTAGAATTTCTTCCTTTTGATTGAATGAAAACAGTGTTGATATTCTGATCCAAATATTCTCGTCCCCCACCGCGTCCTCAACAAAGAGAGGTGTGGTTGTTCATATAACCAATGTTGTATATAACAGATGTCTGGCTTAAGTTAGTCGTTTTCTGTGTTGTTGTGTGTGAAACCCCATATGTACACTCATATATAATACCAGTGGGGTTTTATTTGCCGTACAAGCCGATTGGAAATCTGTATGTTTGTCAGATTTATTTTTGTTTAGAATTATTATTGCTATCATTCTCAGTGATTATGATTACGATCATCATCATCATCATCATCATCATCATCATCATCATCTTTTGTGTGTATGCGTGTATATGTATATGAGTGATTACGGTCTTTTTTAATTGTTTTGTTGTTGTCGTCGTTTTGTACAATCGATTAGTTGGTTGGTCTTATTGCATCGCCTTACGTATAACAGACGTGGCGGTAAGAATGCAGACCATATTTTTGTTGTACATGTATATTGCCTTAATGTAGGGATGGAATGCTTTAAAAAGTTTCTGTTCTTTGCTTTTATGTCAAATCTAAATGCGCTTTTAATGCGCTTTACGCAAGGAGAGGAGAGAGAGGAGAGGAGAGAGAGAGAGAGAGAGAGAGAGAGAGAGAGAGAGAGAGAGAGAGAGAGAGAGAGAGAGAGAGAGAGAGATGTTTGCTTTGTTTTCTTACAGAATCTTTCTTCCGGGTTGGAGGATCGTTTTCTGTTTTTCCTCTATGTCCGCCATTGACCGATATACCGAAAGGCCGCTCCCAGGTCTGCCTTACATCACCACCTCTCTATCTCACACACACAAAGAGTAGTGTACAAACACACACACACACACACATACATACACACACACATACAACACACAACACACACACACACACACACACACACACACACACACACACACACACACACACACACACACACACACACACACACACACACACACACACACACACCCTACGATGACGACGGCGACCATCATCACCACCACCACCATCACATACACATAACCAGACACAGAGCACACGCGCGCACCTCACGTACGTCTGCACACATACACGGAACATATGGGTTACAGATGCTTGATAAGACGTAAAGGATTCAAGATGTTCTCTCTCCCTCTCTCTCTCTCTCTCTTTCTCTGTCTCTGTCTCTGTCTCTGTCTCTGTCTCTGTCTGTCTCTCTCTCTCTCTCTCTCTCTCTCTCTCTCTCTCTCTCTCTCAAACTTGGTGATGTTTATATTTTATGCTTTAAAAATTCGAGAAGATGTAACAGTCTGAAAATGTTTGTACATTGCTACTACAAAACGAAGGACAAATGAAAAGTATGCATGGTGTATGTTAATGTAATCCCCTCCCCACAATTCATGATTTGTATATGAGTCGGTGGCCTTCACAATAAACCATGTGTCAGTGTCAGTCTCTCTCTCTCTCTCTTCCTCTCCCTCTCTCTCTGTCTCTCTCTCCGTCTCTCTCTCTAGCTATCTTTTTTTTTCTCTTAGTTGTTATTTCTCTTGTGTTATTTTGTTTTTGTTTTCTTGAAGCTTTGAACTATTTTCCCCCACTTTTCCTGTGAATCTTTAACTTCTTTTGCATTGTCTTTCTTTCTTATTTTCTCTTGTTCTGATACGTCGTATAAATAGATTAGCAACGGCAGATACGTAAGTTGGCCTATTTGCTAGTAACTCTTCCGTTTGAAAATAAAGGTTCCTTTTATTTCATTCGTTTCATTTTTCTTTAAAGGTAGGCATAGAAAATTGACCAAACCCTTCTGTGTATTGTCATTTGTTACAGTTGAAAAGAAAGGTCACTCACTCACTCACTCAGTCTCTGTCTGTCTTGTCTGTCTTCTCCCTCACTCCCTGTCTTCTCCCTCACTCCTGTCTTCTCCCTCCTCCCTGTCTCTTTCTCTGTCTGACCCCACTTCCCCTCCCCTTTTGTGATTTCCTGCAAATCCCAGTGCATGTGATAGAACCGTCACGTTTCAAACTTTGTCAGTGTCTGTTTCAGTTTCTCTCTCTTCCACCCCCCACCCCCCCCCCCCACCCCCCGCCCCTCTCTCTCTGTCTTTCCAAAACAAGTTTTGTTGCAGTATGTATTGACATCGATTTTTTTTTATGGGGACAGGAGTTACAGTAATCTTTAAAGCTCCTCACCACTGTGGAGTCCCTGTATATTGCTGTATTCTTTTTCCCGACAGTAAATGTTAGAGGGCAAATTCGAAAATTCGACTCGACAAGCTTTTAGCAAGGCATCGAGGGGAAGCGACTGAAGTTCACAGGGATCGGCTACACTTATCTTGGTCAAGGGTCCAACATTCCCTGTGCTCCGCTAATCTGGACATGAATGAACATTTTTTGTGCGTAACTTAGTTGAGAGTGGCAGGTGAGATAGGAAAAGTTAGGACCAGTTCAATTCGTACTTTTTAAATGTATTGACTCGCGTATTCACTTTTTCCAGTGCAGTCCCTTCATCCTTTGAAGTCAGGACAACAAACAGTTCTGAGAGGACGAAGAGTTCATAAGAAATGCAGTTCTTTCGTCCTTCACTTACTTTACTGGAGGGCGGATATCAACAAGGCAATGGGTGATAAAATCTGTGTACTTAACAGGATATCTGAAGTATTATTTAGGTCTTCTGAAATATTATTTCGGGTCAATGTTTTCAGCGTTATCAGAATCAGACACGACACGAATCTCTTGAAATCTGCGAACTTTACAAGAGTTTAATTTCATTTCTATTTCCTTGAATATAATGAAAACTGTTTATTTACATGATTGCAACGAAACACGCCTATGAATTAAATTCTTTTTCTGCGTGAGTGTGCTCCCGCTCGAACACGTACGTATGTTCACGAGCTATTACACGAAGTTTATCATTGCAGAACATAAAATCACGTAATGTGTGTGCATATTATCTCGACAAATCGCGGAATTGTGACGACGAGAGAATATTGACGGCGCAGTAAATGATGATTCTCGAAGTTTTCAGACTCCTCTTAGAAGCTCGAACTTGGTTGAATTATGAACTGTCACTTAAAAGTGAATTCAGGTATTGGGATAATCTCTGAAAACGCTGCCAAGAGCAGTGCAGGTATTTGGACCATATGTTTAACTGATTTACTCCCCAGCTGTATCCACCAGCTTCCACATGTTCCTACAAGAAGCTGACGATTGTGTGAGGGAGCGAAAAGGATCAACAGGACGCTGCATGAAAAGGAACGGGCGCGGTACAGAGCTCAAAACTGATCTATTGAGCACAGCTTTCCCTGTCAATGCAAGTAAATCCCGAATTCGTGAGCCGTTCAGACCTAGTTCACCTTGACCTTGTCATTTTCAAATTTCGAAAAAAATCGTCTGCACTCCCTTGCCCCCTTTTCTACTTTTCTTCTTTTTGATTGGGACATTCGTATTTCTGATGAAAACAGCAAAGGGAGATCAGCTGCAACCCAGACTGGATCAGTCCCAAATGGTTCCAAAGGATTCCTAGTGTCACGAGAGAGTAAATCTTTCCCAGTGAGAATGCTGAAAGCGTGGTCTAATTTTCAGTTCAGTCGTACGATGTTTCAAAGACGATGCGTGCGGTGAACTCATGGCAGGCAGAAATTCTCGATGCTGCTGTTTTATCGTTGAACCTGTCGACCCACCCCGTTAGAGAGCAATCTGTTTACTGTGTCTGTTATAGAAAGACTTTGACATTGTTGCATGTTCACTGTCCCTGAGGGGTCTTTGTTTTAACGAGCTACTATATCAGTAGAGCTACTATGTCAGCTCCCTCCCTCCCCCTGCTCTCTCTCTTTCTCTCTGTCTCCCTCTCTCTCTCCCTCTTCTCTCTCTCATTCTCTTTCTGTCTCTTTCTCTTGAGCTGTATATGAATAGAGCTTCAGTGCTCAATATGTAGTTTTTGAGGCTGTCTCACACGGATGGGTGCCCATGCCAGGTAAGACCACTGTCTCCATCCAGAGCATGTTCCACAGTTTAGCCCAGTGTTCAGAAATAAAAGAAACGAGCAGTAGCTAAAGGGGGCCACTCCGGGAAAGCAGCTCTAGGACGACAAAAAGAACTTGATAAAAACCACACCCTTAATACACATCACCGGATTATTTGAGGCGAAACCATACTCGAAGGACACACACACACACACACACACACACACACACACACACACACACAACACACACACACACACACACACACACACACACACACACACACACACACACACACACACACACACCAACACCACCAACACCAACACCACCAACACCAACACCACCCCAAAATAGAAAGTTTCACAGAATCATATCTACCAGTACGACCAGAAGCATTATAATCACGTTTTAGTTTAATTTATTATTATTTATTATTATTATTATTATTATTATTATTATTATTATTATTATTATTTATTTTATTATCATATAATTTTTTTATTTTTCATTTTTTCCTTGTAGACTCTAAATCCTTCAAAACAAATTAGAGATTCGTATTGTTGTTTGTTTGTCACGATGACACTCCAAATGTCTGTCTCTTCGGACTGAGAGCTTGCAGTATACACAGACATGATGGGCTAGGGACTGCATACCATCAACACCCACAAATAATACGTACGGCAACTGACTGTATCAAGCGACTGTTTGTTCTTGCGGCATGACTTGGGTGCAGATTTCTCTGTTTATTGTCTCTGGTCCAGATGACTTCCAAGGTAACAAGCCGAACAATGGGATGTACACATACTGCGACTGTAAAACCTCTGCTGACCTTGGTACCAGCTGTTCTAGGGTAGTGGGTTTTCTGTCCGTTTTGTTTTCCCTCGTCATCTGTTCATGTTCTGTCTGTCTCCTCTTACCGTACGTACCAATCTGTCATGTCTACCGTTCCATTCTTTTGTTTGTATAGTTTTTGCAGTCCGACAGTTACATACAGCAAAGAGTCTGGTGTACCTCTGTACAGTTTTTGCAGTCCGACAGTAACATACAGCAAAGAGTCTGGTGTACCTCTGTACAGTTTTTGCAGTCCGACAGTAACATACAGCAAAGAGTCTGGTGTACCTCTGTACATTTTTTGCAGTCCGACAGTTACATACAGCAAAAAGTCTGGTGTCTCTGTAGCTCTTGGCTTACGCCAGGTAAACCAACTCAGCCCAAGGATGTGTCGGTAAGAGCAAAATATATGGAGCCCCATTTTCGACCTGCTTTTGACTCTGATTTTTGTTTTTTGGTCATTAAGTTCCATTGGTCTATCCTTGGTCTGCACTCCAGGTCGGTATTGCCAGCCCACCTTCGAGATAGCCCATGGAAAAACACTTAATGACACAGCTTTGTTGTTCTTGGAGTAACTCGGTGATGACAAACGACAGAACGGTCACTTTCAATTCTTTTTCGTTTCGTCAGTCTGAAATTATTCTTCCTGCGTTCGCGCTGTGCATGGTATGGCCACATCTGACGATGACTGTGGCCATTTTTTCAGCTCCTACCGGTTAACATGGAGCTTGGTAGTCACACAAGTTGTTGTCGGCCAGGCGAATTGCTGCTCCATTTGGTAGAGGCGACATGGCTGCAGTATGTATTCAGCGTCAGACTCAGATGAAAGTGAAGTGTAAGTAGACAGGCAGTTCGATATCTGATCAGGCCCAGTAGTCAATCAGGATGAAGTCATAGTCCATCTATGGTTAAAACCGTGATCAAAATCGGTGTCAGAAATAGAGGACCCTAAAATCTTCCTTGTTGACTTTTTCTGTACCCCTACCTTCCCCCCTCCCCCCTTTTTTTGTTTTGTTTTGTTAATTCATTCATTCGTTTCTTTTTCTTCAAGCTTTTTTTTTTCTTTCCTTTTGTCACCATACATTTAATGTGTTCCTTCCTTTCTCCCTTTCTTTCTTTTTCAAAATTTCTGATCTTTTAATTTGTCTTGTTATGTTTATTCCTTCATTCAACCTTCCGTTCATCCATCTATTCACCTTCTTCTCCCTTTCTGTTTCTCTCACACATCTTTCTCTCTGTCTGCCTGTGTGTGTGTGTCTGTCTGTATTCTCTGTCTGTATGTCAGTTTTCTCTCACAAATCACTCTTTCTCTCTTTCTTTGTGTCTGTCTGCATTCTCCGTCTGTCTCTCTGTCATTTCTCTCCATCCATATATTCCTTCACACATCCACCCATTCATTGCTTCCTTTGTGTCTTTGGCTTTGTTGCCCGGTTGCACCAGTCCATTCATTTGTTGTGTATTGTTCACACGAATGGGCCAACGAGTTCACACACAAGCGTGTGCTATTAATCACCAGGAACAAAACTACATTATCAACAAAAATGCATTATCACCTACATGTCATATTTCCCTTCCCCCCACCCTTTCTCTCTCTCCGTCTCTCTCTCTCTCTCTCTCACACACACACATAAACACACACACACACATACACACACAAACACACACATACACACACGCACACACACACACACACACACACACACACACACACACACACACACTCTCTCTCTCTCTCTCTCTCTCTCTGTCCTTTAACTTTCTCTCTTTCTGTTCTTTTCATATGACTTGCACAGTAAAGTTTTTGAACTTCGTCTCTCCCTCTGTCACTTTGTCTCTGTCGTTCTGACTGTGTCTCTCGTCCCATCTCCCCTATCCGTCTTTCTGTCTCTCTTCCCTCCTCTCTCACCCTTTCCCCTCCTCCGCTGCGCGTACTAAGTCATAATGGCTTACACAGTAAACGTCGTGAGCCCTGTCTCTGTCTTTCTCTATTTCTGTCTCTTTCCCATCCCCTCCCTCTCTTTCTCTGTGATGTCATTTTCTCGTTATGGTCATAACGGTTGGCATCTCTCTCTCTCTCTCTCTCTCTCTCTCTCTCTCTCTCTGCCCCTCCCTCTTTGTCTCTCTGTCTCTGATGTAATTTTATTTCGTCACTATAGTGATGAGGGCTAGCGTCTATCTTATCAATGATTAAATCATCACACCTCGAAGTGAAAAGGTTTGCCATGGCGTTACTGACTTTATATGCTTTTCTGTCTGACTGTTTGATTGCAACAACAACAACAACAACAACAAACAACAACAACAACAACAACAACAACAACAACAACAACAACAACAGCAACAAAGAAAGAAAATGACCAGTTCCTATCCAGAGTTGACTGTGTTATGGTTTCGTTTGGAAAGCTGGGACCGCACAATCGAGTCTTATCCTGTTTATAGGTATGTCATTGAAAGTGTTGCCCACATTTCCAGACCAACGCTGCAGGTGTCTGTATCTATCGTGCCTGGTTGACGCCAGATGTATTATGATAGTAAGCGTAGAGCACAGCCCTGTCCCAAAGTCTCAATCCTGGATACAGCTCCATAGCATCCCCATTATCATGGAATCATCAGCCATCATCGTATCGTGAAGAAAACTGCCCTAGATTATATGTGGCCCCTCACGCCCTGATCTCAGTTTTGCCTTCCTCTACCGCTTTCGTGCCTGAGGTGAATTTAACCCTTTGACTCTCGCTCCCAGTTCACCAGCAACTTGCATTGCCAACCATGCTGGCAAAGCAAAACTTGAACCTTTGATTCCCTCACCCTATCCACCAGCTTCCTGCAGGAAGCTGGTGGATAGGGTGAGGGAATCAAAGATTCAAATTTTTTTGCAGTTGGTTGATATGATGCTAGAGTCGGAGGGTTAAAGTTGGGGTCTTTGGTGTCGGTGGTTCATGAGGGCTGTCGTTTGGGCAGGAGTGGGGTGTAGTGGTGGTTTCCTTACTGTGGGGCTCTTACTCGATCAGGCTTCATGACTAAGCGATTATTGTCATTAGCAGGCAGCTTAACCCTTTGCCTCCCGCACCCTGCCCACCAGCATCCTGCATTGTCAACCATGCTAGGAACGAGGAAGCTGGTGGATAGGATGAGGGAGCCAAAGGGTTAAGTTTTTGCACTTGGTGGATAGGGTGGGAGAGTCAAAGGGTTAATAGGCAGTGTTGTTAGAAAGTTACGATGCAAGATGGGTAGCAACTTGGCAGCTTGACATCCATGTCTCCTTTGGGTTTCCGGCCGATGAGACTTCGGACTCAGTGAAGTTGGTTTGGGTGGTGTTTTGTGGGGCCGAAATGAAAAAGGGAGGCGTGTGGAGGTCGGGGAGAAAAAGAAAGGAGGGGCAAAAAAAAGAAGGAAAAAAAAACAACAGCAACAATCGACTACAAAAGCATATCATAACCATCTGTTGCCATCATCAGTTTAATTCATTGCTATGATTCATTTTCCTCGCACATACACATCTAAATTATATATGCACGCAAGCACAGGCGTTTGGGCACGCGCACGCTTCACAGATGATTCGACCAGACTAGCAGCAACAGCAACAAGACCGACAGATTCACGTCTACGAACAACTACAACAGCATAAAAGATGGTTCATCAGTACAAATATTAACAATCTCTATTTTGTTGCGGTTTTGTCAGAGTTCTTGTTAGGCTCAACATTTGACCCAATTCCGTTTCAAATTCGTCTCAAAACAGAAAACAAACGAACAAAGAAATGCAGATGAACATTTTCAGACCCAAGAGAGAGAAATTAGGGTTGCCTCCTTTGTCATGGCTTCATAGATTTATGAAATGGTATTTTCTTTTTGGCGAGAACTTTGATAAAAATGTATTAAAGACATACGGAACACAAATACAAACCAGCCAACTGTGAAATGCCAGCTTTTCGCCCTTCCTTTCCCTCCCCTCCCTCCCCACCCCCAGCGCACACAAATACAGAGACGCTACTGTCAGTCAGTCAGTAAAGGCCAGATATTTAAAAGAAATTCTAAAAAGTTCGTTTTGACCACCACCGTCTTTCTGAGCGGCCATTAGATTATTTGTCATTTTATATCAAACGGCCATTAGATTATTTGTCATTTTATATCAAACGGCCATTAGATTATTTGTCATTTTATATCAAACGGATGAGTCACGTTTTCATCTTTACCATTGTAAGTAGTACCCCTCTTTCTGAGTATTACGTTCGCGCGCGCGCGCATGCGCACACTCGCGGGCATCCGCACATACAAATGCACACACATACACATGCGCGTGCTGCATTCCCTCCCCCCCCCCCCCCCATCAAACACACACAAACGTGTGTAAGGCATGTATGATTATGGACGATTTTGTAAAAGGAGAAACTTTGTCTCAGCGATTTGCATAACTGAACCACAGTATTTACTTTGGAGATCTGTCGACAGGTGTTGTTGACTTCAGACCAGTGTTCCGTATCCGTTCTTTTGTAGCGTGTTGCCCACTGCTCCGTGAAAACCCACCCAACCTTGTCAAACACTCATTCGCGCATGTGCGCTTGTGCGCAAGTGCACGAGGGGCGTCTGTTTTTGCGAGGCACAAATCACTAAAATCGGTTATAGAAGAAGGCAACAGCTGATTGTGACTTTATAAAAAAAAAAAAAAAAAAAAAAAAAAAAAGTTACTGGATATTCGATTTCACAAAACATTGGTTTGCATCGCCAAAGTTTTCCAATGTAGGTGACGAGATTGGTGGCGATTGTACACAGAAGTGTCATATTGCGTAATTATCAAAGTTCTCTCATTTCTCTTTGCAGTAATTATTTATGTTGTGTGATGGCGGTAGTTTGTGGATGAGGGTAAAAATTGATGTCGCAACATATGGCGAAAAGATTAGCATGACAATATCGCTTTTAGGCTTTGGCACACCACCCAAAAAACCGAAGAGCGCTGCTGTTGCTGCTGCTACAACATCCATCGGTGCACGAAAACTCGCAAATGGATATTTTTACTACGTAGGCCTACACGTGTGTACAGAACATTACGATAAGTTGTTTTTGTTTTTGTATTTTGTTGCATTATCTGACTGATGATGCATTGGTTTTAATTTTGTTTCGGTTTTATGTGACGTGTTTCGATTAAGTTTGCATTGTTTTATGTCACTATTTCAAAGTATTGACTGTTTTAAAATTTTTGCTACCCGTTTTTTTATATAAAGAAAACAATAAAAAAACAAAAACAAAAACAAAACAACAAAACAAACAAACAAAAACAACGAACCACCAAAATGTAAGTGCATGTATGAAGAGTTTGATGCGTTCATTCAGTCAATAAATGTTTTTGTTCATGGTCAGGCTTATTTATTTGTAGCTTTTCGCTGCAGTGCTGGTCGGCAGAACAATAAAACTGTTGGTATCAGAAACACAAATTTAACCGAATTAATAGAAATACAAGCTATAAGTAAACTATGGCATAACTGATTATAGCCAGAGCACTAGATCTAGACTATAAATTAATAAACCTGATATATAATTGGCAGAACTGCTATGAGAGATCTTCAGATGACTAAGCTATGATTCAATGGACGACACTCAGTGGTCTATTTCATGATGCAAACGACCAAATCTTGAAATCTAAAACAGTGACTGCCAGCCGAGCGTTCAAGCGTTCATGTTTGATTAGACCAGACTGTGATATAAATGGTTAAACCATAACATAAATGAAGAAATGATGATATGTAAGAAAATATGATAATAGGTGGAACTAGCGATGATGACAGCAACTACTCCGGGATATAAATTACTAAATCTGTATTGATATAAATGATTAAACTGAGACACCAATGACTGAATTGCTATCTGTATTGGATATGTAAGGAAACATGATAATAGATATGATTATTGGTGATGTAAGTAACTAAACAGATATACAATACACACACGCGCGTGCGCACACACACATTAATATTATATATATATAAAATTTTATATATATATATATATATATATATATATATATATCTGTGTGTAGGTATCTGTGTGTAGGGATCTAAACGACTGAACAATGACATCACTGATTAAACCAGTAAACATAAGCCAGTCTAAACAGTCACTAAACGACCTAATTGACTAAATCACCATGTAAACGACGCAACTGCTATACATGTACACAACTGGTTAAGCCGCGATATGAAATGACAAAGCCACTTGTATAATTAGTGTTGTGGTGCAAATGACTAAAGCGTGATAGAACTGACTGTACTGACTGTTGAGAAAAGGGCGATGGACAGAAACACGCCCGTTACCGATAACTGTAAGACTTGGGAAACAGCGGCAAGGACTAACAAGTCACTCAGGAATGCCCGGTATTTGGAAACGACCCCCAATCACTGCAGCACATCAGCAGCTACGAGCTTTTCGATGCTCTGTGTGTGTGTGTGTTGTGTGTGCGTGCGTGCAAAGCAGTCTGTGTTTGCCTGTCCACGCGCAAGTGCGCATGCACAGGCGCTCGCGCTCGCATGGACGGACCCCTACACGCACGCGGACACTCGCGCGCACACTCACTGGCGCCAGTTTGCGCTTTCTCCAGTCCTCTCTCTCTCTCTCTCTCTCTCTCTCTCTCTCCCTTTCGTCTCTTCCTTGCATTTGCTGCCCATTTCACGTTGTGTGGTGGCTGACGCTGATGCCACTGCTGTCATGTGTCACACAGCTCCAGTCTGTTTATGTACCTGCCATATCTGTGTGTCACATGCACGCTGGCACGCAAATAGGCATGGATGCACAC
>CM060305.1:96546750-96574250 GCA_030674185.1 Monoplex corrugatus | reverse complement strand
GATTGCATGATAAGATCGCTGTCATCCTCCAGCACTTCGAGCTGTAAAGTATTGTAGAAAGGACACAGCTCTAGTGCAGTCTCATCGTGGTGTTGGTGCTGTATTGGAGGAACCTCCACACTTAATTCAGCATTTTGAAGATGTGTCTGCCCTTATTGAGACTGCAGCAGTCGACGTATAATCCAATCTTTCAATTTACGTGTACCTACTGCGTTGATTTGACAATAATTTAATACGTTGGTTGTTAAAGAGAAAACAAAAGAAAACAGACAAACTGTGGTTTGCAGCAATGAGAACAACATGAAATACTGAATTATAGTGGAAATATAGTTTATGAAGTGTAGGTATCATTTTGAAATTAGTTTTATCATAGACTTTCACAAATATACTGTCTTGATGGCAATATTTTTGTGTATGTAAAATACGAATATTAATAACAGCTGTGTCTCTTTGAAGTACGTGTACTAGATCACACGCTTTCGCACATGATACTATCAAGCATTAGTTTCTTTGTTTGAAGTTGCCCAGCGTGACTGACGGATGCTTTGGACTGATCGGTTGACTGATTTCGGTATTTTTTTCGTATTTTGTTTTGATGAATAGAGGAGCAGCTGTTTCACGTGTAATTGATTAATATCAAAATACTACTGATAGTATGATTGATTTTTGGTTGATCACAACACTGATTATTTACAGTTGCATCTGTTGTTGTTGACTGTAGTGTGCACACTCTCTATTTTTGTTTTTGTCCGTCTGTTTGTTTGGTTTCCCAGCCGCCCTTAGGGAAAAAAAGTTAACAGAGGTGACTTTCATATTGACAGCAGTGTGTGTACATCGCGTATCTATTTCTGATTTTATGGTATGATCTGTTCTTAATTTTGATGAACTATGTTTATGCTGCATTGGTGTATACGTCTGCCAGTGTTTATACTGCGTTGATGTATTAACAACAACAACAACAACAATAATAGTAATGATGATGATGATGATAGTAATAATTACTGTAATAATAACGACATTTATAAGGCGCCATATGTTGATATAAGAACCAAACCAAAGCGCTCAATCTCATTCACCAAAGCAATCATCCAACAACGACCAAAGCTGCAGGGCACGAAGCACACGCAAACTGGAGGGGGGGGGGGGGAGGGACAGGAGGGCAGTGGGGGCAAAAGAGTGTAGAGGGGCAAATCTCTGTTGGGCAAAGAGATATGTTTTCAAGCTAGACTTGAAGGAAGACAGAGTTTGTGACTGTCCTATAGACGCGGGAAGATCGTTCCAATTGTATGGACCAGACACAAAAATAGAGCAGTGACCGACTGTGGTACATGTGTATCGAGGAATTTGTAGACATCTAGTATTAGAAGCGGAACAGAGAGGTCGGGCAGCTGCGTATATTCAGAGGTTGGTCATGAAGATAAATAGGTGCAGTACCATTGATACACTTGTAACATAACGTGTTGATTTTGAATGAAATTCTGTGAGAAACGGGCAGCCAGTGGAGAAAGTGAAGCAAGGGAGTGACATGATCATTCCTCTTTTTACGAAGGGCAAGACTGGCCGCAGAATTCTGAATACGCTGGAGGCATGCAACGGAAGAAGCAGAAAAGCCAAACAGCAGAGAGTTACAATAATCGATGCAAGGCAAGATCAAAGAAGCTGCAAGTTTAGATGCTGCCTACGTTGAAAGCTAACGGCGAATAGAACTGAAACATCGCAGTTGATAGTAACAAGCAAGACTGATAGGT
The DNA here is from genome assembly GCA_030674185.1 of Monoplex corrugatus. NCBI lineage: Eukaryota > Metazoa > Mollusca > Gastropoda > Littorinimorpha > Ranellidae > Monoplex > Monoplex corrugatus. The sequence continues at coordinate 96,572,502 of CM060305.1, read as the reverse complement.
TTGGGTGATGAATTTCTGAACAGAGTTGATCCAAGGTTCTTGTATTGCTAGGGCAGCCCCCTTCCTGACCCCATTTTGGTTGCTTTTGCTGTGGATGTTGCTATTGTTGTTGCTGTGCAAAATGGAACGAGTGTGGTTTGACATGGACTGTTGGCGTTAAACAAATGGAAGGACTATGTGCTTGTGGTGTGCGAGCGGGCGCGCTTGAACTCGTTAATCACAATGTTGGTAACAGATATTATATTTCTGAGCTATTTTTGGACGGATTTTCGGCATCCGTGGTGCAGAGATCCGGCTGCAAATGCATGAGTTTAAATCGGTATTTTTTTTCTTATCGTTTAGTTGAAGAATATACGTTTTTTTCTTTTCTTATCGTTCGGTTGAAGAATATACGTACCACTTTTTCTTTTTCGTCTGCAGTATTTTAGTCTTCATTTTTGATTCAAATTTTCTCAGTTCACGGTAAAGTAATCCGGCAATTAAATTGATTCTGAATGTATGTAAGAGAGCAGTTTTGAGTTTGTTAGAGATCGCACTGATGGAAATTACATCTGCACATTGTGTTGCAGTGTAGGGCATCGTACTGAATCGTATCATACACTGTTGTATCAAATCGTATCGTATCAGAGCTTTATGTATTGTGCTGTATTGTGCTCAGTGCATCTGTATAGCCCAGATCATCATAGACACCAGTGTCAGGACTGACTATACTGCACGGAGTTTAATTGTGTTCATTTGTGTCAACCGATACTTCTTATATTCTACATACAACAGCATTCATACTTCCATATCTGGATGAGTCATTACTTGGAAATTAACTGTTTTTTTTCCCCAGCTTCTTCTTTCATGTCGATCACAAGAGACAGAAACTATAAACAATTCATTCTTGTCAAAATTCAAAATACTTCGTGCTTGATGCGACTGGCAGAAAAAAGTTAGTTGTCAGCAGAAACGGAGGACATGCTGTCTGATTGGCTGACAGACGCTGCTCCATGCACGGTAGTAATTGGATGGTGAGGAATGCTTCAGGTTTAGGTGTTTTACATCAGCAGTTCATGTCGCAGTCTTTTGTCTTTTTGTGTGCCATGACGCATAGCTTTTAGGGGTTTTATTAAGATAACATTTATGAAGGTCCTCAAATAACTAATTTGTCCGTCTGGAAATTTCTCACTTGTACCGGAGAGAGGGAAAAGAGAAAAGAAAACAAAGTGGAAAACTCGAGCAAGTTTGTGGAACGGGATTCTACAGAGAGGATGTGGAGCAAGAATTATGTCAGACACAACGTATGGCGTGTTGCGCAAACTGATGAATCTTTTGATTCAAAGTGCCACGCTAGCTCCAGGTGCAAAATTACTTGCAAAACTTCTGCACTCGCTGTGATCCTTGGAACACTGACAAACACAGACTCACGCACGCACGCGCTCGCACGAATCCGTGTACGAACGCACACGGCCGCCTGCCTGTCTTTGTCAATATTCACGGTTCAAGCGCAAGCGCGCACATGAAGCTTTTGGTTCAGTTTTTACGTCGACACCCACCTCAGGTGATATGGCCAACGGGGATAACCATCCCAGGGAAGTGGGGGAAGGTGGACTTATCTAATCCTATACTGACACCATCAGGACAACAAAGATGTTAAGATGGGACAGAGAGGAGGCCAGTTTTAATTAATGTAGCGCATCCCGGGATTTGAACCCACAACCATTAGCATGTGAATCCGACGCTCAAACCAACTGAGCTACTGGGGCCCGCTCACATGAAGCACGCGCGCACATACATATATACTGGCGCAAGCGAATCTACGCGTGCGCACGCACAACTGATCATTCTTACCAACACAAGTGTATGTGTGTGCGCGTGCATAGGGGATAGGGGTGGGGACGCACGATAGAAAAGAAGATGGGCACTTAGCTATCATCCACACAGTCTTCTTCCATCAGTTGCCATTGGTGAGATGCTGGCAGTCGTTCCTTCTGACTGGTCAGTATTTGAGAGCATCCTGAGTGTATCACCACGGTTTAGATTTACACCATTTTCCATCAACTCAGCTTTTGCTGTACTGAACTTTACATGAAACGTCTGCACATGATTCAATTCATTTGCTTTGGTGTAGGGATGTATGAGAGCCGTCATAGCTCAATAAATGGGGATGGAGCAATTGGTGCCGTGGATTACTAATTTGTTAACCACTTCCACATGTGTGCGCGTGATATTTATATCGAAGTTTCGTTTTCGCGGAGCTCAGGCTCAATTTTAAAACACCTCACACACTTAAGTCGGGTGTAACTACAGGCAAGTTACGTATAATCACGCTCTGATATTATTATTTGTCAGTTGTTTGATTGATTGATTTGGTTCGGTTTTTACGTCGGCACCCACCTCAGGTGATATGGCCGACGGGGATAACCATCCCAGGAAGGGGGGAAAGGGGGACAGGCTATCTAATCATATACTGACTCCACCAGAACAACAACGATGTTAAGATGGGACAGCGAGAAGGCCAGTTTTAATGTAGCGCACCCCGGGATTCGAACCCAGAACCAGAAGCATGTTTATTTGTCAGTAGAGAACGGAAAGGGAGCTTGATTTTGTTGTTGTCTTCAGAATGGTTTTCTTTCATTTCCTCCCCAAGTTCGCAGCTTGTAAATTTTTGGACGATGTTAACATGTGCGTGTGTGTGTGGTGTGTGTGTGTGTGTGTGTGTGTGTGTGTGTGTGTGTGTGTGTGTGTGTGTGTGTGTGTGTGTGTGTGTGCGTGCGTGTGTGTGTGTGTGTGTGTGTGTTAGTGCATGCATGATAAGTTATGATACTTGCGTATGATTGAATGTGTTGAGGATTATCACTCACAGTACTGTTTAAAAGAAAATACTCTTTTTCGCCCTCCCTCTTTATCTACTCTTCCTGTTCTTTCTTCAAAAGGCCTCCGTGTATATACACTTAATGTTTGAGTTTCTCTTTTCTTTTGTTTTGTTGTTGTTTGTTTGCTTGTTTATATACTCATTGGATATTCAAATGGAAGAGGGGGCGGGCGGTCTGGCATCAGTAGGATTTAGGACAGAAAGGAGGCTGACGGAGAGTGGAGCCTGGCGTCTAGACAGACGAGATCATTAAGATCTATGGTACATTGTCAGGCAGACAGGCAACTCCCCTCACACTCCACCCCACTCACCCTTTGCCCATCATTTAAGATCTATGGGGTTGTCAGGCACGCAGGAAGACAGGTTGCAGGCAGACAGGTTGGATAGGCATGCCAGCCAGGCAGGTCCCAACAGTCTTTAACACCATGGAACGTATACGCTCTATGCATAACACCCAGCGGGTCTCCCCTGGACAAGGATTATGTACAGACCACAGACCGGGTGTAAAATCAGACCCACACGTGTAGGAATTCTCGTACTACCACGACACATATGGACTCGCTTCGTCTCTAATCTCACGGTCCCCCAACCTCCTCTGTAACCCATGAAGGTTCGAATTTCCTCCTCTATGCCTCACCCAACCTCCATTTCCCCCTCCACCACCGCTTTTTTTTAACAAAGGTTCGAGTTTTCTTTTCTTTTTTTCCCCCTCCTCTCTCAACCTGCGATTCCCCCATCTCCTTCTAAAGTTCAGGTTTATCCAGCAGACTGCTATAGTAGGAGAGGAGTGGGGGTGAGGTGGGGTGTAAACCGAACGTCAAAAACAAGCTGAAGGCAAGGGACGGTTGGTTGGGATGATGGTAAATAAGAGTACGAATCTTTCGAGCAAACACACAGACTTGGGGAGCAAGCAACCCTGGTATTTTTTCTAGGAGACCTTTAGAACACAGCTGACTCAGGTCTGGGGGGTTAGGTAGGGGCAGGAGGGGTTTGACGGTGGGTGTGAGGTGCCGAGACTCCCGGAAATGAAGAAAGAAACTCAAGCCACTCCTGTGTTAGTTCGGAAAGCTTCCTCCCCCTCCCCCCCCCCATCCCCCGCCCTTAGCTCTGGGGGCTTTCCCTATAGAGCGACTGTGAAACCGGTTGGCAGGACTTCCCGCGGTTACCTATCAAATGGTGAACAGACGTGGTTATCACTGCTCTTGTTCTCTTCCCAGTTAAGTCCTGCCGGGGGCCAGGGTTGGGGCTGTGTTACAAAACCGCTAGCGGCAACTAAAGAGCTCTAACCGTAGTCTGTGATGTTGACTGACTTCACATCTCAGTGCTTTACATTAACAAGAGAGAGAGAGAGAGAGAGAGAGAGAGAGAGAGAGAGAGACGGGTGGAGGTGAGGAGGAAGGGACAGAAGGTTTAAGTTTAGAGGGAAAAGCTTTAAGTTTAAGGCTAAAGAAGAAACAAAGATGGTCGAGCCATTCTGACCATCTCGTTTTCTATACAAAAGCTGCAACAGAAAATCCAGAATTTATGCTTTTAATCAAAGATCATTACGACGTTGACAAAACTTAAGTTTTAATAAAACTTGATGTGTAGCGAGGTTAATGATACATGTCACAACCGTGAAAACAAAGTTTTAAGTATCGTCATCATTTTTCATGGAAGTGCTGTTCACTTCTTCGGTTCCTGAAAAAGTATGGATTTTAAGCGCTTTTTGCTTCGTGTGGCCTTGACACTTTGTCCTGCAGTCCTAAACATTTGCGACTCTTTGCGACTCCACCCCGCTGACTAAAATATGGTAAAGACCCATACAGAAACAGTTGAGAAAATCTTGCTAGTACACTTTGGTTACAGATACGAAGATAGACGGACAGACCCTCAGACATATAGGCCTACCTCTTTTTGGTCAATATTGTTGCTACTGTTGTTGTTTTGTTGTTCAGATTTTTTCTGGGATGCGTGCGTGTATACGCGTAGTTTTTCCTACATGCACACAGTCTGCATACTCCGCCTTCAGTGGCCATGCATGTCGGGTGTTTTCGGGTTTCCATAAGCCACCAGACATTGACCGACTTACAGGATCTTCAACGTGCATTTTTGTTTCTGCGTACCTGTACACGCGAAGTGTGTTTAGACACAAACATATCTGCACTTGTTTATGAGGTCGGGAAAAAAAAATCTTGAGAAACTGAAACTGAAACGGAAAAAAATCTTCACCCTATACCTGCAAGGCGGGAGGTACCCAGGCAGGATCAAACTCAGACCGTACGATTGGAAATCGGGCGCCTTACCCACTTGACTATCATGCCCCTCATTTAAAAGATTCCCCCTGTGGGGATACTGGGGCCTCTTTCAGTATAAATAGTATCCCCACCCAGTATAAATAATATGCTGGAAATTCTGTGCTAGAAATTTCCTCTTTTTCTTTGTTTCTGCCTCGTTCCTTTGCTTTCTGTCATTTTTTCCTATCATTTTCTGCCTTGTGGTTCATTCGTCTGTATGTGTTCGATAAAGTCTTACGTACTTTTTTCTAAGGATTGATAATTGGGTACGTGTATTAAAGTGCATGTTTGGCTCTAGGGAGGTGAGATATGCGGAAGCAATTCTAAACAATTTATGCCCGTTTTTATATATGTTTTGGTGTCCTTAGGTATACTTAGATTTGTATTCATGTGTGTTCTTTTTTAAATCCCCTGAGCGATAAATTGGACGGAGTGGTCAATGCCGGGGCATGTCCGTAGATTATGTGCGCGAATGCATTGACATGTGTACTTAATTTTCTTTTCTGTTGAAGTTTGGTATGTTTTCAAGGTTTATAGCCCTGATATGGATCTACGCAATCGGCTGGGCTTTAAACAACAATAACAATAACAGTAACAATTTAGGAGATTCTAATTACCCAGTTGCGACGTCGAAATTCCAGGGCTTGCAAAGCTTGTGTGATTTCTCGTCTCCATGGTACAAAATAACTTTCTGCTTTGTCTCCTTCCTGTTTTAACGTTGAATAGGGCTATTGTCTTTTTGTACAGTTATCTGTCTACAGTGCATGTCTGCGCTGTTATTTTTGTTGCCAGCCACCCAGGTCAATGGCGAGAAGGGCAGACGTGCATTGTGTCACTGTCACTGAGGAAAAAAGACAATGTTACCTTCTGGGAAATGAAGCAATATGTCACGTTCAGAGGGTAACTGAGTGCACCGTGACAACTTATGTCATTCAGTTGAGTAAATGACAGTTTCTGTCATTCGGTTCAGTAAATAATCGATCCGTTTCCACATTCATAAACAAGCTCTGGCATTTCATATACTGAACTCAGAAATTACCCTGCCAGTTGAAAAGAGTGACAGAATGCAGAATGACAGTTTATGTGATGCGGATGAGAACGTTTGATTTTGGGGGTTGGGTGGGTTGGTTTGGTTTTAATCCCGATAATCGCTGGTATTTCATAATACTGAAGTAGGGCCTTGCCAGAAACAATTTGGGAGACACGCTGACTTGACAGTACCCTAGTTCTGTACTAGTATGAGTATGAACTAGGTTTTGGGATCGAAGAGACGCGGGGATTGGACAGTCTGAATAGATTTAGTACGAGATAGAAAGCTGACACCACCAGCTCTATGTTCATATACCTTAAATCATTGGAACTGCATGTGGCAGACGTGACGCATTGCCGTTTGTCACGGATTAAAGATGATACCGTCAACCAACCTGTGTAGTATATCGCCATATTGAGAGTTAAATCATTCTCAGTTTTATTTATTTGTTTTTATTTATTCACATATTATGGGATTGTAGTGTTATTAAGGGGATCACGAGCTGCTGGCAGTGTTTGTAGTAGCCCTTTTTCTAGGGAGGCCAGTATACATTTGAAACCTGAAGGTCATTGTTTGCTGTAGGTTCTTGTTGTTTTACTGTCCGAGCCATGTGTGTTATTAAAATCTGATAAAAAATATGGAAATTATTGTGACGGCAGCTCCAAGTAATATCCGCAGGATTTGTTAACATCAGTTCTTCAGATAGGTAGTTCGAGAAGCCCTCCTTCTGCAACTAAAGGTAATAATTTTCACTTGATAACAAACAAACAAAACAAAACAAAACAAAACAAACAAACAAACAAACAAACAAACAAACAACAAAAACCGAACGAGAGAGTGAATGGTATAACATTTTTTTCTCATCGTGATTGCAAACCAAAAGCTACCTCAGCTCTCTGACTGTGCCTTCGTGACTGCAGGACAGTTGAAGAACGTGGTCGGCAAGAAGATCAACGTGAAAACGAGCTTTGAGCTTTTACCTCGATTGTGCAGACGGGGTCATGTCCACTGACCCGATCAGTCAGGCAGCAGCGTACAATTTCTTTCATAGCCCCGTCTGCCCCACGATCGCTTTATGTCTAGACTATGAAGACAAATCACTTCACTATGATTACCGTCATAGTCATTGTAATGCATCTGTCACGCCGCCAAGTGGGACACCTACCGCCATTCACGTCTTGTGCAACCTTTTGACCCTGTATAATTACAGTCAGCAAGGTGAAGGTCGAACGTCCCAAAGGTACGGGCCCTTTCGATTAGATAGATTATTGTTTTGGGCGAAAACTTTGAAACGAAGCAGTTTTGGAACTGAAAACCTTTTAGACAAAATGACACCTGTAGACAGAACCCTTATGAAATGAAACCTTTAAACTAGATCCTTTTGAACCAAAGCTTTACACATAAAGCATTTTGATGAGATCCTTTGAAATATAACCTTTAGACAAATTTCTAACTACAGTTTGTCCAACGTGTGTTTGAAAAAAAAGGAGTTTGGATAAAAACCTCCGAACTAAAATCTTTGACATGACTGTTATGACATGAAAGGAAGGCGACACTGAGTTGCTGTTTGTTGTTTTTGTTGTTGTTGTTGTTGTTGTTGTTGCCTAAAAACGCTTTCTTTTCTTAGTAATTAGAGCTAGAGATGCTCATTAGAATCGGGAAAAGGAATTTAGATCTTGTCTTACTACTACTACTTCTACTACTACTACTACTACTAGTACTACTACTACTGTACTACTGCTGCTGTTCTTATTATTGTCATTATTAAAGGGATGGAAAAGGAAAATCCGGGGAGTGTGGAAATGGGAGTGGATGCGAAAAAATAACAAAACAGTCGCAGACTAAAAAACAAAACAAAAATGCAAGAAACAAAACAAAACAAAATGAAACAAAGCAAAGCAAAGTTAAAACAAAGCAAAACAAAGTAAAAGCAAAGCCGTGCTGCTTCTCCTGAGCCGTCATCTGAATGTTCATCTAATCAGCGTTGTGTTGAACTTTGACACGGTCATGGCAATAATTGAGAACGGAAACATGACTTACGTTTATCATAAGTCTGATCTCTGATCTTTCCAGTTGTCACGTGTTATGTCTGTAGACAGTAAGCAATAACACGTGTCAGTGAGCCTTGCCGTCTCATTTCATCTCCAGCTTTTTCTCTGTGCATACTTGTACAACCTACATCCACATATGGAAAATTTTGGACGAACTTGCAGGGTGGCTGAGGACAGAGAGGGCGGAAGATGTGCTTGCGACAACAAGTGATAGATATATATATATGGAGGGCCATGATCGCCAACATGCGACAGGGCACATGATGATGATGATGATGATATCCACATGATTTGATGTCTACCTCGTAGTTTGTATATAATTGTATAGTATATCCTGCCCTATGATTTAATGTCGTTTGTACATAACTGTATAGTATATCCTGCCCTATGATTTAATGTCGTTTGTACATAACTGTATAGTATATCCTGCCCTATGATTTAATGTGTACCTCATAGTCTGTACATAACTGCATAACCTGTATGTCTGTGATTTAATCTGTACCTTATAGTCTGTATATAACTGTATAACCTGTATGTCTGATTTAATGTGTACCTCATAGTCTGTATATAACTGTATAACCCGTATGTGTGTGATTTAATGTGTACCTCATAGTCTGTACATAATCGTATAGCGAGACCTGCCTTTATCTTATAACTTCGTATATCCTCGTACTCTGATCTTGGACTTTGTCCAAGAGGAATTTGTGACATTTGGATGGTTTCTACATGCGCTTCCCTTAACCAGCCATGATATTTGAAGTCCACAAAATCCTAGACACCAGTCTGAGGGAAGGGGGAGGTGAGGGGTGGGTGGGTGAGAGTTTTCTTGAGCTTTCATGAAGGCAAGATGTAGAATTCTGTATTTTTCAAGAAGTAAGCTCTACACTACCATTATGTTTGACTGACTGAAGTGAATCTAAGAAAGCACAAGTCCTGAACTTTGATTTGCCTAAGCATTGAACTGTTTGCGTGTGATAAATCAACTGAGTTTACATTTGCGTAAGCGTTATATTTTGCTTCGATGATAGTGTTGGTGTGTTCCGAGTTTCAATGGTATTTGGGCTGTTCTAGAGGGATTATGGCAATAATGGAATTCTGACCTCGTCGGGCGACTTTGGAATGTTTCAGATTCAAGTCTGGAAGCTTCACCAGCGCAAAATCCTTCGTTTTTTTTTCCACAACAACGAAACTTTGCCCACAGCGACATCGCTGTGTTTGAAGAGGTGAACATACAGTAACGTTTTGGTTGTGTATCGTAGAAAATACCTTTGGTTTTTACATTTGGCAAAATGCTTCCACGAACTGACGATTTACACACTGTTTGTACGCCTCCATTGGCGCCATGATGACGAGGCAAGCGCGCGCTCATATCGTTCTAGACTCTCCTTGAAACAGGACAACGTTGCCGAAATTAGAATTTCGATTGTGCCAGATCTCTTTCAGAAGAGTCCAAATTGTTAATGTTGCACAGAGGATACGATTCTGTTTTGTGGTTTGTTCACAACACTCCACAACTTATTCCATTTGAATGAACGAAGAATATATTTTTAAAAAACAACAACAACAAAATGATTTAAAAGAAAAAAATCATAGCTTTGAAAACAACAAGCGATACAAAGTAAAAATAAACACACACACAAAAAAAATCAACAGCAAAACAAAGCAAAACAACAAACAAACAAACAAACAACACAAAACTGACAACTAAGAAACATAGAGCGGAAAAAGAACAGGAAACAAACATTTCATTTTGGAAGGTGGTGCTTTGTCATTTGTCTTGAAACGGGTTGACTTAGTACGGGGTGAGTAACTTGATGACTGAAACATGAATTCAGTTAATTTCAACAATTATTTATTGTCAGATAAAGTAATGTTGTATGGACAAGTCAAATATTACTTAACGAAAACGTGAAGTGCGTTTCTAGGCGTGTTTATGTAACAGGCTTTTTATATTAACAAAGCTCGAACTTTCCGAGACATTTTCATGTCTTAGCATCAATCTAAAATATTTTACATAAAATACAAGTACATTTTAAACAGCATATAGATCAACGGCCCTATCGTACTTTTTTGTTTATGTTTTTGTTCTTTTCACAGCGTTCATCAAAAGTTATGTTCGACTTCAACATTTTTGTGCATAATCATTCAACTAGCCATAAAACTTTCGATTCAGTAAAATGTGACTGTCCATAACTATATACATCTACAACATAAAAAAGAACGGACATCACAGTCACCACATAAACACTGTGCACACGAACATTGATGACAGAAACAGGTTGAGGCGATGGCAGACGAGAATAACAGTGTTTTGCGCCGTTTTGTGTTCTACATGTGACCTTACCTTTACTCTATATTGACGTGTTAACGAAACACAGAGGTAGACACAGTGTAACAAATGCCCGTGCCTAAATATAGTATGCCAGTTATATGGAAACGTGTATTGACTTCCAGACGTAGAATATTGAAAGTTGTTCGTTCATTCGTTATTACTTTCAACGTCGGAAGTACTTTTTAGACAACTAACAACTGATCTGATTTGTTTAACCCGTTGACTCCCGCACCCTGTCCACCAGTATCCTGCATTGTCAACCATGCTAGCAAAGCAAAAACTTAACCCTTTGATCCTTCAACCTATCCGCCAGCTTCCTACAGGAAGGTGGTGGAAGGGTGAGGGAGTCAAAGGGTTAAGATTTTGCAGTTGATGGATAGCGTACAGGAGTCTAAGGGTTAAAGATGGGGTTGGGTACAGAAGTCTCTTTGAAGTTAAAAGAAATTGTTACGTGCACAAGTTAAAATAAAAAAAAATCTGACAAGCAATCAATCCAGAAAAAAACGAAAGATAAAGATTTGGAAGAATCAGTTTTTTAATTAAAGTGTGTGTGTGTGTGTGTGTGTGTGTGTGTGTGTGTGTGTGTGTGTGTGTGTGTGTGTGTGGGGTGTGTGTGTGTGTGTGTGTGTGTGTGTGTGTGGTGCGTGCGTGCGTTTATTTGTTTGTTTTGTGTGTGTGTGTTTGTGTGTGTGTGCGGGCGTGTGGGCGTAAGTACGCTTGCTTGCTTGCTTGCTTGCTTGGTGTGTGTGTGTGTGTGTGTGTGTGTGTGTGTGTGTGTGTGCCCCTCGTGCGCGTGGGCGCGTGCGCGTGCGCGTGCGCCTTTTACTGTAAGTGATACCACACTGATACATGTGCATGTGTATGAATGTTCCGCGCACGCAGTGCTTGTGTTTGTTCATAAAAATATACTTCAATAGCTATGCTAATAAATAGCGATGATAATAGATGGAGTGCAACTTATTTAGGTACACATGCAAAATCTGACAGATAACAGGCTATAGAAGAAAACAATATTTATAATTCATATGTCGTATAGACGGTGCCACTGCTTCCATCACTATCGTCACTGGCAGCATAAACGTCAACATCATTACCACCATCGCCATCACTTCCATTACCATCACCACCATCACCACCATCATCACCACCATCACCACCACTACAAACGACATTTACTGCAGAAAAAAACAACAACATAAAACCATCACCATCACTACATAGCCATCGCCACCACAGCGGCAACAACGGCATTTACAGTGCAACAACGACAGCAAAAACAACAACAATAATAATAACAACAACAAGAAGAACAGCAATAAAAATAACAAAATAAACATCAACAACAAATAACAACAGTAGCAACAACGACGATGACAACAACAACAACAAACAACAAACAACAACAACCAACAACAACAACAACACAACAATCACAACAGTCGTAATAAACGACCTCGTTGGCCGCATTGTAGTGCTGATGCCCTCTTTAAAACAAACACAGTAAATAACAACAGTAACAACAACAACAATAATGACAATCACAACATCGTTATCACAGTGTAATATAGTAAGCGACTTCATGGGCCTCATAGCAGTGCTGATGTCTTCTTAAAGAAGTACACTAACAACACACCATCATAAAATAAGTGCTGAGCTTTAAAGAATACACTAACAACACACATCAATACAATAGCACAGTGCCGATGTCTTCTTATACAAGCACACTAAAAACGACATCATCAACAATAATAACAGCAATTACAACGGCGGCCCAGCAGCAGCAGCAAAAACAACAACAACAACAACAACAACTTAAGCATAATGGCAAATGCCATAACAACAACAACAACTTAAGCATAATGGCAAATGACATAACAACAACAACAACAGCTTAAGCATAATGGCAAATGACATAACACAACAAGAACAACAACAACGACGACGTTAGCATAATGGCAAATGACATAACAACAACAACAAAAACAACAATGTTAACATAATGATAAACGACATAACAACAACAGCAACCTTAGCATAATGGCAAATGACATGACGTGGACCTCCTCACAGTGCTAATATCTTCTTAAACATCAACACTAACAACGACGTCATCATCAGTAACAAAAACAATAGCAGCAATATCAAATAGCAACAACGACAACGACAAATGTTAACTGACATGGAAGCCTTCATTAGAGTGTCGACGTTTGTATTCATTCAAACTGAGCAGGTTTAGAGCGGCGTTCCCTTGCTGTCTATGTTTCAATGGATGTCAGCCCCCACTTCAAAGCGAAAGCGCTGTAACTGTTCTCTGTCGTTCAATTTTCGTTTCCCTGTTATATGTTTTATTGCAGTTTTATGTTCTTTGGGAGCTTTCGTTAGGGGAGGGGAGGCTGAAATCCACTCGAGAAGTTCAAAGAGTTTTAAACACCACAGTCTGAAGTTTTATATGAAAAATGTTAGGGGGAAAAACAAGACAAAAAATTGGCCTTTATATGTATATAATTTCTTGTATATTTTTAAGAGTCGTGATTGTATCATATCAGTCCTCAATCTAATAGGTTTCACAGGACAAAAGTGTGATTTATTATTACTATTATCATTATTACTTTATTATTATTATCGTTATGATGATGATGATGATGATATAATGATGATGGTGATGATGATGATAATAATAATAATGATGATCCTTTCAAACGATTTTGTATCAACCATTCATGCAATGCGTTTAAACAGAAATGTATTGATATGTTATTTTCAGTGGTTTTGTGTCAACTATTCGCACAGTTATTTGAATAATAAATGTATTGATAATTGCTATTGAAATGTTTATAGCCAACATTGCGTTTGTTGAAAACAGTTAAATCTTGTTTGAAGCTTTTCTCCACTGATTAAATTTAAAGACATCACGGAAACTATACAAAGAACAAACGACAGTAAGAAACACGAAAAAGGAAAACGACAAAGAAAAGAAAGAACAAAAACATAGCAAAAAAAAAACAAAAAAAAAACAAACAAAAAAAACCACCAACAAGAAATTAGTTCATCTTATCAGCCACTCCAACAAGCAGACCAAAAGAACAAACAAGTCTCTCTCTGTCTTTCTCTGTTTGTCTGTCTGTCTGTCTGTCTGTCTCTCTTTCTCAAAGTTGACGTAGTTGGGCTTTTTTGTTCATATTTCCCTCGCTGTACTTCACAGTTCGTGGTTTAAATTTCGTGTTTTTGATTTTATCTGGTCATTTCATCACTGAAATCACCTTGAGAGAGAGAGAGAGAGAGAGAGAGAGAGAGAGAGAGAGAGAGAGAGAGAGAGAGAGAGAGAGAGAGAGAACGCAGTTGATTCGTTTAGTATTATTGTTCTTCACGTAGATAAGACGACAACAACCAGTCACTGCCACTGCCACCACCAGTAACCTTTACCACCACAACACTACCACCGTCAACAAACAACAACAACAACAACAACAACAACAACAGCAACAGCAGCAACAACAACAACAACAACAACAACAACAACAACAACAGCAGCAACAACAACGAACAATGCCAAACAAAAAGCAAACTGAAAGACACTGAAGCTGTGCGCAAACAACTCAACCAACCATCAGCTAACAACATGCCAACGAACAGTAACAAACACATCACGCACGCTTGCGTGCATGCATTCACACACGCACACATACCCCTCCTCCTAAAGACGAAAACAAAACGAAACCAATCCAAAACAAAAGAAATCAAACAGAACCAAACAAAACCAACCCACGAACCAATCAAAGAAAAAGACAATAAACTGACACAAAACGAAACGGGAAAAAAAATCAAAAAGAAAACGAAAGGAAAAAAAAAAAAAAAGAAGAAAAAAAAAAGAAAAATCAATAAAAGATACCTACAACTTTCCAACCTACGAAACGAACCCACACCGAAATTATACAATGATGTTTTGAAAACCGTACAAATACGCACATAATACATTGTGTTCTCTTCTTTCTTTCTGTTGGACAGCAGCAGCCAGTCAGCCCATTTCTCGACCCCCCCTGTGGCTGAGGATGGGGAACGAAGCAGCCACCGTCTCCATCACCATCACCGCAAGCCACTAATCAAGCATACACCCACAAACAGGGAGAGAGAGACAGACAGACAGAGACAGAGACGGAGCGATCGGTCACAACGTCCGCCAACAAACCAGCGAGAGCCCACAGCCCACGGACGTATCCATAAAACAACAATAACTCCATTCTTTCATTCCCCCACCCCCTCCAACCCCCACCTTTTCCCAAGGTCAAACCACCACCGCCTTCACCACCAGCCATAATAATGACGACGCCGCCGCATTCCGGGGATAGCAGCCTCCACACTGACCCATCGTCACTCCCACCCCCACCCCTCTTACATCCCCGTCTCTCATCGCCACCCCGAATAACAACAACAGCCAACCCTTCTCCGGCCGTCTCTGTCCTCATCCCCCGTGCTGAGAGTTGAAAACCCAGCAGGATGGACAGTCGGGTAGACTTTGCGGCCTTGGACCGGACTCGCCTCCTGGCGCCTAACCTGCCGGCAGGGAGTTTGGGCCCGATGACGTCGTTCGGCAACGACCTCAGCCGGGCGGCGGCGGGCGGTGTGACGGAACTAGCGGCGCGTTCTTCGGGCACCCCGGCCACCATGACATCACTGGCGCAGTACCAGAGTCGCTTCCTGCCGTCCACCATGTCCATGCATTCCCCTGGTGAGTGCTTCACCGCTCTTTGTTTTTTTGTGTTTACACTGTGGCTCTTTTAACCCTTTGACTTATGAACCCTGTCCACCAGCATCCTGCATTGTCAACCATGCTAGTAAAGCAATAACTTAACCCTTTGACTCCCTCACCCTATCCACCAGCTTCCTGCATAAAGCTGATGGATAGGGTGAGGGAGTCAAAGAGTTAGCTTTTTGCAGTTGGTGGACAGGGTGCAGGAGTCAAAAGGTTAATTTTTTTGTGTTGTTGTTGTATTGTTGCTGGTGCTTTTCTGCGTCTTCCACATACAACTATAAGATTAACAGCAGTTAGGAATTTGTTCAAGAAAGAATTCATTGCTGTCTGACAATACAGCGGGCGCTTCACCAAAATCTGCCAACAATTATCTGGCTAACTTCCTGGTCTTGAGCAAAACTCTATGCACTGGGAACATTTTTTAGTAGAGACCTATGGAATACTGACATTACCACAGGCACTGGGGCATTGAGATGGGCAGTGAACAAGTCAGCAAGGATCGACTATGAGTTTTGAAAACAGTGAACTGACTGAAAATAGCGGTCTGTTGTGGTGGTAGTTAAAAAACAAAACAAAATAATACAAAAAGCAAAAAAACAAACAAACAAACAAACAAACAAAAACAAATGCAAAAACAAAAACCGCCTCCCCCCTCCCGTGAATTGCAGCAACAAAAGTTTTTGATGTCGGCCAAAAGTGTTCAGCTGTTTCACTCCATTGGTATTTGACTCCCTGGCGGGCCCCAGTTACTAAGGTCCCCGTAAGCTCAGTTAGTTAAAGAGCCTTGCCGATGATTTAAAGCAGGGGTCGTGGGTTCGACCCGCAGGCGGTCCACATGGTTTTAAATGTGATGGCTCGGTTAGTTATAGCGCCATGCTGATAACGCGGAGGTCGTAGATTTGTTCCCATTTCGGCCTTTTTCAACCACATCATTACTGGCACATTTGGAGCGAGTGCATATTGCATTGTCTGAATGAATCCCTCTTGAGCAATTTCTAATTCAGAATTCTGTTCCACGAGTGTTTTGTATTTTCCTATTTATAATGGGTGTTGCTACTCCTTTGTGTATGCTATACTGTTTGTTTCTCTGTCTTGTGTACTTTGTTCTCTGCTTTATTCTGTCTTTATATTTGTTTTCATTGATTTACACAGTTGAGGTTCTGTGTTGTTCCATTTGTGTTTTTCAGTGGTTGTATTTCTTCTTTAGTTTTTGTTGTCGCTTTTTTGCGTGGACTGTTTTGAACGGTTGGCGTTTTGAATAGATGGGTTTTGACTGTTTGTCGTATATGTTGTCGAATCAAAACATTTTCTGTTGATTGTTTGATCTTTTTTCTGTTGTAATTCGTAGAGCCTTTATCCATACCCCAGTAGTGACGAAAAGGAATCCGTTGTTTGTTCCTTGTGAATTGTTTTTATTGTCTCTGTAATGTGAATTTTACTATTTGCATCTGATTTTCCCCCTCCGTAACACTCTGTTTTGTGCGTCTGTCGTCGATGCATATAGATGTACACCTTTATGTGTTTATTGACATTGTTTACATTGAATCTTATGTTGTAGTTTTTTGTTTCTATATGTTCTGTGTTCGTCACATTTCAGTGTATTTGCATTTGTTTCTAAACACAAATATATCAGTAATACTAGAGTTCTGAATCAAAGTGATTGCCATCGTTCTAGCAATTTTTTCCCCATTTTAACGACACATCATGAATGTTAGCTGATCAAATCTTGTGAACTTTTCTGTTGTTGTCTTTTCCGCATGTTTGACAAAGGCCACTTTGCCAAAAATTTACGCTTGTGTCGTATCGTTAAATATGTACACGTTCTCATTCTGTTTTTATATGTATCTGATTTCTAACTGTGTCAGTATGTCATTCTCCGTCACTGTAGCACAGTAGTATTTATTTATATTTCACTGTTCCAGTTTGGTATGATCTGTGTGTTATTTACATTTCCATAGTTTGTGGTTCACTATCCGTCTTTGCTTTTTGTGTTTCATTGATTGAGTCAGTGCTTGTATTTCGTTATCTGAAGAGAACACCTGTTTGTACTGTTCATATTTGCTTTTTGTGTTTCATTGATTGAGTCAGTGCTTGTATTTCGTTATCTGAAGAGAACACCTGTTTGTACTGTTCATATTTGCTTTTTGTGTTCATTGATTGAGTCAGTGCTTGTATTTCGTTATCTGAAGAGAACACCTGTTTGTACTGTTCATATTTGCTTTCTTGTTTGTATCTATCCGTTTTTGTGTATTTCAATATTTGGTGTTTGTCTCACATGTGTGTCTGTTTTTGTAGTGCGTCTGATCTCTATTTTTGTGTCTCTCATTCTGTACGGTATACAGAGCTGCACTGAGTGTTCGTGAATGTATCACTATTTGCTTTATTGCTCATATTTATTTATCTGTGTATTTTGTCAATTTATAGTCTTCGTCAATCATTTATTGAAACGTTACCGTAACGTGTTAGGGTATTTATTGATACTGTTAATTATTTCAGTGTTGTTCCTCTTGTTGTCATCATTTCATCGCCATCATCATGAAACACACATGTACAGTCACCGTCACGCTTCTTCTTCTTCTGTTAAACAGGAGTGTTTGCTGCAATTATTTTTGTTTGTTTCTATTTGTGTTGTGCTGCTTTTCTTTGGGAGCTCAAATTCTACCACGTCTGTACATGTGTTATGTTTTCTCGTCACAGATTTAAAACAAATGAAACGTAAATAAATTAACTCATTAAAAGTGAACAAATGAATGAACGAATGAATTTTGAATAAGTTAACATCTGACTGTTTTTTTTTTTTTTTTTTCTGAAGTCATGTTTCCCTTCCGTGTACAATCGACGTGTGACATTATCATGATTTTTGCTATATTCATTTAGTTTTCAAACGATGACACAGAATTGAAAAATTGTTTATCTGTTTGCTCGTTCGTTTGTTTTTGACCGTATGTATCGTCAGTTTGCTGCATTAGATAATTTCTGCATTGAGTATTGATGATAATGGACAATGATAATATATTCATACATAGAGCCATTGACACATACTTACATACACATACACATACATACATGCATACATACATACATACTTACATACATACATACATGCATGCATGCATGCATGCATACATACATACATACATACATACATACATACATACATACTTACATACATACATACATACATCTGTGTGTGTGTGTGTGTATGTGTGTGTGTGTGTGTGTGTGTGTGTGTGTGTGTGTGTGTGTGTGTGTGTGTGTGTGTGTGGGGTGTCCCTCTCCTTTCTTTCGTTTAGCAGAGGAGTTGTTTTTCTTAAGTAGAGAATGTGCGTAAGAGATACAAGTTTTTTTTCTTTCTTTGTTTTAAATTCTGTTTTGTAATGCCGAGGGCTTCGAGGGCTGATGAACCTATGAACAGATCAACGTTGTAAACAACTACTACGAGTAGTACTAGTACTACGACTAATATTTCAATACAATAACACTGCTTTTACACTACTTCTGCTACTACTACTACTACTCTTGACGATAATAATGATAATAACAGTAGTAGTAGTAAGAACACCACCACCAACACCACACCATCATCACCACCACCACCAACAATAATAATAACAACAACAACAACAACAACATCAACAACAACAACTACAACAACAACATTAACTAGACTATAACTTTCAGTCCCCTAGAAAGAAGCCTCACTTTCGGAGGGTAACCTTGCAGAATAATGTATCGCAAACAGAAACAAGAAGACAGATACGCCATTCTGGCAGGCAAACCACCTAATTTATTCTTCTCTTCATCTGCTTCCCTACCCCTCCCCCCTTAAAGGAGTAGTACAATGATGTCCCCCTCTCCCCTCGCTCCCAGTCACCTTCCCCAGCCCCCCCCCCCCTAATCCCTTCCCATTATCTCAGATCCTCTTCTCCACTCGCCCTTCCGTCCGTTCCAGTTGTCAGTCGTCAGAGGACTGTATTTCAGTTTCACGCACACGGGACGACAGAGAAATGGTTCTTTGGCGCGGTACCGGCTTCCATAACCACCACCACCACCACCACCACCCCGTCACCATTCTCTCCCTACCCACCTACCCCCTCCCTCCCTGCCTTATCGTTGCTATTCAGTTTTGTTGCTGTGACGTTATTGGTGTATGGTTTATTGGTTTGCACTGGTTTCTTATTTCTTTGATTGGCTGGCACTGGTGCATTATTATTTCTTAAACATCTCATTTACTTCTCGTTTGATTTGTTTGAAGAAATGAAATCGTGAGTCTGCGCGCCCGCCCCTCTGTGGTTGGGGGGTGGGTGGGTGGAAGAAAGACAGAGAGAGAGAGAGAGAGAGAGAGGGAGGGAGGGAGGGGAAGGGGTATATGAATTCACTGATTCTATTGGTTTCATTGTCAGGTCATATGTGTGTGTGTGTGTGTGTGTGTGTGTGTGGTGTGTGTGTATGGTGTGTGTGTGTGTGTGTGTGTGTGTGTGTGTGTGTGTGTGTGTGTGTGTGTGTGTGTGTGTGTGTGTGTGTGTGTGTGTGTGTGCATGCGTCAGTGCACTCGCGCGAGATGTACTTAATGACTTTAGTTTGCTTTGCGCATTCTGTATGCCTACCGGCTTTTTGTTTGTTTGTCTTTTTCCGTGTTTTAATTTCATCTTATGCTTTGTGGTGGTAATTCGGTTGTAGAGTTGGTGGGTTTTGCGTGTACGTGCGTGCGTACGAGCGCGACGGACTTACTGATGTTTTATTTAGTTTTGCTTTGCGCATACATTGGGCCTGCCATAATTGTTTTCCTTTAGTTTGGTAATTCTATTTGAAGAGATTTAGCGGATTTGCTATTTTTGCTTTTCTTGTTTTGTTTTGTTTTTGTTTTGGTTTGTTTATTTCTTTTCTCGTTTGGTTTGCTTGTTTCTTTTTAACTCGTTTTCTTGTAAACATGATTCCTTCTTTCGTTGGTTTCAGTTTTCAGTTTCTCAAGATATACATCTCCACGCTCAGAGTAAATTCGGTATAGAGTGAAGCCAATGATGCCATGTGATGGAGACGATCACAAAATGATCATGGCCTTCTTTCATTAATCATCTGTTACATATGTTTTCCAGTTACTTTTGGTAGTTCTTTCCTCCTTTTGATCTTATCCTCTGTTAAAAATTTCAGCTTTTTTCCAGCCACCCCCCCCCCCCCTCCGTTTTCCCTCTTTCTCTTGTTCTTTTTTTTTTTTTACTAGTAGTACTTGGAGTTGAAATACAAGACTAACTCCAGCGTCTGGCGTTTCCATCGATTGGGTTGTGCCCCCTAAGTGTTTGCCTCATGATGATTGTCTCCCTTAATGGGAGCTTTGAAGGGGTTTTTAAGTACATAGTCTGGGTTCTGCAACAAAGCGAACTACTCTGCACAATGGTTCCCATGGTCTTCTCTGACTTCTACAATACGACTTTACTACCTCCCATTAGTGTGGGAGAAAGAGGGTGGAGGGGGGAGAGAGAGAGGGAGGAGGAGAGAGAGAGAGAGAGAGAGAGAGAGAGAGAGAGAGAGAGAGAGAGAGAGAGAGAGAGAGAGAATCAGAATAAGAAATGTATTCAGTAAGGCCAAAGCCCCATTTAAATGAGAGAGAGAGAGAGAGAGAGAGAGAGAGAGAGAGAGAGAGAGGTGTGTGTGTGTGTGTGTGTGAGTGAGTGAGTGCGCGTGTTTTAGAGAAGAATGAAAATAGCAGTGAGACCAATATCTATGTTAAAGTGATTCTGCGTGCGCGTGTGTGAGCATGTGTCTTTTGCGTTAGCGTATTGCGAGTGTAGTGTTGGAGATGGTGTGTGTGTGTGTGTGTGTGTGTGTGTGTGTGTGTGTGTGTGTGGTGTGTGTCGCGCGTGCTTGCGTGCGCGCGCAGATGTTGCTCTCATTCCTATCTTAATCTTCCTAAAACTAAGTAGGTGCGTGCGCATGTATGTACATATGTTTCGTGTATCCGCGCCGCGAGTGTAGTGTGTGATTTTTGTTATGTCCTTTCTTCTGGTGATGTGTGACATAAATATATTTTATCTAAATATTAAGAACAACACCCGCAATCACAAATGATTAATAACAAACACTGCAAAAACTAACAACTATTGGAAAGCAGAAACGCACAAAAATAAAATAACAAGAGTATTTAACCCTGCGACTCCCACACCCTGTCCACCAGCATCCCACCGTGCTAGCTAAGCAAGAACTTATCCCTTTGACTCCCTCTCTCTACCTACCAAGTTCCTGCAGGAAGCTGGTAGATAGGGTGAGAGAGTCAAAGGGTTAAGTTTTTGCAGTTGGCGGTTGAAGTGCGGGCGTCTAAGGGTTAATTCAAGACACAAGATAATGCAAATTTTCGGGCAACTGGCCTTTGTCAAGTGTACACAGAATACCAGAAAGAAACAAATCACAAAACACAGGACAGAACAACAGCAGAATATCCGTGATGTTTGGTTGAACTGGGGAAAATGTCTGAAAGGATAAGTGTTTTAGTAAGATAGCAGATCTTTTAAGTTAAAGAAAAAATCAGCAGTGATTAGTGGTTTAATAAGATAGCAAATCTTTCAGGTAAAGAAAACAATGCAACAAAGATTTCACTCCCCCCCCCCCCCCCACTTTTTTTACATCCACCTCCACTCCTGCCTTTTGTTTGCTTGAAATGATTGATGGTTGCCTGGAATATATATACATTTGTTATTTTTGGGAAAACCAGTTTTCGAGGGAAAAACAAAACAAAACAATGACAAGAAGAAAGAAAGAAAGAAAACCAAACCAAAACCAAAACAAAACAAAAAAAAGCAAAGCAAAACAAGACAAAACAAAAAAGCAAAACAAAAGAAACAAAACAAAACAAAAAAGCAAAGTTAAACAAAACAAGGCAAACAAGCAAAGCAAAACAGAACAAAAAGCAAAGTTAAACAAAACAAAACAAAACAAAACAAAAAAGCAGAAACAAAACAAAACAAAAAAGCAAAAGCAAAACAAACGAACAAAAAGCAAAGTTAAACAAAACAAAACAAAACAAAAAAGCAAGTAAACAAAACAAAAAAGCAAAAGCAAAGCAAAACAAAACAAAAAAAGCAAAACAAAACGAACAAAAGAAAACAAAACAAAAATCAAAACAAAACAAACAAAACAAACAAAAAGAAAGCAAAACAAAACAAAAAAGCAAAAGTTAAACAACAAACAAAACATACAACAACAAAAAGCCTCTTGTTTTTACAACAATGTACCAATGATGAATTATCATTTACTGAAGACTGTTTCATTCAGCACGCCGGTTTTTCCTGCACAAAATTCAGTCTGGCTCCTTTGTCAATTTTGAAACGAGACGGGGAAAAAAAAACGAAAAAAAAACCCAACCCCACCATAGCGCGATGAATGAAAATAAAACAAAAGATTAAAAGCCATAAAAACCTCGACCGTCTCAAAGGAAAAGAAAACAATAAAAAACAAAATAAGGGAACCCGCAGCTCTCCCCTCCCCCTTACCGTTCTCCCATCTCCATCAGAAAGACTGAAATTTAATAAATAAATAAATAAATGAATAGATAGATAAATAAATAAAATAAATAAATTAAATAAAATAAATAAAATAGGAAGGAATCAAACAAATGGACAAATAAACAGCCAACCATAAAACACGAAAAGCTGGTGAAGAACGTTTGAAAAACTAATAAGCAAGCAAGGAAGCAAACAAACGCCCAGTTGACAGTCTTTCAATTAATTTAAGAATATTGTTTCGTTTGTGTTTAGCAAGGATTTGGGAACAATGCTGAAAGAAGACCAATTTTTTTAGAATTTGTGTCGTGATGTTTGAGTACTTTTCTTTTAATGTAAATAATATAACACCTTGATATTTCATTGCAATATGTCCTTGTTTTGAGCGATTTTCTTTTGGTGTGGGAGTATTATGTCCTGGTATTTTGTTGTGTTCATTGTGTGAATTTTTTTAAGATAATAGAGATGATATTTTGATATGATAGTGTGTCTTGGTTTTTGAATAATTTTCTTTTAATACGACGGCATACTATCTTGATAATTTGCTGCCTTGTTTGTGTGTTGGCTTGTGTGAGCAGTTTTGTGTTAATATAAGTGTATTTCTTGATTAAAAAAAATGTCCGCCCTGTATTTGCCACTTCTTGTGTGCATTCGTCGAAAATGCCTAACGCTTGTTGCGTGCTTGCATTTTGTTCGTTCATTTGCGTTGTTTTCTTTTGGTAACACGCGGTAAGAAATCGACATGTCTTCTTTTCACTATGTGTGTGTGTGTGTGTGTGTGTGTGTGTGTGTGTGTGTGTGTGTGTGTGTGTGTGTGTGTGTGTGTGTGTGTGTGTGTGTGTGTGTTGTATGTCTGTGTGTGTGTGTGTGTGTGTGTGTGTGTGTGTGTGTGTGTGTGTGTGTAAGCTGCGGTGCGTGCGTGCGGTCCCCATGTGCGCGTGCGTATAAGTGAAGCGTGTGTGTGTGTGTGTGTGTGTGTGTGTTCATATATATATATATATATATATATATATATATATATATATATATATATATATATATGTGGTGTGTGTGTGTGTGTGTGTGTGTGTGTGTGTGTGTTTATTTGTTTGTTTCAGATGTTTATATTTGTTCTTTTACGATCTTGTAATGATTTTTCCATAAAGCCACAGACTTAACACCTCATGTCTCGAGTTTTGTCCCACCCGCTGACATAAAAGTCGGCATATTCACTGCCCGTTTTAATGCTCCTACCGTCCTGATGGTGTCACGTCAGTGTTTCACACATCCTGTTCCCTAAACCACCACCATCCCCCTCACCATTTCAAGACTTTGCCAGCACAACACAGGATTGTGCGCAGGCTTAAGGAAGCTCTGTCAATTAACTGCTGGCAGATTTGGGTGGAACACTCGTGGAATAGTTCGAGTGCAATCAATCCTTGAAAAAACTTTCAACTCCAGACTCTGTCTGTCTGTCTCTCTCCGTCTTTGTCTCTATGTCTGTATGTCTCTCTCTTTCTGTCTCCATTCAGTCTTTTCGCTTTTTGTCATCGTTTTCTGCTCTCTCTCTTTCAAAAACTTGTCTCTTTTCTTTTAATCTTTTTTTTCAACTCTCTATTTTGCTTCTTTGCTTCGTATCTTTCCCCTTCGCTTATTTGTTCATGTTCCTCCAATCCCCGTTTTTCTTTTCTTCTGTCAAACCGTTTTTTTTTTTTTTTCTTCCTCCTGTCTTTCGTCTGTTTTCTTTCTATTTTGTCCGACTTATTTGTCTTTTTCCATCTCTTTTCCATTCCTTCCTCGTTTTTTCCCCTTCATTTAAAAACTTTGTTCACACTCCCCTCCCCGCCCCGCCCCGCCGTTTTCGTCATCTTCTTTCTCCTCTGCCCTCTTCTTCGCTCCCCCCCTCCCCCTTAGTCTTCAGAATGTCCCTCCACACTCCGTTCTTGTGGCCTGTTAGCTCAGTTGGTTAGAGAACACCGTGCTGATAGAACAGGGGTCGTTGGTTCGATTCTGTCAGGCTGGCCACATGTTTTCTTTGGCGGGCTCTTGTAACAACAGAGCCTAGGTCTTAAAATCTGGTTTCTCAAGTTCAAAATCGGCGGGCCTCGGTAGCTTGGTTGGTTGAGCGTCGGATTCACATGCTAATGGTTGTGGGTTCGAATCCCAAGGTGCGCTACATTAAAACTGGCCTTCTCACTGTCCCATCTCAACATCATTGTTGTTTCGGTGGTGTCGGTATAGGATTAGATAGGTCCCCCTTCCCCCCCCCCCCCCCCCCCCCCCCTTCCCCGGGATGGTTATCCCCGTCGGCCATATCGATATACCTCTACCTGTATTTCAAAGACCATGTCAATGCATAGGGTTCTGCACAGGCTTACGGAGTCTGCCAGATAACAGATAGCAGATTGGGGCGTAGCGCATATGGAGTTGTTCGAGTACAGTGAGTCTCTCTTGAAACTCCAAAACTGGCATGTCTTCTTCCTTCGCTCTTTCCTTTCTTCCTTCCTTCCTTCCTTCCTTTCTTCCTTCCTTCCTTGCTTTCTTTCATACCCTGTCCTACAGCTCCGTCACTTTCTCCCAGTCTTCACAACGATCGATTCTTAGTATATTTCCTCCTTCCTTCCATTCCTTCGGTTTTTAATTTTTTTTTATTTCGTTGTTTTATTTCTTCTTTTCTCTCTCTTCTTCCCTCCAGATGATTTTCAGAACGATTCATTCATACAACATTCCTCACTTCCACTCTTCTTCATTCGTTTGTACTTTCTTGCCGTTTGTTCACAGAGGTTTCTATAAATAGACATGTTTCCTTCTTTTCTTCGTGGTCTGGTTGGTTCTGTTGATAGAGCCGTGGACTCAAGATCTGATATCTTGAGTTCAATCCCAGTCCCGCAACAATTAGAAACTGGTCTGTGCGCTGCCCATCTTAATGTTTCCATCACTCTAATGGTGTCAGCCTACAGTTTCTTTGGTCCAATCTCCTCCCA
>CM060305.1:96484250-96539250 GCA_030674185.1 Monoplex corrugatus | reverse complement strand
TATTATCATGATCATCATCGTCACGATGATGAGAACGATAATTATTATCATTACTATCATCATCATATCATCATCGTCGTCGTCGTCGTCATCATCATCATTGTTATTATTATTATTGCTGTTATTATTGTTATTGTTACTATCATTATTATTGATCAGGAGACAGAACTAATAAGAACCAACAAAGCAAGGAAACAAGAACGCAGACAAGAAAAGAACCAACCAGCAGGCAGGGGGCCTTAACCATCCAGTGAACAACAGGGCTTGCCAACCAGTCAACCAGCCAGCGAATCACTGATCATTTATTTATAGCTTGTCAGTGGCAGCCTGCTGGTAGTGTACCACACAAAATGTCTTGTCTTTCTCGTGTCACTAATACCCAGCGACAATAAACAACTGTACGGTCAGCAGTCACCGTGGTGCAGTGGTTAACGCAAAGTTCTACCGACTGGAAGGTTGTGCTTTGGAATCTCGTCAGTCCTGTCACAGTCATCATGGGATTTTTCGGCTGCAACCATCTTCTGCCCAGAGTTGAACGTGCTATGGGGTCATTGGGCCTCCTGCACAGAGTTGAACGTGCTATGGGGTCATTGGGCCTCCTGCACAGAGTTGAACGTGCTATGGGGTCATTGGGCCTCCTGCACAGAGTTGAACGTGCTATGGGGTCATTGGGCCTCCTGCACAGAGTCGAACGTGCTATGGGTTGATTGGGCCTCCTGCACAGAGTTGAACGTGTTGTGGACTGATTGGGCCTCCTGCACAGAGTTGAACGTGTTGTGGACTGATTGGGCCTCCTGCACAGAGTTGAACGTGTTGTGGACTGATTGGGCCTCCTGCACAGAGTTGAACGTGCTATGGGCTGATTGGGCGGAATGGATCCACACAGTCGAGGCTCATCCTCTTCTCGGATGCGTAATTGAAGGTGTTCCTCAAATCTCCTGACCAATATTGCAGGTGTCTGCACCTCTCGGGCCTGGTTAGCACCAGGACGTACTATATGAAAGAAAGCGTAAAACACAGCCCCGTCACGCAGTCTCGGTTCAGAATAGACCTCCAATGTATCATGTCTATAATTCCTGTCATCATAGCACTGCCAAAAACTGAACCAGTAAAATGGTGCAAAAATCTGCCAGCAAAAAATATACAACAACAACAACAGCAAAAACAACAAAAACAAAGCGAAAAAAAAACCCCAAACAAACAAAAAGAAAATCAAGGTCCTAAAGAATATCAAAACAAACACACTAGGCGAAGCAAGGAGGGAGGGAAGGGGAATCACGCCCACAAGGGGAAGGGAAGGGAAGGATGGGGGTGTCACGGGGGACGAGGAAGGTGAGGGAGGTAGGAGTCACGCCCACCAGCCTTGTTATCGATCCTACAAGGTCCACCACATTTTGCTCAAAGTGCACCCTTCAAAACCTGACTACACGTAGAAGTGAACCCTCGCCAGTGGTTTTGAGAGCGTAGGAAATTAACCCTTCATCCCCTCACTCTACCACTCGCTTTCTTTATCCGCTTTATTCCCTCACCACATCTACCAGCTTTCTGTTACCGGATATACCTTTTACCCCTCACTCTATCCACCACCAGCTTTCTGTTAACCCTTTCACTCCTCACCCTATCCAACAGGTTTGAGTTAAACCGTTAACTCCTCACCCAGTCTTCCAGTTTTCTGTTCACCCTTACACTCCTCAACCTATACGCCAGCTTTCCCCCAACGAAAGTGTCCCCGTTAGCTCAGTTGGTTAGGGTGCCATGCTGACATTGTGTGATAACACAGGTCGTGGATTCCACCCTCAGTTGGATCACAGTCTTTATGCCAGCTGGCCGGCTCTTTTGACAGAAAAGGGAAAAGGGACTGCCAGGGATGCATTGCCTATTAGAGGAAAGGCAGGTAAGTTTAAACAGTCCCAAGAGAGGGAAAGCAGGTTTGTTTCCCTTGTCAGGGGAAGAATGAACAGAGAGACAGAGAACAAAATAACTTTAAAAAACAAACAAACAAACAAAAAACAAGCTAACAAAATATTCCATTGGCTCAGCAGAATAAGTTGTCTGATCTGAACCAGAAACCTTTGAAGATGATAACGATGTTATTACAAAAACATTTTGGGGTTGAGGAGCAGCTTGTCCTAATAATAATAATAATAATGATACTATAATGATAATACTACTACTACTAATATATTATTATTATTATTATTATTATTATTATTATATATTGTGCATTTTATTTAGAGGAAGAGGAAAGAAGATGATCCAAGAGCAAAGAGGAAAAAGATATGAATTACTGTTATGTGTGTAACAGGCAACAATTAACACTTGTAATACCATTTCTATGCGCTTACTGACATTACATGATCACCAACCTGGGAAACGGCACAGAAGTATGTTATCCATGGCACTCGCGCGCGCGCGCGCGCACACACACACACACACACACACACACACACACACACACACACACACACACACACACACACACACACACACACACAACTACAACCTGAAGAGGTACGCCACTTGTGTTTGGTAGTTCATGACCACGTCAACGTGTAGAGTTTGGCATTGCAATATAGCGCAAATGGAATTATCTATACCCAATATCATCGTCTTCAGTTTCAGCCCGCTACCTTAAAAACTAGCGTGTTCGCTGCCCATCTCAAATGTGTTTATCCTTCGGCTTCTGACAGCTTAGTGTGTCACAGCTCCCTCTCCCACCTCATCATTTCAAGATCTTACCAGCGTACAGGGTTTTGCGCAGGCTCAGGGAGTCTGCCAGATAATCGCTGGCAGATTTGGGGTGGAGTGTACGTAGAAATATCCGGGTGTGATGAAACCCTCTCAAAGAAACGCCCATCATCCTCTGGCCAATAGTAAATGATAACAATAACAACAATAATAATAAAAAACAAAAACAAACGAACAAACAATTATAAACAAAAGAAACAAAAACTTTCTTCTTCCCTTCGAAATATTTTTCTATTGATAGTCTCGATGATTCTTTCACTTGCAGCTAGCAGATTTGAATGGAGGCCGCCTATGCGATGGCCCCTCTTAAATGAAGTGCAAACTGTCCAATCGAAATTGAAACCAGAATCTGGTAATGATTCACGCTTGCAACTAAAGAGAAAAGCTAACCTGTTTCTTGGAGAGCACAAAATAATTGTCTGCTGTCACCCACCGGCTCAGATGGCCACGAGGCTGAGTTGGCTTCAGGGCAGGACACGAAGGAACAAAGGTGTTGACAACGGCCAGAGACTGATCAGACTGGCTCGGAACAAACAGCACCCAAGGTCAAGTCTCGACTGATTGCAGTGGACCGACCCATTCCGTTCTTTCCTGTGTTGTGTGTGATGTGTGTGCATGTGTTTGTGGTGTGTGTGTGTGTGGTGTGTGTGTCCGTGTGTGTATGAGTGTCTGAGTTTCGTGTGTGTCGTGTGTATCAAACAGTTTTTCTCTTTGCCATCACTCAAGTTTTCGGGGAGAGTGATGTGCCCCTTGTCTGCCGCTAGAGGACAGTGTTTATTGACGACGCTGAAGCAGACGACACCGTCGTCCGTCTTCCTTTGTTGGTGACTTGCGTGCTCCATTGTACTGTTTGACAGTTACAGATTTGACTGTTTTAATGCACTTCATAACTTTCTTCTGCATGAAAGCAGACCGTGGTGTCTTTGTTTCCTTCTGTCTGTCGAGAGAAAGGACACAGAGGAAGGAGTAAGCTATTATATAAGAACACTGATCGGCTCGTAATCATTCTACGCGGACAAAAGGTTCAGTTGTTATAATATTGTTGACCTGTTCTGTTCGTTGTTATTTGCAGTTCAACAAGCGCCGTGGAATTTTTATTTTATTCATTTAGTTTTATTTTATTTGTTAGAATTGATATACTGGCGTTTGTTTTGGCGGGACATCCCGTTTTGCCTTTTCCCGTTTGGCCTTTTCCTGTTTCTGTTTTTGATACGTCAGTGTCCTATTTTAAATGCATTGACTAGCACATGAGCTAGATCTGTTTACTTGCAGACACTTATATATATCACAGACAAAAGTACAAAATGAACAAAACGTAATTTTTCTTTTAAATCATTCTCACTGTTTCCCCCTTTCTTACAAACTCATGCATAACTAAGAAGTAAAATACTGACTTTTGAGCTTAGGACGTAAATAAGGCAGACTGGCACAAGTGCAAAACGGTACCTTCGCTCACTACAAAGGCTACAGCCCCAAATCAGGCATTTTAATTAAAAGGCGAGACGGAATGTCATCGTTTTGGCAACAGTTTTTTTTCATTTGTTTGTTGTTGTCGTTTGCATTATTTTTGTGACTGGAATGAAGTTAGTTCAGTTCAATTGGCTTATAACCCAGACAACCATTCAGACCATAATATACTATCAAGGCTAACAGTACGTTAAAAAACAACTCCGAGGCTAATAAGTAGTAGGCTAAATTGTTGCAAGTGTATGCTGCAAACACATACACGAATACTCGCTCGTACGCGCACCAGAACAAACCAGTAAACACGATCATATGCACTCACATGACTGCGCACGCATGCATGCGCGCGTCCACACACACACACACACAGAACTCAAACACATGCACGCGCGCGCGCCACACACACATACACACAAACTCACACACACACACACACACACGCACGCACGCACGCATGCACGCACACACAGAATGAGAGAGACGGAGAAGACAGAATGAAATTATTGTTCACCAGAGAAATCTGTAGTGCAGCGCTCCTTACACGGTGGAACAAAATTGCACGAGTTTGATCACCCGACATTCAGCCGTGGCCACTAGAAGAAGCTGGAACCCGAGCAAGGTGATAATTAATGACTTGAGAATTAGTTCAGCCAAGCAAACTTGAACCCTGGCGAGAAATCCATTAATTAAGGATTCAGCCTGATTAATTAACCGGCCTCCAAAGCCCTCAGCCACGGTTGCAGAGAAACTTGGGCTTGACATAAATCCGAATTTGATGGAAAATACTTTGGCGTCCAGGAACGGACAAGGCTTCGGGGCTGTCTGGCGGACAAAGAGGGAATGGGTTTGATCCATCAGTTTATGAGCAGACGGGAAAGAACGGTTTGAACCTCCGACTTAGTTATGGATTGTGAGCAAAGTGTGACTGTGGTGCTTCTGTCTCCCTCTAGACACTGTCTGTCACACTGTGCCGCTTGAATTGTTTCGTCCTTTTTGTGGCAACGGACGATAGAGGGTTTAATCGGTATGGATCGGTTGATTCATAGACCGGGAGTAGAGAGGATAAAGAGGAACACTTACTTATTTCCCTCCGGACTCTGTGGGAGACCCCGGCCGCAGACTGACTGCACGCGCGATGGACAATGAAAAGAATTCGAACAGATTGTAAAGTATTAATTACAATAAATTGTTTCGGGGAATTTTAAGTCTAGCGTCAACAGATTCCCCACTTCCTTCCCTTTCTTCTCCACCTCACCTCACATTCTAACATTGGGGTTTGGACGAATCGCGGTAGTTTGTATTCGTACTAGAAACAATATTGTATAAACTTTCGATTATTTTGTCATCAGTGTAAAGTAATGTTATATTCACTGTCGTTTTCAGTCGAAACTTACTATAGTCACGATTATGGGGGGGGGGGGGGGGGGGGGGGGGGGGAGTAAATTCTAACATGACTTATGCCGTCTGCTATGCTACAAGCAACGTGAACAAACAGAATTTCAGCACCAAATCAACAAAACAAAAAGCAAACAAACGAAGAAACACTACTCCAAGAACAAGATCAACAAAACAAAAAACATACAAATAGCTACGGGGAGATTATGCATCAAACAATAAATAAACGCATAAAAGCAAAGAGGAACTTAGTTTCTTCTCACCCAGCTAAAATCCTTCCGACCCCAGTTACCCCTCCTATCCACACATACACACGCGTGCGCACGCGCTTGAAAAATATAAATCCAACGAAAACAAGCCATTTATGCATCAAAAGATAGAAGTTTTAAATCGACAATATAACATTCTGGTCACACTGGTTATTTCCCTTCAACTGCAATGCAAACGAATCGATTTCCTAAAATTCATTGTTTCACTGGAAAAAAAAAAAAAAGATCGCTGAACTCGCGGCATGCCACCTAGAACGTTTGGGAACATGTCTGTGTTCCATTGTATTTGCGTTACCTCTTCACGCACGCGCGCGCGCGCGCTCACAAAGACATGCATGCACACTTTATGCATGCAGGCGTGCTCTCTGTCTGTCTCTCTCTGTCTCTCTCTGACTCTCTCTTTCTTTTTATCTCTCTCTCTTTCTCTCTCTCTCGCTCTCTCTCTCTCTCTCTCACACACACACACATACACACACACTCACACACACACTCACACGCAGGTAGTTATGTATGTATGCATGCTTACGTGTGCACACATGAACACTTTTTTTTGGTTCTTTTTCAAGAAATAAAATTATGGTGAGACAGACATAGTGGAAGGCAGCATAATAGAACATAGAACAGGCCTCAAATGGTCCATCCTTGGAAAACTAATTCACCCTTTGTATATTTTTTAGGAATAAAGAAAAATAAGAAATACATTACAACTGTCATATTACCGGCAATATATGAAAAAATAATCAACATTTGTAATCTTAGCAAAAATGAGAAATACATTACAACTGTCATATTACCGGCAATATCTGAAAAAATAATCAACATTTGTAATCTTAGCAGGAAGAATTTTTTTTAGTAAAATGAATGCATGAAACTTTGTCATTTTGCTCGGAATGAATAAATAAATTGGCCATTAAAAGGAGTCTACGTGAAAAAAATATAGTGCGAGAGCTTAGTTTGATTGTGGTCATGTTTAGATCAGATATTTATAGGGCTGCTCTTTTCTTTCCACTGTATCACCACATAAAAGTAAATAGTCCATACATATTGTTGGTCGGGGAAGATGGAACGAGTATGTTTATTTTTCGTAGTTTCATTCACAGAAAAGAAAGCTCGATAATTCTAGATGTATTGACAATCATAGGTGCATGCATTTCATGTTTAGTTGTATTTTTTAAATCTTGTTATCGTCATCAGGATGGTAACCTTTTAAACAACTGTTAAATTTTCTTTGTAAGAGTTTTTAGTACATGAATGATTTCTTTTGTAGCTGTTTCTCGTATATCTACACACACACACACACACACACACACACACACACACACACACACACACACACACACACACACACACACACACACACACACACACACACACACACACACACACACACACCACGCACGCACGCACGCACGCACGCACACACCTTTCATAGTTTAATCAATCGTCGTTTAACAACCGAGTCCTTTTCTTGTAAGTAGTTGTAAAAAACAACGCTGGTTTTTTTGATCAGATGAAACTGTGCTTATGTTATAAACAATATATAATTTAATCAACTTTAGCTTACCACAAGAATAAACAGTTGGAAACGTGGCTCCC
This sequence comes from Monoplex corrugatus, assembly GCA_030674185.1. Taxonomy (NCBI): domain Eukaryota; kingdom Metazoa; phylum Mollusca; class Gastropoda; order Littorinimorpha; family Ranellidae; genus Monoplex; species Monoplex corrugatus. The sequence continues at coordinate 96,531,778 of CM060305.1, read as the reverse complement.
AATTTTCATCTTACTGATTTCACATAATGTCTACATTGTTGGAGTTTTCGGTACAGTGGAGGTCACGGGGATGTCTGGAAGAGATCAGTGCGCCACGCACGAGGAGAAAAGCACTGAGCACGCTTGACTTCGTGAACTAAGAGTTGATGGAGTGCACAAGCGTTTTAATCGAAATCGACCTCGACGCACTTCCAATTGACCATGGGAACCACAGTACTCTGCGAACTTCCGGTAGTCAAGCGCATGCGTACGACGGCAAACAGGTATCGAAAGACCTTTGGCCTTTCTGTGAATACCTGGCTGAGCTAGGAAATCAGATGTATTTGGGTGGTAAACGGAAAGAGAAAACAGCGAACTAATGTCTTCTTTTGGTGAGTGAGGGACGGGGTAGGGGGTGGGGGTGAGAGGAAGCTGAGTACGTATTGTACTTAGAGGTGCTATTGCTTTTCTGTGTACTTAGAGGATGGTGCTAGGGTATTGCTTTTGTTTGCTTCTTTCTGTGTACTTAGAGGTGCTATTGCTTTTCTGTGCCATATTTACATTTTGTATATAGGCTCTTTAGTCCAAGTGAATAAATTTCCTTTCATGTCAGTTTGCAAAGGATCACGTGGCAGATCAGATCAAGACGCAAATAGTTCGAAATTTCCTTCTGTTCTGCAAAAATAGAACCCAGAGCAGTTCTGATTCGCAGAGGGCATCATGATTCTCGTTGCTGAGAAGTCCATGATCAACGAATCTGGGCTAAGCATCACGCCAGAGCGAAAATAATGAGGTTCACTGAGTCATGGTCAGAGCTGGGAAATCGCTGCACACATGTGTTGGGTTTCGGGGAGGGTGCGATACCAGAGCCGAGATAAAAGGGGCAGGGATATTTCAGTAATGCCATTAGTCAGGACTCTGGTCAGGGAAATCGGGCCAGACCATCTGTGTGAGCAGCTAACTGTCAAACCGACGTGGATCCCAGTGACATAAGGAAATTAAGAAGCGTGAGAGCTTTTAGCATCAGGCAAACAGGTTCGGCTTTAGCATTTCCAGATTTTTCAAACCTAAGGCCGATTGTTGTGAGTTTTCCGACACGTTCTCCTCCCGTCGCCTGAACCCGAAATACTTTTTTCAGACCCTCCCATTCCCACCCTCCTGTCTGTTCCCATATATTCCAACCTCGGTATCTGTTCCTCTTAGAGCGTGATGATTATTTTGTGAATAATTGATTGCATCATTGTTGGGTAGTGCTCGCTATTAGCATCTTCTGGTCCTGAAGCATATTTATAGCATCACTGTCATCAACAAACAGCAGCAGAATTAGTCACTTGTAAAATGCTTAGATTAAACTTTTTTTTGTGGATAAAATCTATGACGTTTTCTTCTTGATTTTCTCGTGTTTTTGCACTACCACTATGTACATTAATGTAGTAGGATATGATGGGTGATAATTGTATTGTGCTTAGAATACAGTGAATGAAGAAGTCAATAGAAAGAAGTTAGTCTACCAGTCAGTGTAATGCGCATTATGCGGATTGCATTCGCTAATTCTGTTGCCTGCCTGTTGGCGGAATTCAGAAACCAGCTACTCAGTTCTAAACAATAAATGAAATCACTTGATATTTTAATCAGTAAAATATTTTCTGTTTATAAATAAAGAGTGCTATCTGTTGTAATCACCAGGATTATAATGGTGTTCATTAGAATCGTAACTTATCTCGATTTGTTTTCGAACATTTGCAGTTGGTCTGCTTTAAAAAGGCGAGTTTGTATTATCAGTTTAGCGCAGGCCTGAGATGGTCTGTCCCCTATTATGGTGGAGGAGTTCAGCTTTTCGTCTGTCGCATTATGTTTTTGGATAGTGAATACGAAAAACGTTGCTATGGTTAAAAAATCACTGTGAGTTGGGAGTACCATTGTTTTTCTAAATCTGAGAGAAGCACTGTGTTTATTGACATGCCGTTCAGTTCAGTTAAAGATTTTTTTTAATGACCAGGCTGTGGAGTAAATGTTTGTAGTTGTTTGTAATAAAACCATCTCTCTCTTTCTCTCTCTCTCTCTCTCTCTCTCTCTCTCTCTCTCTCTCTCTCTCTCTTTCTCTCTCTGTGTCTCTGTCTGTCTGTCTGTTCTGTCTCTGTCTGCCCTTTTCTCTGTCTGTCTCTCTCTCTCTCGCCAACCCCCTCCCCCCCCTCTCTCACCGTCAACTTGACACAAACAGCAATTTGAGAATGTTTCATATTTATTTTCTTGTGGCTTACTACACTCCTGGTTTTCCTTGATTCGCTCTGTGTGTTTTTCGAGTGCAGGTTTTCATGGCATCATAACCTCTTTCTCCCAGCTCATCCCACCGTCCATATCCCCTCCACTAGTTCTAACTCGTAATATCCCAAGAGAGTGTTTTCGTCTCTTCCTCATCAGCGAGCTTTATTCCGTGGCTGAAATGGCGCTGTGGCCCGCAGATCAAAGGCAAAGTGATGGCAAGAATTGAGCGGTTATGGGCACTCGGGCGTCCTGACAGTGAGCATTGTCTTGTGTCAGATGACAGGGGCCCTCTTGTGCAATCGTTTATCGCGTCCCCGGCGTGACACTTGGCCAGATAAATAATGCAGGACGGAGGTAAAGAGATGGACCGATAATGTACAAACCGCCGCTCACCACATACTGGCCGCGGCTCCTGCCCGATAACAGCTTTTCATGATCATCTCCTGGTTTTCAGAAGTACGCTTCGTTTTTTGATGACTTGGCCCAGCCGGTGATTTGCTTAAACCTGGGCTCCCTTATCTCCCTTTGTGCAGCGCCATCCGGCGGAAGACCAGATCTGGGTATAACTGAAGGGCGATGGCGTTCCTTTGTGAAAACCTCAAAGTGATGGATGGCTTACTTTACAGCTGGGAAAATGATGCACTGTCATTTTTTTTTTACGTTTATTGATTATCCAACGTGCACTTCTGATTATTGCTACATTACATGATTTTTTCATTAGCACACATTTTCAACAGCTGCACCATCATACTTTTCAAAACATCTCTCAAGCAATCATCCATCTCCGTTTTTGTGTGGGATAGAAAGAGGACGAAAATGACAGAATGATAACGTTTACAGATTTTGTAATGTAACGAGTCATTGAAAATTGATATTAGATTATGGGATGATTTTAATATTTCCAGTTTCTTTTATTAAACAAGTATAGATTTAGAATACCCAATGTCACGAATCTAGATATGAAGTAGCAAAGTGGATATTTTAACCATACCGTCAGAAGAACATTTATCGGTTCTTTTACTTGAAAGAAAAACGAATGGTTTGGCAATTATTGGATTGCTTTCATATTAGGATTATGGTGCACATCACGCCTGTGTAAAAATACACACCAGCAGGAACGTTTGTCTTGGTGCTGTAGAAGTATCAGCAATGAGATATCTTTAACTGTTTGTTGTACATATTCTTGCTAATGAAAAGGGGGTGAGATGAACACACATCATATGAACATAAAGTAAATGCTTAACATAGAAGCTTATAAAGACCAGAGCAGTAATCTGCCGTAACATTTACATGAAAGGTTTCCGGATTTTTAAAGCAATTTACGATTAGATAGCAAGCCATTAAACTTATTCGTTTTGAACAGGTGCCACGAGTATGGTAAGCCTATACGAGGAAGGGTTTTTAAATTACTTTTATAGAATAAACTGATCTCGTGAGAACACTTTTAAGTCAGGACTTCAAAAGACAGAATAGATTCACTTTTTGTTCTGCACCGTTACTTAACTTTAAGTATGATCTTAAGTCGCTGCCTATCACGGTAATCATAGCCTAAAACCTCAGAAATCCCAAGCCTTAAATGCCATAACATTTCAAAACGTCTGTCTATATTCATTGATAAATATGTCAGGATACAGTGAAGTGTATAAATCAGTAAAACCTAGTATGAAACGTGCGAACCAGTGCATGTATATCCCGACACTCTCTTTCATCTAAACGTATCTAAATTCTTGTTCAAACAGTTAAACGCTACCCTGGAAGCTCAGTTCGTCTTACCTTAGCATCCAAATCATACAACATATTACGTTTTTCCTGATAATCTTTGATCTGTAACCATTTCAACCATTTACGAATACACACGATAACAGCATTCAGATAAATTGATAAGATCATGGAGACTGAGAGGATGTAATGGTTGAGACATGGGCACATAGAGATAGGACACAGAGACTAAAAAAATATAGATAGATAGATAGCTAGATAGATAGATAGATAAATGGATGGATGGATAGATGGACAGATGGATAGACGAATGAATAAACAGAGGATACATTGAGACAGGGGCACTACAGACGGGGGATACATTGAGACAGGGGCTCTACAGACGGGGGATACATTGAGACAGGGGCACAACAGACGGGGGATACATTGAGACAGGGGCTCTACAGACGGGGGATACATTGAGACAGGGGCACTACAGACGGGGGATACATTGAGACAGGGGCACTACAGATGGGGGATACATTGAGACAGGGGCACTACAGACGGGGGATACATTGAGACAGGGGCTCTACAGACGGGGGATACATTGAGACAGGGGCTCTACAGACGGGGGATACATTGAGACAGGGGCTCTACAGGCGGGGGATACATTGAGACAGGGGCACTACAGACGGGGGATACATTGAGACAGGGGCACTACAGACGGGGAATACATTGAGACAGGGGCACTACAGACGGGGGATACAGTGAGACAGGGGCACTACAGACGGGGGATACATTGAGACAGGGACTCTACAGACGGGGGATACATTGAGACTGGGGCACTACAGACGGGGGATACATTGAGACAGGGCACTACAGACGGGGGATATATTGAGACAGGGGCACTACAGACGGGGGATACATTGAGACAGGGGCACTACAGACGGGGGATACATTGAGGCAGAGGCACTACAGACGGGGGATACATTGAGACAGGGGCACTACAGATTGGGGATACATTGAGACAGAGGCACTACAGACGGGGGATACATTGAGACAGGGGCACTACAGACGGGGGATACATTGAGAGAGGGGCACTGCAGAGGGGGGATAAATTGAGACAGGGACACTAAGACAGGGGACACTACAGACGGGGGGATACATTGAGACAGGGGACACTACGTACGAGGGATACGTTGAGACAGGGACACTGCAGACGGGGGATATATTGAGACGGAGGCACTACAGACAGAGGATAAATTTAGGCAGGGGCACTCCAGACGGGGGATATATTGAGACGGGAGCACTACGGACAGAGGATACATTTAGACAGGGGCACTCCATACGGGTGATACGTTGAGACAGTGACACTACAAACGAGGGATACGTTGAGACAGGGACACTACAAACGAGGGATACGTTGAGACAGGGACACTACAAACGAGGGATACGTTGTGACAGGGGCACTACAAACGAGGGATACGTTGAGACAGAGGCTCTACAGACGGACATGGGCACTGCAGATGGGGAATGCATCGAGGACAGGATCACAGCAGACATGGGATACGATGACTGATGAGACAATGGCCTCCAGTTGTGGGACATACACACAGAACGGTGCATGGAGACACATGAACAGGGGACGTATAGGCCTACTGATACGGATAGGAACAAAAGGAAGTGATCATGTGGTGCATTCACAGAGCTATTTAGGCTACCTTTACTAGCTGTTTTGGTGATTGCTACAACTTGTAACAAGATGATAGAGAAGTTTGAAGAGGGAATCATCGCGGTACTCAGACAATTTCACATACGCTCCACCCTTCAGATCTGTTAGCTGGCAGACTCCTTGAGCTTGTGCAAAATCCTGTGCGCTGGCAAGGTCTTGAAATGAACGGGGACTGGGCTGGGGGGTGGGAGGTTGTGGAGAAACTATCAGACGTCAGATCTTGAGTCCACGGCATTGTTACAAGAGTCATTCAGCCCGTTTATATAATCGTTGGAGTACTGCTGCATCGTCGGTCTGTCAGGCGCTGCCACATATGGTGCACAGCTATAAAATAGAAAGGCACTGGCTTACAATTTTAGTTTCTTTTTATGGCTGAACTGATGTAAAATGGTCAAAGTGAAAACTGAAAATGACGGACTGCGTGAAAAATGTCCTTGTGTCGGTTCATACAGAGACAGACTGCATGCACGATTTATTTTATCATCATTGCTGGACATAACGCTCCACCCTTTTGCGTCTGTTTTTTTTAAATTCAAAGATGCAAGCGCGTAGACAAACACACACACACACAAACACAGAGACACACGCGCGCGTGCACACACACACACACACACACAACGCGCGCGCGCGCACAGACACTTCCCTCCACAAGTACACACATACGCACATACAGACACACAGTCACACAGATATACATAGATACATACACAGACACACACACACACTCACACCTGCAGCAACAACAACAGCATCTTACGAAACAATAAACCAAAACTAGCCAGAAAACTACAACAGTTTTGACCAGAAAGCCACACGCGCGTTTGCACACTCACCCTGACCATTGCAACTCGAGTACAAACAGGTAACTCATGCGCTGACAGTAGACCTCGTAAGTCTTGCAACTTCCACCCCACTAATCCACAGGAACAGAACCGTTGTTCTTCAGTGTGAAATCGAAGGTTTGGGCTGCAGTGTCGGCGTGGCTGACAAGGCTTCATTACGCGTGTCATTCACACCCTGGAGGATACGTTGCACATATCACTCCGGCTTGGCGAAGGACACCCAGCTCTTGGCAGGGAGATCGTGTTTTATGGGAATAATTAGCGTGAAGTCATCCCTCGCTATCCATCCATCCACCTTGCGCTTCTTTCCTTCCTTCCCTGCCTCCCCACACAACAGCTTGTCTTTTACCGTTGCTGGTTGCAGGTGGGAGTGATAGGAGATACGATGGGGTTGGTCTTGACTGGTCTTGGGAATCAACACGGGGTAGAACTAATGGAACCTGCTCTTCAGAGATGGGTTTATAGGTTGCAAGGTGTTATGTACGTACAACCATATACGTCCTCCCACATGGAAATAATAGAATTGTTCGTCAAAGATGTTTTATAGAAGTAGTATACTATAATGGGAAGGAAGACAAAGTTGCTAATGTACTTTCTGGTCTATTTGAAATTGGGGATGTTTTCTGCTACTGTAATATTTCATTTTGAACACTTCAATTAGTGATGTGTTCTAACAGCTGTAATATGTTATACATAACATGCAGGGAGAGAAAGTGAGACGAGTGGAAATACACAAACTGTATTAACGACTGTACGTAACTAAATAAAACCTCTATAGGAACGGACCCATCGTTGGTAAATAAGATAGACAAGGCACATTACTTTAAACAGTATGAACAAATGAAAATCAAATTAATAACAAAACAAATGAAAATCAAATTACAACAAAGTTTCAGTATTATACATATCTTCACTTGCCTATAAGTTCTACGAATCTCTAAGTGCTAAACTAAAAACAAAATTCATGCTCGCAGACATTTGCCTGGGACCAGAAGTTGGGGCAGGGGAGAAAAACAAAAACAAAACAAAAACAAAGGAGGATGGTTGGGTGGTTGGATGCAAACTAAATACTGTGCTACTACTGTGCTATTACATGACACGTTTCCCTATCTGTTGGGGGGGGGGGGGGGGAGGGGGGTATGTATGGACAGCAAGCCTCGATTAATATGAGGGAAAAGATGGGCACAGGGTTTTGAACTCCGACCATCTATGTAACAAGCGAGCATTAGTCCAGCTGTGAACGCTGAGTACAGGTGGCTATTACGTAGCCTGTTTGACTCAACCCTAGACGCCAAAGGTAAGCTGTTGCTCAGATGTACTCGTTCAATAGCTTGCTCTTGGTAACTGTTGCGTAGCTAGGGAACTGGTACAGTGTTCAAATCGGTCTGCTTTTTTTTTCTGTGATAATATTATGCCTCACGATGCAAAGTTCTGCCGCCTGGAGGTAATGAAACTTAACTGTATACACAGAGCATATGGACAATGAAACTGTTCGGCAGAAACGTCTTGAAGGTATGTTAAACAGAGAAGTGGAAATACAGATATGTACGTAAGAAATGTTAAAGGATCCGTTATACAGAACATTTGTAAATAGGAAACTATGTCAGAAGCGTTTAAGGGATCTGTTATACAGAACATTAAGGAAGTAAAGGAACAGCACATCTTACAAGTTTCATGATATTACCTAGAGCGGTCTTACTACTAGCATGTGTGATTTGTTTGTCAGAGATGTTTTATACCAGTTAGCATTAGAGTGATGCAGAATTCTGCCACATCGAAATAGAGCGAACCAGGCACTGTAGTGTTTTATAGGTATAACACTATTTGAGTTATATCAGTCTGCTTCAGTTCCATACTGTGTAGTAACTAAACTGCATATCAACAATGTTTGATGGATGTAAAGTATGTTCTGGCACTCTGAGTTGTTGGAACTGTGTATCAGATATATTTTATAGGAGCGAGATATTATGTCCTGCTGTGTTAAGTTCTGCTGCACCGACGTAGTACGACTGCACAGGAATGGTTTACGAGTGTTATATAGAGCACTAGGAAAAGTTGGGGCTGCGCTTCTTATGGGTGTAAGGTATTATCTACGGCGGTCAGACTAACATATATTGGGGAACGATTATAGTTTAGAGGTGCACGTTATCATCATGTAGAGCAACGTTAGGTTCTGCCATACTGAAATAACGGAAGTCTACGTCAAGAATGTTCGTAGGTATATAACATCTTTGGGCATATCGATGAAACTTTCGTTCAGATCTATCACACAGGAATTATTAAACTGCACATTAGATATTGGACGGACTTGCAGGGTGGCTGAGGACAGAGAGAGAGGAAGATGAACTTGCAGCGACAAAGGATTGGTAACGCATATGTAAGGCCATGATCACCAACGCCATGCGGCAGGGTACATGATGATGATGATGACATTAGATATTTCATAGGTGCGAAATTACTTGTTGAGCAATGTAAGTTTTACGACATTGAAATAATGGTACTGCACGTCTTAACTAACTGGTTTATACATACATACATACATACATACATACTACATACATACATACATACATATATACATATATGTATGTATATAGAACATGCATATACATATAGAACATGCGAAGTTCTGCTGTGTTGAAACAGTTGAACTGTACATCAGATACATTTTATAGACAAGACATTATGTGAAGCGATACTCCTTATACCAATAGAAAGAATGGAACGGTGCATCACAGAACTAAAGATGTGTCGAAAGTATAGATATCAAGTGGAACAACACCAGATGTACACTTGGAAATCATGGAGCTGCTGGTCATGCACGTTTTACAGGTCCAACACGTTATGCAGTGAGATCGGATTTATGCATTGTGTATCAAAGACTTTTATACATGCCAGACAATGTGTCGACTGATTAACTTGTGCCACTCTGTAGAATCAAAGAGAATACTGCCTACGCTCTTTGGTAGAATGGAACCGTACATCAGAAGCGTTTTTATAGATCTATGATGAAGAGCCTGTACAATCAGATATGGTAGATGTTCCATAGATGGTTCAGCTGTGTATGTAGGCCTACACAAAAAAGAAACAAACATGCAAGCATAGAAACAAAGCAAGCAAACATACAAACAAACAACGAAACAAACAAACAACAAAGCAAACAACAACAATAAAGCAAACAGTTTAAAAAACATGGTTTGGTGGGCCTGGGACAGGTTGTATCCCAGCTGGGTGCAGGACGTGGAGAGAGTTAAATTTATGTTCTGAGGATCGGGGACTGTGATGTAGTGCTGCCCAGCAAGCCAGCCAACAGATGTGAGACATGAATTCTGCTGTTCAGTTTGCTTTATGTGTGTATGTCCAAAGGGCCTTCATCAATTTGGCGTGATTTGTTGGGTTATGTCAATGCAAACTGTGGCCTCACAAGTCGGTGTGTACACACACTCTCAGATTGCGACCAGCCTTGAAATTAAACGGGAGAAATATTGGTTTACAACAGTAAGCTCCAATTGCATTGTGCGTGCGCACACATCCGTCACCTCCCCCTTCTCACCTCACCGCCCCATACTCTCACAAACATTTGCGCACACACATACATAGCGCGCAATCACGCATGCATCAGTACTTCGTGATGATAATGTTTTAAGGATTAACTTTTCTTTTACCATTTCATTTTTTCATTGTTGTTGTTTTCGTGCATTCCGGTTTTTCTCGGATTCGTGTATGCGTGTTGGTTTGCTTGTACTGTGTGCAGGCATTGTGTGGCTGCACATTCTGCGTAATCTGTCTTTGATGGGCGTGCATGCTGAGTGTTTTTGTTTCCATGAGCCACCGGACACCGACATGACTTAGAGAATTTTGAACAAGCATCTTTGATGTTCTGCAAGGTTTGAAAATACGGACATTATCGCAGATCACCAGTAGCAAAGGTTAAAATTTTAAAAGTAATTTCAAACAGTGCAAGGTAGTGCTCACAATACAGCACGAATTTAAAACAGATTTTTTTCATCTGCAATTATAAACCACAGAAGGTAACACAGACAGATCGGTACCATCTTCAAAATGAATGTGTGGCAATTTTTCTTTTATTACTGAAGACAAAGATTACAGATAAATTGCCACCTGTTTAGCAGACGTTTTATTAAACATTTGATTGTCTGCTTGTGTCCCGCGCAAGATTGTTAACGTCGATTTGCAGCAACACAAAGGACTTTTTATAAATAGAGGATTGTTGTGTCGTTTTGCTATCATAATCAGCACAAAATAATACGTAGATCTAGTGGTAAACATTCTAAAGAACGTTTAAAAAAATGGAGGAGAAGGGGATGCGGAGATCTACATGTTACTTTGATATTTGAACGGAAGAAAACCAAAAAATCTGGCAGGTTTCGTCTTGCTGTTGTTTTGTACTTTGTTGCTTGCTGTTTCTGCGCATTATTCGTTCGTGGATGTTTGTGTTTGCCTTGCGTTGGTTGTTTGTTTCCTTTGTTACGCGAGCAGTTGTTGACAACAGTCATGCGCGGTCAGCTGGGGGAAAACAACCCGTCTCCCCCCCTCCCTCCACATACACACACACACACACACTCACTACCGGTTCGACAACACCGGACCTGTCTGTCGTGGTGCAGAACACATCTTGGCAAACGCAGACTGTTTGCTTTAGTTAGTAACCTTTTCATTCCTTCACCCTATCCATCAGCTCAGGAAGCTGTCGGGAGCTGGTGGATAGGGTGAGGGAATGAGACGGTTGCACTTACAGTTGCTCGTACGTTCTTTGATCATCGGCGGCCGCATCAACAGTCTCGTGTTCACTGTGCCAAACACCGCTTCCAACAACTCGATCGCTTCAACGACTGTTCTCTGCCTGCTCCCAGTTTCAGACCATAAACTATGGCTACAAAAGACGTTTCAGTTTCAGTTTCGCGCTGGCGCTCTGGAAAAACGTTACTTTCTTTCTTTATGTCTGTCTTTGTTTCGGTCGCGTGAAACGAAAAGATCCATCTGAGATTTTTTGTTTGTCCTGGTGTTTGTATTTGTGTTTATTATGTTTTTTGCACTGTTCCTCCCCACTGATAGAAGAATAGTGCAAGAGTGTTGAGATCGGTTTGCAGATTAAGGTCAAGATTAGATTAAAAGGGGGGAGAGAGTGAATGAGAGAGAGAGAGGGGGGGGGGGAGGGAGGAATATGAAGTGATAGCTATAGATAAGTTTTTGTTTGTTAAGAAAGATTTAGAGGAAGATGCATCTAAGATTGTACATATGTTGATTATTCATGAAATTTAAGAATTACTAATTAAGATTGTTGAATGCAGTCAAACTAAACAGATAAATAGTCATACACAACAAACACACACACACTCCGAGAAGGAAGACATCAGAAAAATTCACGTACTGATTTAATGACAATGGAACAGATAGAAGAGGGTAGGTCGAGTCATCTGTTGTGCTAGCATTGTCTTATTTTCCGCTCATTGCTCTCATCATCCGCTGGAACATCAACTTCAGGCCTCTCCCGACGTCAACCATGACTTGGGAAGGAGAGTTTGTTCTGTTTTTATGAGTTTTAAGTCCTACCACTCTCAGAGTATATGAGGACTGGCTATAAGAATGTTGCTCAAAGAAGGCTTAAAACATTTTGGTCGCAATGTGAGATACCGATGCTGTATTGACCTGGGAGATCGGAAACAAAACCATCCGCTACTCACCAGGCGGTGGTGTCCAGGCGGATCGAACCCAAAAATCTTCCGACTTGGAGTCTGACGTTTATCCACTTGACTACCTTGCTCGTCAAAGGGGCGAAAGCAAACGTAGAGAGGATGGGGGGAGGGTGTGTGTGTGTGTGTGTGTGCTGTGTAACTGTGTATGTTGGAAGGGTGTGAGATTGAGGGGATGGAATGGGGATTATCTTATTCACGGCTTCCCTTATCAATTGACATCAGGAAGACAGTTCTTGAATGTTACACAGAACCGATAATGTTGTACGGTTGTGAGGCGTGGACAGTCAGCACGCAAAGCCAGAACAAGATTGAGGCAGCCGAAATATGGTCTCTAAGAAGAATGTTGAGAGTTCCATGGAGAGCAAAGAAAACACACGAGACAGTATTGATTGAGGTAGACACAAGAAGATCATTGATAAAGAAGATTAGGAAAAGGCAAGCAACATTTATAGGCCATTTTATCAGGAAAGAAGAATTAGAGCACCTGGTCACCACAGGAAAGCTGGAGGGAAGAGAACATCAGGTAGACCCAGGGAGAAAATCTTGACGGACTTGCAGGGTGGCTGAGGACAGAGAGGGTGGAAGATGTGCTTGCGGCGACAAGGGACAGATGCATATGGAGGGCCATGATCGCCAACGCCATGCGGCAGGGCACATGATGATGATGATGATGACGGCTTCCCTCCCCTCCCCTCCATCTCACATCCTTACAACATACACGCTTACACAGCACAACCCACCTCCTCCACACTTGCCTTCGCCCCTTTGAAGGGCAAGGTAGTCAAGTGGATAAACTCGGATTTTTGGTCGGAAGATTCTGGGTTCAATCCGCCTAGACACCTCCTCCTGGTGGGTAAAATTTGGAGATTTTTCCTGTCTCCCAGGTCAACATATGTGTGTAGACCTGCCAGTGCCTAAACCCCATTCGTGTGTGTACGCATGGCGAATATCAAATGCGCACATCAAAGATCTTGTAAGTCTTGTCAGTGGTTGGCTTATAGAAACATGAAAAACACCCAGCATGTACGCCCACTGAAGTCGGAGTATACCGGCTGTGCTGCAACATACCTCGTGCGCTGTTTGGGCAAAACAATGAGAAAAATGGGAACGCCTGGGAAATAAAATCCTGTCTGTTTCAGAAACAAACTTTGACTCTGTGCGTGTGTGTGTGTGTGTGTGTGTGTGTGTGTGTGTGTGTGTGTGTGTGTGTGTGTGTTGTGTGTTTGTTTGTTTGTTTGTTTGTTTGTGTGTGTGTGTGTGTGTGTGTGTGTGTGTGTGTGTGTGTGTTTTTTTTTTCCCACCCCTTTCCTCGTATGTCGTGTGTTTGAGCGTGCATGCGTGCGTTTGTGTGTGTGTGTGTGTGTGTGTGGTGTGTGTGTGTGTATGCGCGTAAGTGCGTGCGTGCGCCTGTATGTGTGTGTGTGTGTTTTTCGACTCTTCTCCTCCTACTTTCTGTACCCAGTCGGTTATAGCGGCAGCCATGCAATCCACCCATCCAGTATCCGCACTAATGACAACAGTGGTACTCGATACTCCCCGACTCTCTTTTGTTCGTCCGTCCTCTTCCCATTCCTCTCCCCATCCCTAGTTTTTTTCCTTGTCCCCACTCCCTCTTCCCCTACACTTTCCCCTTGTTCTTTCCTCCACACCCACTTCCTTCCCTCGCCCACTCTTTGATTTTCTTCCCTCCCCCCCCCCCCCCGATCCCCCACGTCACAGTCTTCTCTATCTGCTGTCCTTCATTCCCACTTTCCTGCCTTCTCCCCAGCCTCTTACTGCTCTCTTCCCTCTCTCTCTCCTACCCTTTCCCCTACGTCTCTTCACCCATTCTTTTCCTTGTCTCCTCCCCACTCCGACTCTTCCCATACCCCATACTCTAATCTCTGTCTCCACCCTCCTCCCACTGTTTTCTCTGTCTCTCCCCCTCCTCAATCATTCTTTTCTACCCCTCCTCGCTCACTGTCTTCACTCTCCTTTCTGCTTTATGATGATGTTGATTAACTAATGTATTTCTTTTCCGTTCATAGTTTTCGGCAGATTTCTGAATCAACAATGGCAACTTTGAAGTACAGCTCTTCGCTAGTATCTTTTATATTCGAAAATTTTCATTTTCATTCTCATTTTCATTCTGTTACTCTCTCTCTCTCACTCACTCACTCTCTCCCTCCCTCCCTCCCTCTCCTTTCCCCTTTCCACCTTCCCCCTTTCCACCTTCCCCCATTATCGTCGCTGTATCCACCCCATTCCTCCCATTCTCTTTTCTTCCCTTCACCCCACTTCCACCCTCTTCACTGTCTTTTTCCTCCACTGTCTCCCTCTTCCGTACCCCTTCAGTTTGATTTTCCCCTTCACATGTCAGAGCGGACAGTTGGGTCTGTTCTGCAGCTTGAGGTGTCATGGCAGCCTGGGTGTCAAAAGCATTTTTACTACTTCTTTGGGGAAAATCTATTTGGGGTCTGGCCCTGACGAAAAGGCCTGCAATGAGAGAGAGAGGGTAAGAGAAAGACAGAGAGAGTGGTGGGGAAGAGAGATTGGGTAAGAGAAAAGAGAGAGATTCGTGGAACCGGGAGCGAAGACAGAAAAAAAGAAAGCGGGCGAGAGAGAGAGAGAGAGAGAGAGAGAGAGAGAGAGAGAGAGAGAGAGAGAGAGAGAGAGAGAGAGATTTGGTGCAACCAAGAAAAAAGCCTCTCTCTGGAAGTAGCGTTTTTTGGGTTTTTTTTTCAGCCAAATGTTACAGAAAAACCGAAAGTCGGGTGCATGTAAAGAAACGCAGGTTCTTAGACATCTGATTTAAAGTGAAGATTGAGTATGTGACGATAAGGAAAACAGCTAACAACGAATATTAATGGTAACAACAGTGCGAATTGTTAGGGTATCTGCTTTCACTAAAAGTAACTTGACCCTTAAATCCCCTAACAGTAACATAAATAACTATAAATGATAATAATAATAATAACAACAACATATAATAATATAATAAATAATAATAATAATAATAATAACAACAATAATAATAATAACTAGATCATGACGATAATGATGATGATGAAAAAATGATGACGACGATGATGATGATAATGACAATGATAAACAAGCAAGAGTGTGTTACAGTCATACAGAGTCCCCGAAATACATTGCATTCGGATTCAGTTTTAATGTATGGGTCATCTTGTATTCTTTGTATCCTGCTGAATGCAGCAAAATCCACTTGTTTTCCTCATGTCATATCTCTGACCTCCAAACTGTATAGTTTTGAAAAAGGAAGGATGGAAGGAAAAACTGAAAGAAAGAAAAAAAAACACCAAATAAACAAGCAAGCATGCAAACAAGGAAGAATCAAACAAACAAGCATGTAGAGGAAAAAACAAAAAAACAAAACAAAAACACCAAAAAACAAAACAAAACAAAACAAAAAAACCACCACCACCACCACCAACAACAAAAGCCCAACAATATGCAACTCATCTGATTTTATTCCAACACGTTGCAGCCTAATTTCAAATCTTGTACGTATAATCCCACCATTCGTTGCAGAGTTCTTCCACATCACCGTGTGTATGTTTGCGCTGCCTTTCAAAAGCATTGACGCTGTAGCTTTCTGCTCGAAGAAGTCCTTTTGTTTTTGTCGCTGGTGCCCTGAATTTAGCTGCTGCCAGCACTCACGAACTGCAGCATTCAAAGTAGGGACGCAACATTATCGAATATGAACGTTGATTTTATTAATGAAACAAGACAGGCGTAAACTGGACAAGCAGCCGCGGCCTTTGTCTTGAAAGCGATGTATGTATGGGAGAAAGATTGCCCTGTTTGTGCGTATCGGAGACTGGGTTACTGGTTTGTGATTGTGTGCCTGCCTGTCTCTATCGGCCTGTCTCTGCCTACTCTCTGTCTGTGTGCATGCCTGCCTGCCTGTCTCTATCGGCCTGTCTCTGCCTACTCTCTGTCTGTCTTTCTGTATGTCTGTCTGTAGCTGTTTGCCTGCTCTCTCTCTCTGTGTCTCTTTGTCTCTCTGTGTCTGTTTCTCTTTCTCTCTCTCTCTTTCTCTCTCTCTCTCTCAGCTCTGTCTCTGTCTGTCTCTCTGTCAATATGTGTTTCTCTCTGTCCGTCTTTCTCCCTCTCGTGTGTGTCTCTTCCTCTGTCTCTCTGTTTGTCTGTATCTCTCAATTCAGGATGAAAAGAGTGATAGAAACATTAACGATAATTTTTTCTTTGTTGTGGTTTGGGTCTGCTGGCTGAGATAATTGTTATGTATTATTCAGTGTTCACAACACGTATTTCATGTTCAAAGGAAAGGTATGATACAGCCGAATAATTCTGACTTAGGTCCCGATGGCGTTTTCGTTCTGAATAGTGTATTGATAATAATGATAATAATAACAATAATGATGATGACGACAACGATGATGATAAGGATATAACAATGCTGCTGCTAATGATGATGATGATGATGATGATGATAACAACAACAATAATAGTAACAATAATGATGATGATGATAGGAATAATAATAATTATCACAACAATGATAGCGATGATGATAATAATCACATTTCTATATTATTATATGTTCTGTAATTACACCGTTTCAGCGTGATTCTTTGAAGTGTTTGTTGAAGCCTTTAGCTATTTCATGTGAAAAGAACAAAAAACAAAACAAACAAACAAAAAACTGATCCAAAACAAAACAAACAAACAATAACAGCAAATCCATATTAATCACACAATAAGAGTAATGGTATCTATCTATCTATATATCTATCTATCTATATATTTTATATCTATCTATCTATCTATTATGTGTCTGTCTGACAGTCTGTCTGTCTATCTATCTATTTATCTATCTATCCATCTATCTATCTATCTATCTATCTATCTATGTGTTTGTCTGACAGTCTGTCTATCTGTTTATCTATCTATCTGTCTATCTGTCTGTCTATCATCTATCTATCTAATCTATCTATCTATCTAATCTATGTGTTTGTCTGACAGTCTGTCTGTCTGTCTGTTTATCTATCTATCTATCTATTTATGTGTTTGTCTGACAGTGTGTCTGTCTGTTTATCTATCTATCTATCTGTCTATCTATCTGTCTATCTGTCTGTCTATCTGTATGTCTATCTGTATGTCTATCTATCTGTCTGTCTGTCTGCTATCTGTATGTCTATCTATCTATCTATCTATCTATCTATCTATCTATCTATCTATCTATACAATAAAAGGGACAGGGATCTTTTTGTCTGTATTGTTTACACATAACATTATATGGTATACGAAGGAACAGCAGGAGCAGTTTAAAAATACATGTATGTTGCCAGTGAATTGAATTATATTGTATTACATTGTATGGCCGTATGCGGCGCTCTATTCCATTACTTCGTGGCATTGCATTACAGTGTGTTGCTGTCCGAACATTTCTCAGAGTGAAAATTGGACGGTTCTTTCTGCTTATGAAGAAGCACGATCAGGCTTAAGCGCAAATCTTATTTTTTCTTTTTGTTTTTGTATCACGTGCATGTCTACATTTGGTATCTAGATTTTTTTAAAGTTCATACATAGTTTTATTTATCTAATAACTAAATTTTTGATTTTTTAGTTTTGTATCACATACCTGTCTAGATTTTTCTAGATTTTGTTTACACATGGTTTTATTTGTTTGGTAAACTGATAGCACCAGTTGGTTCTATTTGTTTGCTAGATTCATTGGATCACCTTTTTCCTTTGGATTTTGGCTTGAAGGCCACGTTATTTCATTTGCCTAGAGTTTGATTTTAGTGCTTTTTTGTATTTAGTGTAATAGTTTTTTGTGTGCTTTTTGTTTTTGTTTTGCCATACAGGAAAGACGCCTCTATAAGTTGCCTCATCGAGAACTTTGTAAACAAATGGGCTGAATATACGAAACGCATGAAACTTTAGTTCATCGTCTCCCGTGAAAGACTTTCCGTGTGTCAGCTATACTGGATACGAACAACGTTGTATGTCTGCGTGCCTTTGGATTCATCACTCGGTGATTTTTTTAATTCTCCTTTTTTTTTTATGCTGGCCGCCCCCGGGTCCAATTTTCAATCAGACCTACTCGCACCGCTTCATCCCCAATCAGCGATTCCCACCGGATTACTTACAGCACATCACTGGTCGTGCGGTCTGATCAAGTTCTCTTCACAAAGCTTGCCCACTGGCACTACTTTAGGCCAGTAGGGATTTTGTTCAGCTTTACCTTTTGCAAGCTTCCTTGCATGTGCGCATGCGCGCGTATATACATATGGTTGGTACGCACACACATATCCACACAATTGAATGACGCGTGTATATACATATGGTTGGTACGTACACACGTATCCACACAATTGAATGACGCGCGTATATACATATGGTTGGTACGTACACACGTATCCACACAATTGAATGACGCGCGTATATACATATGGTTGGTACGCACACACGTATCCACACAATTGAATGACGCGTGTATATACATATGGTTGGTACGCACACACGTATCCACACAATTGAATGACGCGCGTATATACATATGGTTGGTACGCACACACGTATCCACACAATTGAATGACGCGCGTATATACATATGGTTGGTACGCACACACGTATCCACACAATTGAATGACGCGTGTATATACATATGGTTGGTACGCACACACGTATCCACACAATTGAATGACGCGTGTATATACATATGGTTGGTACGCACACACGTATCCACACAATTGAATGACGCGTGTATATACATATGGTTGGTACGCACACACGTATCCACACAATTGAATGACGCGTGTATATACATATGGTTGGTACGCACACACGTATCCACACAATTGAATGACGCGTGTATATACATATGGTTGGTACGCACACACGTATCCACACAATTGAATGACGCGTGTATATACATATGGTTGGTACGTACACACGTATCCACACAATTGAATGACGCGTGTATATACATATGGTTGGTACGCACACACGTATCCACACAATTGAATGACGCGTGTATATACATATGGTTGGTACGCACACACGTATCCACACAATTGAATGACGCGTGTATATACATATGGTTGGTACGTACACACGTATCCACACAATTGAATGACGCGTGTATATACATATGGTTGGTACGCACACACGTATCCACACAATTGAATGACGCGTGTATATACATATGGTTGGTACGCACACACGTATCCACACAATTGAATGACGCGTGTATATACATATGGTTGGTACGCACACACGTATCCACACAATTGAATGACGCGTGTATATACATATGGTTGGTACGCACACACGTATCCACACAATTGAATGACGCGTGTATATACATATGGTTGGTACGCACACACGTATCCACACAATTGAATGACGCGTGTATATACATATGGTTGGTACGCACACACGTATCCACACAATTGAATGAACGCGTGTATATACATATGGTTGGTACGCACACACGTATCCACACAATTGAATGACGCGTGTATATACATATGGTTGGTACGCACACACGTATCCACACAATTGAATGACGCGTGTATATACATATGGTTGGTACGCACACACGTATCCACACAATTGAATGACGCGTGTATATACATATGGTTGGTACGCACACACGTATCCACACAATTGAATGACGCGTGTATATACATATGGTTGGTACGCACACACGTATCCACACAATTGAATGACGCGTGTATATACATATGGTTGGTACGTACACACGTATCCACACAATTGAATGACGCGTGTATATACATATGGTTGGTACGCACACACGTATCCACACAATTGAATGACGCGTGTATATACATATGGTTGGTACGTACACACGTATCCACACAATTGAATGACGCGTGTATATACATATGGTTGGTACGCACACACGTATCCACACAATTGAATGACGCGTGTATATACATATGGTTGGTACGACACAACGTACCACACAATGAATGAACGCGTAGAGCACAAACTTATTTCAGATACTTGAACGAACGTGCACGCGCACGCTGACATACATAATCACCAAATAAGAACGTACGCGAGCGCACACACGCACACATACATACATGCATGCATACATGCAACAGTGCTCTCGGTCACACACTTACACACACACACACACACACACACACACACACACACACACACACACACACACACACACACACACAAGTACACACACATACACGCACGCGCGCTTACACACATGCTTATCCTCCGGGCTAAGAAAAAATTCTTCCTTTAAGCATATACGGCATAAGGCAGAAAGAAAATGGATAGGGAACGTACTTTGTTTATTTTTCTTTCCCACCCCCTCTCACCCTCTCGCTCTTTTCTCTCTCTGCCTGTTTCTCTCCTTGCCCACTTTCGTTCGTACAGGTCTTCCTGTTCCTTCCAATCACTCAGCTCTCTACTTCTGTTTTTTCCTTTTTTCTCTTTTTCTTTTAAAAACATTTTTTTTTTTATTGTGGTAACAAACTTGGGTTGTTGACCTTATTAACACGGACTGCACGAGAAGCTTAAGCACGCTTCACGTCCCCTCTCGGCCTGGTGGTGGTGGTTGCATCCAGTTGTGTTGTGTTGTGTTGTGGTTCGGCTGTCACATAAGTTATGTCCAGTCTGGTGGAATTTCACTGTACTTGAAAAAGTATGCAAGGCACCCGAGTTCATTGGGTTCATGGCCGTGAGGGTCAGTTGGGAAAACGACGGACTTTCAGTAAGAAGGTTCAAAGCTCTGTCCGCCTGGGTACCTCCGCCTGGTGGATAAAAGTGGGAAGTTTTTCTGACATCTTCTAGGTCAATATGTGTGTAAACCTACCTCCAAATCCCCCTTCGTCTGTATACGCATGCAGAATACCAACTATGCACGTTAAAGATCCTGTAAGTCATGTCAGTGACTTGGTCATGGAAACAAGAAGAAAACCCAGTAGAGTCTATGCCGATGGCGAAGTATACAGATTGAGCAGCAACATATTGCCTGCTTTGTATGAGCAAAACAACATGCAAAACATGAGGAACGGAGGAAAACAAACAAACAAAACCTCAAACACGCACACACACACACACACACACACACACACACACAACACACACACACACACACACACACACACACACAACACACACACACACACACACACACACACACACACACACACACACACACACACACACACACACACACACACAATTTGCTTTATCGTAGTATACTTTAATAAACATTCAGAATTGTCCGACTTAAGAGATTCTTGTTTGTTTTTTTTAGTTGTTGTTTCCTTTAAAAAAATTTCAGATGAGTGTAACATGCACTTTTGTCCCTCTCGGTGCAAGCGGTACGTTGCTGCTCAGTTTGCATACTACCATCTTTGGTGGACACGTCTCAGGTGTTTTGTCTTGTTTGCATAAGCCACCAGACATTAACATGACTTACAAGTTCTTTAGCATGCGCGTTAGATGTTCTGTGAGCATATACACACGTAGGAGGTTTAGGCACCAACAGGTCTGCACACACAATATTGACCGTGGGGAACGGGAAAAAATCATCCGTTGCCCACTGGACAGTAGGTACCCACTCAGGATCGAACCTATGCTTTCCGATTAGAAATCCGACATCTTACCCACTTGAGTATCGGGCATGCCAACGTTTTTCTTTTCTTTTTTCTTTTTTTTTTCCTTTCTTTTCTCTTTTTTCTGTTATAAGGTACAATGTTATTTTCATATTTTCACTGGGAAGGTTAACAAAATCCTAGTCGAAGACCTTTGAAAAATAAATAAATAAATAAATAAATAAAAAAGCCATTGTTGAAAGTCGACTGTTCTTTACGATTTGCATGACAGCGTAGTTTTCCCCTAAACTTGTGTATCCATACAACACATAGTTTATTTGTGGTCAGGTGCAATGTAAAAATGGACACCAGGTATAACTTGCATTTGTCCAAATCTCGGAGCAAATTCCGGCTGATACTTAAGGTCTGCAAGATACCGACGTTCGTTTCGTTTTAAGCTTATTTGATCATACAACAAACAGCCATAGTTTTTAGTAGTAGCAATGGACAACAATAATGTTTGGAAATTGAGATAATTGTCGGCATTTGCGACGACGACACAACACAACGAAACTCTGCCTAGGACGTCACAACACAGCACAACATAGCTGAATGGAGACAAAATCTGTGATAAATAGGTGAATTTGTAATTGTTGTACGATTGTTATTGACATGAATGATGATAACCCGTATGTAGTTAGCACACGATGGATGCGACAGAAACTAACAAGTACCGTCCTAGACCTAAATTATAAAATACGAGATACACAGATACTGAGCGAACTTCATTTCGCTGTTCATCAAATGACTGCGCGTGTAAGATTACCAATATGATAAAACAAAGTAAAATATATTTCCGCAAAAATTGATTCCCCGGTGAATCAACGGTAACGTAGAAGAGAGAGAGAGAGAGAGAGAGAGAGAGAGAGAGAGAGAGAGAGAAGAGAGAGAGAGAGAGAGAGAGAGAGAGAGAGAGAGAGAGAGAGAGAGAGAGAGAGAGAGAGAGAGAGAGGGGGAAGAGAGAGAGAGAAGAGGAGATTGCCTGGAAGTATAATGTACCTGTTCCTGTTGTAGACTAGTTTTGTGCTTTGTCTGATCTGGCTGTGACAGCGCGGAAAGAAGCAAATGTATGTTACGCTATAATTATGTTTTGATGGTGGTCTATCTCATATCTATCTCTTGCTATCTCTCACGCATTTAACTAACTATGACTCTTGACAATACAAGCAGCCATATTTAACGCACTAGAGATGTCACAAAGATGCAGGACTACATCCGCCCATCCACACGCACACGCACAGCACCTATATCTGCAGGCGCACGCGCACGCGCACGCGCGTACACACACACAACACACACACGCACACACACACACGCACACACACGCGCGGTACCAGAAAAAAAGAAAGAAAAACAGACGAGTAGATGAGTTCGCTTTGATCTAAGTTTTAAGGCATCCTTAACATCTTTTCAGATGTTCTCTTCATTTCAGAATTATCGGACCTTTGTGACCTTCATCTATCTCTGTCCCCTTAGTATTATCTCTCCCTGTGGGAACGGACCAAACAGAAGCCGCAACGACGCGACACATTTTGTCATAAATCGGAGGAGATGCTGTCCTTTATCTCAAGTTATCTTCCCACTTCCGACTAGTCCCCCACCAAGTCCCGCCCACCATACATCAAAACTTCAGCGGTAATGAAACCCATAACGCAAGCGTATTACCACCGTTAATTTCTAAGTCCTGTCCATCATTCCTTAATTTATTTTGTGCGTGTCTTGCGGGCCAGTGGACAGGGGAGGTGCGGAGGGGGAAGAGTATTCCTAGTACTCTGCCAGATTAGAATGTGATTTGATACTAGGACGGTGTTGCAAATAACGGAGTTTCCAAACTGGTAGGATTTCAGGGAGGCAGCCTGAGCTTTCGCGAAGAGATCAAAGAATGATTAAGAGAAGGGGAGAAGAGGGATCGAGGGGAAGAGGTTGGAGGTAACGTCGCCTGGTATGTGGAGAACTTCCTTGGTTCTTGTTGCAGATTGGAAGAATACTGCTGTTAGTACATGGAGAGCATCAGTGCTTCTTGTTAAAGTACTTAGTAGGGAGATGACAACAATTAATATCTGGAGAACATCCTTAGTTCTTGTGGCAATCGGGAGATTACCGCTGTCAGCATGTGGAGAACAGTTTTAATTCTTGCTGAAATAGAGAGATAGCGGTTGTTTGTATGTGGAAAGCTTCCTTAGTTCTTGCTGAAATAGGAAGATGACAACTGTTCGTACGTGGAGAGTTTCCTTACTTCTAGCTGAAATAGAGAGATGATAGTTGATGATTTGTAGACAACATCCTTACTGTTTGCTGAAATAGCGAGATGACAGTTGTCAGTATGTGGAGAGCTTCCTTACTGTTTGCTGAAATAGAGAGATGACAGTTGTTAGTATGTGGAGAGCTTCCTTACTGTTTGCTGAAATAGAGAGATGACAGTTGTCAGTATGTGGAGAGCTTTCTTACTGTTTGCTGAAATAGAGAGATGACAGTTGTTAGTATGTGGTGAGCTTCCTTACTGTTTGCTGAAATAGAG
This sequence comes from Monoplex corrugatus, assembly GCA_030674185.1. Classification (NCBI taxonomy): domain Eukaryota; kingdom Metazoa; phylum Mollusca; class Gastropoda; order Littorinimorpha; family Ranellidae; genus Monoplex; species Monoplex corrugatus. The sequence goes on along the minus strand of CM060305.1, from coordinate 96,507,404 downwards.
AGATTGACAGTTGTCAAGTATTGTGGTGAGCTTCCTTACTGTTTGCTGAAACAGAGAGATGACAGTTGTCAGTTATGTGGAGAGGCTTCCTTACTGTTTGCTGAAACAGAGAGATGACAGTTGTCAGTATGTGGAGAGCTTCCTTACTGTTTGCTGAAACAGAGAGATGACAGTTGTCAGTATGTGGAGAGCTTCCTTACTGTTTGCTGAAACAGAGAGATGACAGTTGTTAGTATGTGGAGAGCTTCCTTACTGTTTGCTGAAACAGAGATGACAGTTGTCAGTATGTGGAGAGCTTCCTCATTTCTTGCTGAGAGACGATAGCTGATAACATGTAGAGAACATTCTTACTGCTTGCTGAAATAGAGAGATGACAACTGTTAGTATGTGGAGAAATCCTGGATTCTTGTTGGAATCGGGAGAAGACAGTTGTGACAATGTGGACAACAGCCTCAGTTCTTCCTGAAATAGAGATAACAGGTGTTGGTATGTGGAGAACATCCTTGGTTCTTGCTGGAATAGAGAAATGACAGCTGCTAGTGCTTGGAGAGCGCGCTTGGTTCTTGTTGGAGTCGAGATCTGATTTCTCATGTTGAGTCCCAACCTTCAGCATAAAAACTGACCCGTCCTCTGCCCATCTTCATGCTCTCATCAGTCTGGTGGTGTCAGCTTACTGTTTCATAGGTCTCGTTCTTCCTCGTCCTTAGATCGGGTCTATGAAAAATGTTTTATACAGGCTTATGAATCTCCCAGATAAGTGTTGACAGACTTGGGTGAAGCGCATGTACTAGAACTGTCCCAGTGTGATGAATTCCATCTTGACAAAACCCCAAATATGAACAAACTCAAAGTCCACTAAGACTTCAGTTTATTTATCTGTAGATGCACTATGTAAATGTTTATATGTATTATATTCTATGGTTACAATATCTTTGCAACGATGTATTGTTAGGGTTATTAAGTTTGATAGATTGTTATGGGTTCTGTTTTATTGTTATTGTCACAATCGATTTATCACTTAAAATTCAGGCTGCTCTTCCTGGGAAGAGCATATTGCCACTCTTTATTGTGTACGTGTGTGTTTCTGTTACCTGTGGAAGTGGATTTTGACACATAATTTTGTCAGGGACAGCTTCTTTCTTGCTGTGGGATGTTCAACTTGCGCTCAGTACTGTAATTATATGTATGTAATTATTATACTTTTGTATGTATGTACATTTATATGCAGTGTCTCAGGTACACTGTAAGGCGCTCAGAGCAGTAACAAAATCCATTTTATCATTATTATTATCATTACTATCGTGTTCATACTTAACACTGAGTAACCGCAGCTACAGACACTTTTCACTCCCGTTTCACACCCTTCACCTTTGATCAGTGCAAATGAGTCAACGAACTGTGCGTTTGTTTTTTGTGTAACAAACCAAAACTTGGATGCAAATTATTGTAACAAGAACAGTAACTATACAATGAACAAAAAGTCTTTTGTTAAGTAACAATGATAACAAAAACAAAGCGTTATAACGAAGAAACCAAGAGCAAAACAGACATGGGGAGAGAGAGAGAGAGAGAGAGAGAGAGAGAGAGAGAGAGAGAGAGAGAGAGAGAGAGAGATGGATGCGATACGATACGATACGATACGATACGATACGATACGATACATATTTTCGATGACAACAGATAAGCACATAGCATACATTTGTTTTTATCTGCCATCTCTCTCACTTCACACACACACACACATACACATACGCGTGCGTGCACATATACACACACACGCACACACACACACGCACTCTCTCTCTCTCTCTTATACGCTTAAGAGAGAGAGAGAGAGAGAGAGAGAGAGAGAGAGAGAGAGAGAGAGAGAGAGAGAGAGGAGAGTTGTAGACCCAATTTGTTTTTGTTTTGGAGCAAGGCCAAATAGTCGGCGAGGTCTGCGAGTGTTGACAGCAGACGGTCAAGGTCAGCATAGGCGCTGGTAATTACATAAAAGTTAGACACTCGGCCACCGTTACCAGGGACAAAAATTCCTTAGTTTCAATATTAACCCTTTCAGCTCCTTTCGTTATCACTCATCAGCTTCGTGCCTGGTGGACAAAATATAGGAGTGAAAGGGTTAAGAGTCGCGTGGGTTCTGTCGACCAAAACCGACTCTTCCTATGGTATCTTTGACCTTTTGCCTGTGCACACACACACGCGCGCGCGCGCACACACAGCACGCACGCGCACACACACATGCTTCACACATACACCCAATAATGCGCTCGATGTTATAAAAAGCCCAATATTTTACACCTAAAAACAGAAACAAAACAAGCAAACAAGCAGACAAACAAAACCTGTAACTTCATTGAATTCAGAAAAGAAAAAAAGAAAAAGAAAACAAAACAAAGCAAACCCACACTCCCTCCTATACCTCCCTCCTCAAAAAAAAAAAAAAAAAAAAAAAAATCCCATCGTTGAGAAGAAAACTAAATTGAAGTCTTAGAAAAATTACGAAACATTGACTGAAACAAACAAAACAAACAGGCAAACAGAATTAAAATCTTGGATAAATAAGTCAGGAAACAAACTGGCAAGGGAAAAAAAAAAGTACACATTAATTATTCAGCCATTGAAAATAGATTGTTAACCCACTAATACGTAAACAGGAGAATAATAAGCTTTCTGTTTATGCGTAAATAATCAAGTGCAAAACCATTGCTTCGTTGGTAAAACAGAAAAAACACTATTCTGTTAAAAAAATGTAAATGGAAGAAAACACGCACGCACGCACGCATTCACGCACGCACACACTGATACTAGCGCGCACACACGCACACACGCACACACACTTTTTTGTGTGAAGCCATAATGTAAACGAGTAATCAGTTTAAATTGCTCGTAATCGACACTTTGTCGTTGGCGGAAGTCAAGTTAAAAGTCAAACGTGTTAAAGTTGTTTTCTTGAAATTGATAATTACAGGTAATTATGATTAGATAAAATGGCATGATATATTGTCTAAAAAGTGGAATTATCTAGATTATAGAATTATCTATCGTTTAAAAAAAAAAAAAAAACTTATGCGAACTTTTTTTCGATTGATAGGATTCCACTCCCGCCACCTTCACCCTTGTCTTTTTATTCATTCTTTCTTTCTTTGGTTACTGTCATCTTGATACAGTTTTATTTATTTGTTTTAGGAATTCTGTCGCTTTATCATCGATAGATGTTATTGTCAGTCGTCGGCTTAAACTTAAGCAGAAATACTTGTACAAAAAGTATTCCTGCCGAAATGTGAATCGGGGATTACACAACTTTAGATCATAGTGTTTTACAACAACCTATAAAATCGGCGTTGTTTTGTCATTCTCATCAGAATATTTCCAAATTCAATATCAGAAGACGTTAAGATATATTTTCGGAGATTTTCAAAGGATTACGAACATGCTGTTGTTGTCGTTGTTGTCTTCATTAATATTTCTGGTGGAGTCTCCGTTCCACATTATAGAAGGATTTCCTTCCTACACTCTACAGAGGTTTTTCTTTTTCGGTTCCTCTAGTATTGCTATCATGAAATCGATGCCACTCGCTATAGAGAGATATGTTACATTTGTCGTATTTGGTGTCACGCGACAATATTTTACGGATAAATTTCCATCTATTTATTTATTTATTCGTTTGTTTGCTGTTATTGTTTTTCAGATTCAGATGATCTATTCATATACTAACCAATGCTCCCTCTTGAAACCGTTTTTAAACAGGACAGATTACAATTTATTATGGCCGGATTAAATTACCAATTGTGGACAGCTTGTATTTATTTTAAATTTTAATCGGCAACTATAGCTTTCTTGTAAAAACTTAATGTCAAAAATGTCTGAAGAAAATTTTTTTTACAAGTTTTATGTAATACCCCCCCCCCCCCCCCCCCAGTAGAAATATGAAAGTGTGAATTCAATTGTAATATTTATGATACTTTTACATAATAGACAATTTGTTTCCCACCAGAAGTACTTGTGCCGGCTATTTCTTTTGAGGACATTTTTACTGATTTATTTTCGAGACCAGTGTTAAGAGATTTTTGAAGTTCTCTAACCTACGAACAACATCTCTTGTGTGTTTCTGTTTTCTGGATTTCTACCGGTTGCTAGAATGTACATTGATGTAATCCCACCCCCACTCCCCATTCTTGAGACTGACGGCGAGCACAGTTAAAAAAATGAATAATTAAGAGAAGTAATTAGTGTGCTTTTTTTTTTTTAATCTGGCGATTGTAATTAGCCGTTTCTCCTTGCTGCTTCTCTCCTTATTTATCTTTTGCTGTTTTTCTTCTTTACAATCTGGGTGAAAAAAAGTTTGCCTAAGCTCGCTTTATTTGACTAAGCTGATTCAATATGGGGATGTAGTCCTTGTGTTTATATGCACATATACGAAGGAACTATCTGTGTGTGTGTGTCTGTGTGTGTGTGTGTGTGTGCGCACGCGCGCGAGCGTGTGGTTGTATGCGTGCGCACAAAGGCAGACGTAAGAACATTGAACTCGCGCGCATCTTTTCTTCTTCTTTTGATTTTTTAATACGAAGTTTCATACACGCATTTACAAAGACCTGCTTCCAGTCTGCATGATTTTTATTTACGCGTGCCAAGTGCCAAGGCCGTTTCAAGGAGGGGCTGGAAAGTGGAGAGAGAGAGAGAGAGATCTGCTCTCTTTACCTCCCCCCCCCCCAAAAAAAAAGTAAAAAGTATGCCTAGGGTGCGAGGAGAAGGATGAGAGGGGCACAAGAGAAGGAAGGAAGCGGGAAGTCCCGGGAGTGGTGGTGGAGCTGATGAGGGGATGGGTGGGAGGGAGGGCGGCACGAGATAGGGAATATAGCGAGAGGAAGTAAGAAGAGCAAGAGAAAACAGGACTGGCGGGGAGGAGGATGGACGAGGGGGAAAAGAGAAAGGTGAGTGAGCAGGAGGAGGGGGAGGGAGGCGGTGGAAAGAAAGGGGATGGTGGCGGAGGTATGCAGCACACACACACACACACACACACACACACACATACACACACACACACAATAAGTAAGAGAACGGGACTGGCGAGGAGGGTGAGGGAGAAAAATGAAGGGTGAGCTCGAGGCGGTAGAAAGACAGGGGATGGTGGTGGAGGTATGCAAAACACACACACACACACACACACACACAGCAGAGGGGTCGGCGTTATTAAAAAAAAAATAAGGTCGACAAGGGGAACGGGGGTTTGGCTTTGAAGAGCTGGTGAGGAGGAGGGTTGAGTAGGAGGAGAGGGCGGAGGAGGAATAGAAGAATGAAGGTATGATGAGAAAGAGTGGTGAAGGTAGGGGTGTACAGAGACATTGGAGGAGGAAGGTGGGGGAGATGGAAGTTGGGAGAGCGGGCGGATAGGGATAGAAAGGAAGCGGAAAGTATGTTGAGTAGTCCACCAGTCGTTATGACATTATAAACCCCTTTAAAAGAAAAAAAGTTAGGCGGGTTGGGGGGGGGGGGGGGGGGGGGCCGAGGCGCTACACCAGAAGTAGCACCAACGGAAGATGCGAGAGCGTCTTTCCAATATGGGTGTTGGCGTGGTTATTTTTGGAAAATACGCGCGCGCGTCCACACACACTCTCTCTCTCGCTCTGTCTCTGTCTACACACACACACACACACACACATACACACACACACATACACACACACACACACACACACACACACACACACACACACACACACACACACACATCCCGCTTCTTCCTCTTTACCCGCCATTGAATCAATTCATTGACAAGACGCCTTGGTTATTTAAAAAAGAAAAAAGCTGGGTCAGCACATCCGGCAATAAATTGCGGCTAGTTAAAGAGAAGCATTAGCTGTCTGTCGGACGGGGGGGACTACTTTCTTCTGACAAGTCATACACATACACCTTCTTTCCTGTCTCCCCCGCCGTCGTTTCAATGTTCTTTTCGGTTTTGTGGGATTTTCGTGGTATTCGTGACGCCCGTACGTTCAACAAAAGACCGAAGGACGCCACCAGACTTACGGCACGGCCCCTATGCAAGCGTAGGAAAATGATTTTTTGACCGGCGACAACATAGCTGTGTGTGTTTGATCTGTTGTTGCCCCCAGATTGCGACGGTTTTCTTGTTGTTCTCGTTGATATGTATTTCATCTTTTGAAATGTTGAGTGCAATAATGATGAAGATATGTTACAAGTGTAATGATGCGGTTGTTTGATCCAGTGTTTATTTTTTCATTACTTATGTTCTCATCATGATTATCATCATCATCGTCATCATCTGTTAGTGTAAATTATTGCTTATTTTTGTTGTTGTTTTTATTATCATCAGTCATTTTATATCATTATCATTGCTGCTACATTGTCAGTTTACATTTTTGTCATTCTGTTGGATGATGATGATAAAACGAACTCTAACTGAAAAACAGAAATGAAGAGGCGAACTAACAGACATCAGTGAAGAAACGAACCAATGAAAAGAGAAGGAACTAAGAAAGAAACAAAAATAACAAAAAACTAATAAACACAAACGAACTGAACATAATATAAACAAAATAATAAGACGCGCAGTGATCAACTACAAACACACACACACACACACACACACACACACAACACACAACACTGTCATGCTTTTTCATATATATAGCACTCGTCCGTCACGCAACCGCACGCTGTCCTTTTAACCAATGGCACTAAACAGATTACGATATGATTTTTTTTTTAACATTTATTACTACTAACTTTCACATATACAACATACAACATTCACAACCACGCACCTTCATATTAAGTCTATTCTTTCTCTCCTCCTCCTTCTTTGTCTCCTCCTCCTTCGTGCCTCCTCTTTATTCGTTTCCTCCTCCTTTTCTGTTTTCTCCTCCTTCTTCGTTTCCTCCTCCTTCTTCGTTTCCTCCTCTTTCTTCTTCTCCTCCTCCTTCTTCGTTTCCTTCTCTTTCTTCTCCTGCTCCTCTTTCTTCTCCTTCCTCTTCTTCTTTGCCTTCTTTTATATCTCCTTCTTCGTCTCCTTATCCGCCTTCTTTTCCTTCTTTTTTGCTTCTTCTTTTTTTCCTTTTCTTCTCCTTCCTCTTCTTCTTCTCCTGTTTCTTCTCCTTCTTCTCCTTTCTCTACTTCTTTTCCGTCTTCTTCTTTTCTTTCTTCTTCTTCTGCTCCATCTCTTTCTTCTTTCTTTTTGGCCTTCTTTTCTCATTTTTCTTTTTCTTTCCCTTCTCCTTTTTTTTCTTCTTCTTCTCCTTTTTCTCTTTCGCCTATTTTTTTCCTTTTTCTTTTTCGCCTTCTTCTTTTTTTTCCTTTTTCTTTTCCTTCTCCTTTTTCTTCTTCAGTTCCAGTGGTTGAAGAAAGAGAAAGGCGGCTTTTTTGCGAACTGACCAACAAACCCAGTCCACCCCAAGTTCCCACTTGGGTGAGCTGTTTTCAAAACTACATCCTACCACACATGTACACACAAAATTCCCTTTCGCGCGCACACACACACACACACACACACACACACACACACACACACACACACACACACACACACACACACACACACACACACACACACACACACGCACGCACACACACACACACACACAACACACACACACACAAAGACACGCACAAAGACACACACATACATAATTAATACATACATATCTCTCTCTATATATATGTATACACACATGTATACATATATACATATATATAATACATATGTATGTATATATGTAGATAGATAGATATAATGTGTGTGTGTGTGTGTGTGTGTGTGTGTGTGTGTGTGTGTGTGTGTGTGTGTGTGTGTGCGCGCGTATGTGTGTGTATGCATTCATCGATTTTCGGCTTCGTGCGCCAGTTGTGTGTGTATCAGAGAGACACACAGACCCACAAACACAGAGAGAAATTATACAAGGTATAAGTGAGAGAGAAATTGTGCAATGTATAAGTGAGAAGCAAGCAAGCAAACAAACAAACAAACAAAAATATAAAACGCTCATATCAAAGAAATCGCTAGATTCTCTCTCTCTCTCTCTCTCTCTCTCTCTCTCTCTCTCCCTCCCTCCCTCCCTCCCTCCCTTCCGTCGCGCCCGCGCCTGCGTACACACAAACACGCACACACACAGTGTGTGGCATACTATCGCAAACCGGTAAATATGCATTGTAACGTTGGTGCTTTGTATACATTGTCCTAGTCCTGTTTTAATGCTGGCGTGTACATTTATAAATAATCAGAATGAAATGTATCAATTTAGTGAAGTCGTTTGTGCTGTAAGGACAAACCACCAGCCTTTTACATACAGTTTAGGTTTTGGTTAAATTGCCAAGAAATGAACATAACATGAAGTGTTAGTGTGACACAACAATATTGGAATGATTTCTTATAAAACTCAAGTATTAACATGTATTCCCATCAATCGACGACGTATTTTTGTTCCTTTGACATATGGATATGTTGGAAATCTTATAAACTGATGAAGATTAATGTTGGTGGTTGAGAGAGAGAGAGAGAGAGAGAGAGAGAGAGAGAGAGAGAGAGAGAGAGAGAGAGAGAGAGAGAGAGAGTGAGAGAGAGTATCCACAAATTTAGATACATTTTAGTGTTTTGATTTTTATATTGCGAAAATAAAACTGCAGTTTTGAAAAGAATCTTTTTTGAAGGCAATGAGAAATTTTTGAAAAAGAGAAATCCCAACAATCATTAGCGCAAAAAATGTTGTTTTGCTCTTTTAGGGAGCTGAAGTCCATTGCTGCCCACTACCAATCCCTCCTTTCATTACTTTTACTTCTGTTCAATACAAACTTAAATGCAGGTATGAAAATTGGAACTTGGCCGCAGTCAGTCACGTCTTCGCAGCAAATACTGAGTGTTTAGATGATGTATCCATTTCTTTTAGCGACATATTGTAAAAATATTTTTTATCGAGGATTAGCATGCAACAGTAGTGATTGTAAGCAGCCCACATATATGATAGAGCATTCGGACATACATTGCTTACAATTCTGTATTAAGGGAATGCACAAAACATACTAGGCTACTGCGTCTTACACCCACTGTCAGTGAAAGATCTATACATTATGTTGCGAATCAAAAGAAGAACATACATCTAGACAATCGAGTAAGAAGAGGTCGATGTCTTCGACTATTGACAATGCCTTACACCGTCATCAGTCCAGCAGCCTTCGATTTGTCTGTCAGTGGAAGCTGATGACAATACATAGACGCGGTTCTATGGACATAATTTTCCATTTTCCTTTTCTCCCCATGCCTCCTTCCCATCATTTCTGTCTCCCCCTCTCCTCTCCTTAAATAGTCTGTCACTCCATACTCGGCTCGCTGACAAATCGGACAAGAGAAAAGGGAGGCCATCCTTTCTTTCCGATTGGCCCGAAAAAAACAATTACCACTCTTGTTAGCAAGAATTTCATCAGCAGAAAACGTCGATGGGAGAGCGAAAAAGGAAGTGCTTTTGTGCAGCGCACGATGGTAGCGAGTTTTGCCTCGGGTTGTAATTTTCGTTGTATTTTGTTCTTCAAGCCACTGGTCGATAGACTTGCAGTAGCGTGAAACGAACTCTTTGGACAGGATTTGTAAGGTGTATTCCGTTTAATCGGACGCTGTGTCTTTTAAAAATATTTCGCCACTTTATTCCGGCGCGGGCAACGATTTTGCGGGCGATGAACACTGGCGGGATTCATCCACTCCACCTGCTCTCCAATAAAAGGAAACTATTTTGGAAAATATAAAATTGAAAGCAGATAAAATAACAGAGAATGATTGACGTTAGATAGAATTGAAAGCAGATAAGATAACAGAAGAGGACGGACTTTAGAAAGAATTGATGAAAATTTCGAATGAATGAATAGATATTTAAAATAGCTCGGGTCTTTTGAGGGTACACAAAGCAGAACGTTTTGCACGAGTATATTCATTTGTTGATTTACTTTATGCTTCCTTCTTTGTTTACTTGCGTGTGTCCTTTTTGAAATAGTCCCTCGATCTTTTCATTTGGTATTGCACATGAATGTGCTTTTTCATTATCCTTTAAATGAATTTTTATATATTTTTTTTACGATTTCTATTACTACTGCGACAGTACTATCCTAGCCCTATTCAGGCTGGGGCAGATCACTTAAATTCATCTGTTAATGCAACCTAAACTAAACAAATCTTCCTTCCATTTAGTCTGTAATGTTTGGACATTTTTAGAGCTATGCAGGGTTTATTTTGGACCCCATGTCGAGCTGACCATGGAGTAATTTTTATCACAGACAGGTGTTACATGTAAAACAGTTAACATTTCACATACAGAAATATAATTGTGCGGTTGATCATATTTATTTTTCTGATGATAATAGTCATAAAGTAGATATCATGACCGGGATAAATGAAATTAAAAAGACTTGATTAAACTCTAGATTAGATAATGGCATCATAGGTTTAGTCCCAAGCTAGCTGTAAAATTGTACGTATCAAAATCCAGTCGTTGATAACAACGTGGTCAACATAGCTATTTCATTGACTTAATTAAGGTCATAGTTGTGTGGTTGTTGTTTTGTTGTTATTTTTATTGCATTTTTGTTCCTAGCTGAGCGTTCCTAGTTAGAGACTGTCTCGTCATCTCGTTATTTATATTCAGTGTTTTGTTGCCAAAGCTTCGTCAGAAATATAACAACGTGGAAAAAAGTTATATAACATAGTTAATATGGTAGTTAATATGGTATAATAGTACTGTGAAAAAAATTGTGCTGTGATGCGCTGTGCTCTGCTATGTATGATGCATGTAATAATGATATTAGTTTATAATAATGCTAATATAATAACGGTAATGATAATGACGATAATGCCATTTGTCAGGAACGAAATTTTGATTTAAAAAATTCAAATCTAAAGCCACATTCTGGCTGTCTGTCACAATGACCAGAACAACTTTAGGGCCAAACACGTGTATATCAGGAGGTGAGGGGGGCAGGGATGAAAGGTAGGAAATCACTATTGGACGAAAAGGTATGTCTTCAAGTAATGATTATGTACTAAGCAGTGATATGTATATAAACACAGTTAACAGGTTTACTGAATGGAATATAATTTCCACATCTTTGTCTCTCAGTTTCTGTCTCGCTCTGTCTCTGTTTCTGTCTCTGTATGTCTGTCTGTCTGTCTGTCTGTCTGTCTCTCACTTTCTCTCTCTCTCTCTCTCTCCCTTGCGCGCACGCATTCTCTCTCGTGTGTGGGATTGTGTGTGTGTGGTGTGTGTGTGTGTGTGTGTGTGTGTGTGTGTGTGTGTGTGTGTGTGTGTGTGCGTGTGTGTGTGTGTCTGCGTGCGTGCGTGTATGTGTGTGTGTGTTTATGTGTGTGTGTTTATGTGTGTGTGTGAGAGAGAGAGAGAGAGAGAGAGAGAGATATAGATAGAAGAGAGAGAGAGAGAGAGAGAGAGAGAGAGAGAGAGAGAGAGAGATTGGTTTGTTGTTTCGTATATTCCCAATTCCCAATACAACACCAAACCAGGCCCATGTTTGCCCTTTATTCTCTACCTCTTTCATCCTTACCCCCGATGGCGATAATGTGGTAGCTATTCGTTAGAATCTGCCTCAAACGATACACCACTATAAATCTTACCTTGCATGCCCAGCTGCGTGCGTTTGGCTGTTGCGAAAGTTTCGTAAAAGATAAAATGTCAGTCTCGTGGTTTGTTGAGCATTCATTACCTGCCGGACTTACCTATAATTTATCATTTTTAGGCTTTCCAATCAAAGCGCCCTGATAGATTTACATTGTGTGACTCAGGCGCCAGGGAAACCCAGAACCCTTGTCTCATTCTTCATCGTTTTTTTTCTCTCTTTCCCTTGTGTGTTTTGGTTAGCACTTCTGTCACTTTTCTGTCTTTTCCAATGTCTTCGTTTCCGCTTATTAGTCTTAGTTTTCTCTTTCTTTTCTTCTGAGAATCATTGTTTTTCTGTAATGTCTGTCTCTGTGTTACTCTCTCTGTCTGTGTAGCTGTTTTTTCTGCTGCTTGTGTACGTCCGAATGTGAACGTCTGTCTGTCTGTCTCTTTGTCCGTCTCTCTCTGTCTGTTTCTATCTGTCTCTCTTTCGCTGTCTGTCTGTTTTTCTGTCTGACATAATTTAGCGTTACCATTGTGAGGTCTGTTATCCATCCCGGGAAAAAAATAAAAGTACTACACAAGCGGAAAATCTGAACTGTAAATATTGTCCGATCCAAGATGTTAGACAATTTTCACTGTATTTGTCTTGGTGCACGTACTGAGTAGGTAAACCTGAAAAGAGATCGGAGAATAAGAACGCGGAAGTCATTGACGAAACAGACAAAAAATGTCCATCCAAGTAAACGGCCTCTGTCTTTCATGCGTTTTTGGCACTTTCTTATTGTTCTGATTCAGACTGGCTTCGATTAATTTCAGTTGTTGTCTGTTACATCAGTATTCTTATAACTGTTGAGCAGTCATACATTATATATCGTGCTTGTAATCTCTAGTACACATGTAGAGTTATAATGTCCGGCAATATTCGTGTGGACGCACAGTAACCCGTAGACTTGAAAAAGCCTCAAAGTATTTTTTTGCTTTACAGCATTATAGAATATTCTATGTTTGATGTATAACTAATGTTTTCGAATGTCTGATGTTGTTCCAGTGAGCACACAAATCGGCGAAAAACCTATTACTTGAGACAGACTTCTTACCTGTACGTATATTGTCATTAAACATGTTAGACTACAGTTTCGCAGGGCTTAAAACGTTACGCGTCTGGGCGGAATTCCGTGATTTCGGTTTGTAGAAAAAAAAAAAAAAAAAAAAAATGAGCAAGGCATCCGTGATCGGCTTGCAAGCGTTCATAGCAACGGTGCGCAAGTTATGGCCTCTGATTTTTCTTGGAAGAAGTTTCCGGTCTCTTGAAATTATGTCCAGAAAGCGCGAAATGGCATAGATTTACACTTGTTTTCAAAAAAAATTTCACGGGGGAGCATGCCTCCGGACCCCACTAGTATCAGTGTTTTTTTCCTCCTCCTGTTTTAAGCCCTGTTTCGGTATTAAATGCTCACAAAAGCATGAGCGCGCGTCTGGACACATACACGTGCACAAGTGCACACGCATACACCTACGTGTAAACACATACACGTGAAAACAAAAGCAAAACAAACAAACAAACAAACAAAAAAACAACAACAACCAAAACAACAACAAAATAAAACAAAACGAAAAACCGAAGAACCCTGCACACCCCGTATTGACGAAGTGCATTGTCAGCATCGGAAGAGACCAAGAAGAAGAAACAGTGAATTGAATTAATGGTGTAATCAGGCAATGCCGCCAACAGATTTCCGTTGATTTCAGAGCTTGGGTGGTTCTTCATGTTTCAGAGCTTGGGTGGTTTTTCATGTTTCAGAGCTTGGGTGGTTCTTCATGTTTCAGAGCTTGGGTGGTTCTTCATGTTTCAGAGCTTGGGTGGTTCTTCATGTTTCAGAGTGCATGTTGAGCTTGGTGGTTCTCATGTTTCAGAGCTTGGGTGGTTCTTCATGTTTCAGAGCTTGGGTGGTTCTTCATGTTTCAGAGCTTGGGTGGTTCTTCATGTTTCAGAGCTTGGGTGGTTCTTCATGTTTCAGAGCTTAGGTGGTTCTTCATGTTTCGAAGCTCGGGTGGTGCTTCGTGGTTCAGAGCTATAGTCGTTGTTTGGCCACCTCTTTCCCTTTTGTGTATCGTTTCTGATTTATTTTCAGTCGTCTTCTTTTCATGCGGATTTAATCTAACGTGATTTTTGATATATCTACCATTGTTGTTTTTGTGAATTTATCGTCTTTAGTCACAAGACTATCGTTTGGCTGCATGTTGTTCAGCCCTACATACGTTTTACTGAATCGAGTTCGTTTCACCAAAGCCATCTATCTATCTATCTATCTATCTATCTATCTATCTATCTATCTATCTATCTATATCATCTATCATCCATCCATCTATCCATCCATCCATCCATCCATCCATCCATCCATCCATCCATCCATCCATCCATCCATCCATCCATCCATCTATCTATCTATCTATCTATCTATCTATCTATCTATCTATCTATCTATCTATCTATCTGTCTGTCTGTCTGTCTAGCAGCTCTGCGAAAAGGAGAGCAGAATGCGTTAGTCGATGTCAGTACAAAGCCTCTGCATCAGCAAGCCCTGCGTTGTACCTACCCGTGGCGACACACGGCAACTGAGCACCTCACAGACTCGGGCTAAACTCTGGAGAGACTCGGAGGAGGTTTGGCCCCCAGACGTGCGGCACGCAGACCCACCGGCGTGTAGACATGCCCTGGTGTCCTCGAAGCAGACCCCCAGCTATGTGAAAATAGCACCACTGCCTTGTGGGTTTCTCGGGAGAGACCGGGCTAGGGGAGTTAAACCCTGACAGAAAATCATCTCCCACTGCCTAGTGGGTTTCGTGGAAACGACAGAGGCAAGCGGAGGGTCCGTACAAAATCAGATGAATGGCAACCGGAAACCTCCATCGTATCCTACTTTGTAAATCATGGCCAGCCAAAAGAAAAGAAGCCCAAACGATGTAAATAGGGGCTCCACTGGAGCATCTTCTTCCGGTAGGGAGTGTCATCCTTCGTAATTTACACCGGACCGTCATCAAGGACAAGTTGATAAGGTTAAATATCAAGGAACAGTCATCTCACCAGATGACAGATTACATGTACATTAGAAATACCCAGCAGAACTGGCCATGCTACAACAGCATTCGAGAAAATGGAAAGCGTTCTTATCAAAAATGCCTATCAATTAATAATATCAGTGAACACGCAAAGCCAGAACAAGATTGAGGAAGCTGAAATGTGGTTTCTAAGAAGAATGCCATGGACAGCAAAGAAAACAAACGAGACAGTCTTGAAGGAAGCGGACACAAAAATAACAGTAATGAAGAAGATTAGGAAAAGACAAGCAACATTTGTAGAACATTTTATGAGGCAAGAAAAATTTGAGCGCGTGGTCATAACAGGAAAGCTGGAGGGAAAAGAGCACCAGGTACACCCAGGGAGAAAACGAGAAAATGCTGGCCGGATTTGCGGTGTGGATGAAGACAGAAAGGGTGGGAGATGTATTTGCAGCGACATAGGATAAATTCGTATGGAGGGCTATGATCGCCAGCGCCATGCAGCAGGGCACATGTTGCTGATGATCTCTCTACTTGTCTGTCCGTCTGTCTGTTAATCTATCTAGATATCTCGGTTAAACTTTGCTAAATCATATTCGACTGGCAAGTTAATGGGCTTCGAGTTGAAGTTCATATTGCTTATAGCCCAGCCGACTATTAGAGCCATATCAGGGCTAACGCCACGTCAAAAACAACAACCAGATGGCAAGTTAAAGGCATATATCATTTGTTCTAGTTTTAATCTGCTATTCAGTCGTTCAATTTCTCTCTGTGTGTGTGTGTCCCTGTGTATGTGTATAAGGAAAAATATATGTGCATATATATGTATGTATAGTTGTATTCATGCTCATACGGTCGCACGTGCGTCCGTGCCTAATATGGCAAATTACTGTGAAATTTGATAATGTAATACCATTATACCAGTCTGATGCAGTTACTGTCCGAGTTATGGGCAATATCCGAGATTGTTAATAATAATAATAATAATAGTGAACATTTATGGCGCTTAATCTAAAAAAGCCCTAAGCGCTTACAGTAAACACACACACACACGCACACACAACACACGCACACGCACACACACACACACACACACACACACACACACACACACACACACCCCACACACACACACACACCCACACACACACACACACACCGCACACACACACACACACACACACACACACACCACACACACACACACACACACACACACACACACACCCGCACACACACACACACCGCGCGCGGGCACAGATTTCAAGGTGGCAGCTGAAGTAAGAGTACAGAACTACAGGCTAGGATTTAAAAAGAGTGGTTTTTAGACTGGACTTAAACGAAGAAAGGGTACAGGTAGAGCGGAGAGGAAAGGGAAGTTTGTTCCAAATAGAGGGGGCCTGATAAGAAAAAGCACGTTCACCAAGAGTTTTGTTGCGGAAGCGTGGGATTCTAAGTAGGTGGGCATCAGTAGAAGAGCGTAGCTCTCTGGAGGGAATGTAAACAGTCAGGAGATCAGAAAGATAGGGGGGAGCTAGACCAGCCAGAGACTTATGGCATAGGAGGGAAAGTTTATAGTCAATACGCTTTCGAACAGGAAGCCAGTGTAGAGTTCGAAGCAGAGGGGAAACATGAGTTGACCTTGGGCATTTCCGTACAAGGCGAGCAGCGTTATTTTGAACTTTTTGCAATTTGGATAAGAGTGTTTGGGGGCAGCCAGCAAGAAGCGAGTTACAGTAGTCGAGTCTGGAAAGAATGAGTGCAGAAATGAGAGTTATAGTGCTTTCTTCAGATAGAAGATGACGCACAGAACTGATCCGTCGAAGTTCTAAGTAACAAGCACGACAGACAGAGGATACCTGGCTGTGGAAGGAAAGAGTTTGGTCCAGTACAACTCCAAGATTACGCACGGATGTGGAAGTGTGGATTACCGAGTCTTCAAGCTGGATAGAAACAGGGATAGGCACAGTAGACAGAAGTCGCTTTGATGCAATAAATATAAATTCTGTTTTGTCATTATTCAGCTGGAGTTTGTTGCATGTCATCCAAGTCTTTATGTCAGAAATGCAGAGCTGTGTGCGTTGAATTATAGAAGGGATAGTGGAGGGATGGCCAGACATGTAGATTTGGTTGTCATCAGAAAAACAGTGATGGGATATGTGATGATGGGCTACAATGTCAGAGATGGGCTGAGTGTACAAAATAAAGAGAATAGGGCCTAAGACAGAGCCCTGAGGAACACCGTACTTCAAGATGGTAGGATTAGAAGAGACACCATTTATGGAGACAACTTGTACACGACCAGAAAGGTAGGATTGAAACCATGACAGAGCAATGCCAGAGATACCAAAAATATTCTGGAGTCGAGAAAGAAGAGTATTGTGATCAATAGTGTCGAAGGCAGAAGAGAGATCAAGAAGAGAGAGAAGGGACACCTGACCATTGTCTAGAGTAGATAGCAGATCATTCACAATCTTCAAAATTGTTCAAGCAAAAGCTTAAATAAATTTAAACAGCTTCATTTAAAAAGCGCTTCGTTCATGGTCGACCTATGTCGAGAGTCATCACCTCCGCTTCGTCTGACCGCAATATGAATATGACGCCGATTTTATTCGAATTAGCAATAAACAGTATTTTGTACAATTCTGAAGGCTGAACCAAAGAGTCACAGTCACGTTGCCATAGTTCTCAGCACGTGTATTAAAATGGAATAAGATTAGTGGGAGGAACCGGACGGGAGAGTGACCTTTTCTTCTCATCTTCTCAAAGTTCAAGATGGAGCGTTTGACGGATAAGGTCGCTGGTCTTGTCGCCCGGTAAACACAGGGAGCGCAAGTCCCCCACATACTGTATATTTCATGATCAAGGACTGTATATAGAGTCTTTGTTATGACAATATCACATGGTCCTCATCTTTCCGACAAGATCGTGGCCAAACCATATTTGCAATCTCCCTTTAGCTTACAAAGTCTTTCTAATTTTTCAGCAAAATTATTTTGACACATCCATTCTTACAATATCCAAGCCGTATCTTTAGGCCCTTTTTGTTTCATTGGGATGTGGCTCTTTTTGTTTCTTTGGGATGTGGCTCTTTTTGTTTCTTTGGGATGTGGCTCTTTTTGTTTCTTTGGGATGTGGCTCTTTTTGTTTCTTTGGGATGTGGCTCTTTTTGTTTCATTGGGATGTGGCTCTTTTGTTTCTTTGGGATGTGGCTCTTTTTGTTTCTTTGGGATGTGGCTCTTTTTGTTTCTTTGGGATGTGGCTCTTTTTGTTTCATTGGGATGTGCTCTTTTTGTTTCTTTGGGATGTGGCTCTTTTTGTTTCTTTGGGATGTGGCTCTTTTTGTTTCTTTGGGATGTGGCTCTTTTTGTTTCTTTGGGATGTGGCTCTTTTTGTTTCTTTGGGATGTGGCTCTTTTTGTTTCATTGGGATGTGGCTCTTTTTGTTTCTTTGGGATGTGGCTCTTTTTGTTTCTTTGGGATGTGGCTCTTTTTGTTTCTTTGGGATGTGGCTCTTTTTGTTTCTTTGGGAAGTTGATCAATGTCAGTCGAACATATGACTTGGGTCAGTCATCTCAAGACAGTTTGGTCAAAATTCATCTGTAAACAGTCAAGATATCTTTGCCTTTCGTGTTTCTCATCGAAACAAATAATTCAGCTTGTGTGTTCAAACTTATCATTCGTTTGTGAATTCACAGTGGTTTCGATCTGTAGTTCAATTTTGGCAAAGATCCATTCCTAAAAGATGAGAACTGATATAAATAATCCCCAGACCCCTTTCTTTCATTATCATAGAAGTGAATACAGAAATGAATATATATCATGTAATTTATTTATTTATTTTAAGATAGAGTAAATAATGTCCACGTGATCTTTGCTAAACCTGGTCTGATTTGGAAACGGACATTATGAACAACCTGCTAAGATACTTTTGGCATTTTGAGCCACTTGTTGAATAGATAACGCTTGTTTACTTTGTCTGTATGCCGTGGAAGGATAATCGAAAAGGGACGTAAACGTTACCATGTGTTGCTTCTGCCCCTTACGCAAAAGCAGCGAGGAGTTTAGAAACAGACACATGAAGATTGTCCACTACATCTGCTTTTTTTCATGCAGAATGGTAGATTGTCCATAACTACATGCTTGTTTGGTAACCAGAAGCAAAGAACGTCACTGTTTTGGGCCAGTCTTGAGCGATTGTATATATGCCTTTCTATAGAACTGTTGTATTTTACTTCGCTTTCGGTTTGCATGACTGATTATTAATATAAAAAATAGAAAAGAAAGCAAGCTTATGTAGCACGCATCCGATATCTCGTTAGCTCGTGATAATTTTTGTGTTTCTGGTTGCATGTTTTTGTCGAGATATATCCCAGGATAATTTTGGTGGTTCTGATTACAAATTCATATAACTAACTAATACATAATGAATACATGAAAAAATAGATAACTAAAGATTATTACGAGCAACAGCGATTGTTATTGTTTAATTATATTAATATTTGTTTGTACATGTATTGTCAAATTTACAATTAATTATTTTACAGTGAATAATATAGGTGGGTCGGTATGATCCCTAAGGATGGAAACAGCAGCGACAATAGCAACGTTCGTTACGATTTAAAAATTGTTTTTTTCCATTTTGATATCCCCCTATTGTGTCTGTTATGCATATAAAGTTGAACCTAATGAAGGGAAAGTTTCTGTATAATTGATATGCTCGTGATGTACTGCAAACATAATTGCGTGTGCTGTCCTAGTTGATAATATTTTGATCGATCCCGATTTATTCTAGCTTGTAATGAATCAGTCAGCGTTCTGACTGATACATTATATATGGACAAATTGTACATTGCACGAAATATTGTTTCTGTTGCTAGACCGTATTCGTTGTTTCAGTCCTGTCTTTTGAATGTCCCTCTGATTGACTCCTGTTTGTTTTGTAAGTAGATAATCCAAATCCAGTTCAGTTTTGGAGTCTTATTGTTCCATATATGGTCATTTTTCAGTGTTTCAGAGGGGGTCATGATGAGTTTTTGATTGATAACTGAATTGCCTCGTTCTAAGTTGTGTGAACTGAATTGCTGTCTGTCTCTCTCTCAGTCTCTCTGTGTCTCTCTGTTTACTTAATTAAGAGTAAGAACACGCACGCACGCACACACATACACACACACACACACACACACACACACACACACACACACACACACACACACACCACACACACACACACACACACACACAACAACACACACACACACGCACACACGCAAAGCACACACGCACACACGTATTTTTTTCAAATAAATTCTCCACAACTTATACAAATCGATTTGGTGTGCATAGATGCTTACTTGTTTTATTCATTAGACTCTGGCACCTGTGTTCTCGTGTTGTGTTTGATCTTTGGTTCTTGCTGTGTGGTCTGATGATCTATGGTTCATGCTGTGTGGTCTGATGATCTATGGTTCATGCTGTGTGGTCTGATGATCTTTGGTTCTTGCTGTGTGGTCTGATGATCTTTGGTTCTTGCTGTGTGGTCTTATGATCTTTGGTTCTTGCTGTGTGGTCTGATGATCTTTGGTTCTTGCTGTGTGGTCTGATGATCTTTGGTTCTTGCTGTGTGGTCTGATGATCTTTGGTTCTTGCTGTGTGGTCTGATGATCTTTGGTTCTTGCTGTGTGGTCTGATGATCTTTGGTTCTTGCTGTGTGGTCTGATGATCTTTGGTTCATGCTGTGTGGTCTGATGATCTTTGGTTCTTGCTGTGTGGTCTGATGATCTTTGGTTCTTGCTGTGTGGTCTGATGATCTTTGGTTCTTGCTGTGTGGTCTGATGATCTTTGGTTCTTGCTGTGTGGTCTGATGATCTTTGGTTCTTGCTGTGTGGTCTTATGATCTTTGGTTCTTGCTGTGTGGTCTGATGATCTTTGGTTCTTGCTGTGTGGTCTGATGATCTTTGGTTCTTGCTGTGTGGTCTGATGATCTTTGGTTCTTGCTGTGTGGTCTGATGATCTTTGGTTCTTGCTGTGTGGTCTGATGATCTTTGGTTCTTGCTGTGTGGTCTGATGATCTTTGGTTCTTGCTGTGTGGTCTGATGATCTTTGGTTCATGCTGTGTGGTCTGATGATCTTTGGTTCTTGCTGTGTGGTCTGATGATCTTTGGTTCTTGCTGTGTGGTCTGATGATCTTTGGTTCTTGCTGTGTGGTCTGATGATCTTTGGTTCTTGCTGTGTGGTCTGATGATCTTTGGTTCTTGCTGTGTGGTCTTATGATCTTTGGTTCTTGCTGTGTGGTCTGATGATCTTTGGTTCTTGCTGTGTGGTCTGATGATCTTTGGTTCTTGCTGTGTGGTCTGATGATCTTTGGTTCTTGCTGTGTGGTCTGATGATCTATGGTTCTTGCTGTGTGGTCTGATGATCTTTGGTTCTTGCTGTGTGGTCTGATGATCTTTGGTTCTTGCTGTGTGGTCTGATGATCTTTGGTTCTTGCTGTGTGGTCTGATGATCTTTGGTTCTTGCTGTGTGGTCTGATGATCTTTGGTTCTTGCTGTGTGGTCTGATGATCTTTGGTTCTTGCTGTGTGGTCTGATGATCTTTGGTTCTTGCTGTGTGGTCTGATGATCTTTGGTTCTAGCTGTTGGTCTGATGATCTTTGGTTCTTGCTGTGTGGTCTGATGATCTTTGGTTCTTGCTGTGTGGTCTGATGATCTGTGGTTCGTACTGTGTGGTTTAATGATGTTTGGTTCGTGCTGTGTGGTTTAATGATGTTTGGTTCGTGCTGTGTGGTTTAATGATGTTTGGTTCGTGCTGTGTGGTTTAATGATGTTTGGTTCGTGCTGTGTGGTTTAATGATGTTTGGTTCGTGGTGTATGGTTTAATGATGTTTGGTTCGTGCTGTGTGGTTTAATGATGTTTGGTTCGTGGTGTATGGTTTAATGATGTTTGGTTCGTGCTGTGTGGTTTAATGATGTTTGGTTCGTGGTGTATGGTTTAATGATGTTTGGTTCGTGTTGTGTGGTTTAATGATGTTTGGTTCGTGGTGTATGGTTTAATGATGTTTGGTTCGTGCTGTGTGGTTTAATGATATTTAGTTCGTGCTGTGTGGTCTGATGATCTGTGGTTCGTGTTGTGTGGTTTAATGAATGATCTTTGGTTCGTGCTGTGTGGTTTAATGAAGGATCTTTGGTTCGTGCTGTGTGGTTAAATGATCTTTGGTTCGTGCTGTGTGGTTTAATGATCTTTGGTTTGTGCGTGTGATTTAATGATTTTTGGTTCGTGCTGTGTGGTTTAATGAAGGATCTTTGGTTCGCTGTGATGTCTGATGATCTTTGGTTCGTGCCGTGTGGTTTAATGACTGATCTTTGGTTCTTGCTGTATGGTTTAATGATCTTTGGTTCGTGCTGTATGGTTTAATGATCTTTGGTTCGTGCTGTATGGTTTAATGATCTTTGGTTCGTGCTGTGTGGTTGATGATCTGTGGTTCGTGTTGTGTGGTTTAATGATGTTTGGTTCGTGCTGTATGGTTTAATGATCTTTGGTTCGTGCTGTGTGGTTTAATGATGTTTGGTTCGTGTTGTGTGGTTTAATGATCTTTGGTTCGTGTTGTGTGGTTTAATGATCTTTGGTTCGTGCTGTGTGGTATAATGATCTTTGGTTCGTGCTGTGTGGTTTAATGATGTTTGGTTCGTGTTGTGTGGTTTAATGATGTTTGGTTCGTGGTGTGTGGTTTAATGATGTTTGGTTCGTGGTGTGTGGTTTAATGATCTTTGGTTCGTGTTGTGTGGTTTAATGATGTTTGGTTCGTGGTGTATGGTTTAATGATGTTTGGTTCGTGCTGTGGGGTTTAATGATCTTTGGTTCGTACTGTGTGGTTTAATGATCTTTGGTTCGTGGTGTGTGGTTTAATGATGTTTGGTTCGTGGTGTGTGGTTTAATGATGTTTGGTTCGTATTGTGTGGTTTAATGATCTTTGGTTCGTGCTGTGTGGTTAAGTAAATGATCCTTGGTTCGTGCTGTGTGGTTAAATAAATGATCTTTGGTTCATGCTGTGTGGTTAAATAAATGATCTTTGCTTCCTGCTGTGTGGTTAAATAAATAATCTTTGCTTCGTGCTGTGTAGTTT
Source organism: Monoplex corrugatus (assembly GCA_030674185.1). Taxonomy (NCBI): domain Eukaryota; kingdom Metazoa; phylum Mollusca; class Gastropoda; order Littorinimorpha; family Ranellidae; genus Monoplex; species Monoplex corrugatus. Next base: position 96,484,614 of record CM060305.1, on the reverse strand, counting down.
AATGATTTTTGGTTCGTGCTGGGTAGTTTAATGATCTTTGGTTTGTGCGTGGAATTTGATGACCTTTGGTTCGCACGTATCGTCTAATGATGTTTGGTTCGTGCTGTGTAGTTTAATGATCTTTGGTTCGTGCTGTGTGGCTTAATGAATGATCTTTGGTTCGTGCTGTGTGGTCTGATGAGCTTTGGTTCGTGCTGTGTGGTCTGATGAGCTTTGGTTCGTGCTGTGTGGTCTGATGAGCTTTGGTTCGTGCTGTGTGGTCTGATTCTGTCTTCTAGTGGTATGATGCTGAGACTGACCGATTGTCTGTCGTTTCTTGTATGTCAACTGTCACGATATCTTTGTGTCGTGCATTTTGTACCCA
>CM060305.1:96464250-96474250 GCA_030674185.1 Monoplex corrugatus | reverse complement strand
TCCCCTTACTATAACACTGATGACCCAAGGCAGAGACTAAAACCAGTACGGTTGGGGAGAATAGAGAAATCATGCTGGCTATTTTCCTGTGTCCAGAGGTCACCAGACAGGGACATGTCTTACAGGATCACTAACGTGCATGTTTGATGTCGTGCATGGTCATACACACGACAGGGACATGTCTTACAGGATCACTAACGTGCATGTTTGATGTCGTGCATGGTCATACACACGACAGGGGTTCAGACACAAACTCTTGCACGTATGCAACCTGGGAAGTCAGAAAGGTTTCCACTCTTTACCCACCAAATGCTACCCAATCACGGTCGAAGTCAGACCTTCTCCCGGGAAGAAAGTTCGGATGTCTTAACCAGCTTGGCTATGGCACCCGGGGCGATATGTTTTGAACATTTTCAAACCTGTGCCTGTGCAGTACACTGCACACGCCTCGAACCTCGTTTCACCAAATTCGTGTCTGAGTTCATACATAATTATAGCTTAACTACATCCACTTCTGCATCGACAGATGCCAATTTTGCTGCGTGATTCTAACAATATAGTTTTTTTTCCTGTAGGTTTTGTTTGTTTGTTTGTTTGTTTTATCGATATAACCGAATGTCTGAGACAGACAACACAGCAAGTTCTCCACGAAATCGTAATGGACTCTGGATGTCACTTTGATCCAGAAAACGAAGATTTTGTTGAAGATTCGTCGTGGATTTGGATGCTGACCACATTACCGAAGACGTACAATGAAAATAAAATGAAAGAAAAAAATCTATTGTGTAAAAAAATTATAAATCCAAGTTAAAAACAAAAGCAAAAACAACAAAAGGAAGAAAATCAGAAAAACGCCTTGTATTACTTGAAAATCACTACATTGTGAAAATATCCCACTTGAATGAGTGTAATAATAATAATAATTACAATATTTATATAGCGCAAAATCTTGATAAAATCAAATCTAAGCGCTGAAGCAGACACACACGCAAGCACGCACGCACGCACGCACGCACACACACGCACGCACACACACCACACACACACACACACACACACACACACACACACACACACACACACACACACACACACACACACACCGCATGGCTATAAATGGGGAGAAAGAATAAAAGCAATAAAAGCAAGAATAAAACCAATGGAAAATTATAGAGAGCATATCATATACAATTATATATTATAACCATGTGATTCCCTCCGAGCGGAGACAGGCTGCAGAGGGGGGGGGGGGGGGTTGAGTGAGGTTAGGATTTTATGCGGAGGAGAAAAGGTGAGTTTTGAGAGCGGACTTGAAGGAGACAAAAGTAGGTTGCTGACGGACTGAGAGAGGAAGTTTGTTCCAGGAGAGTGGACCAGAAACAGAGAAGGCTCGTGGACCATAGGTATTGAGCTTAGTGCGTGGAAAGCGAAAAGTCAGAGGATCGGAGGCAGAGCGGAGGGTACGTGAGGGAACATAGATCTCAAGTAGGCTTGACAGGTAATCGGGGGCTGCGTTATTGAGGCTTTTGTAGCACATGGTGTCTAGTTTGTACTGTATGCGCTTTGATACAGGGAGCCAGTGAAGTTGTGCCAGGAGAGGAGATATGTGGTCAGCTTTTTTCTTTTTGAGTACAAGGCGTGCAGCATTGTTTTGAATGCGCTGTAGGATGTGAATGGTGGAGGCAGGAAGACCAGACAGGAGTGAATTGCAATAGTCAATGCGAGACATTATGAAGGAGAGAACGAGTTTTGCAGTTGTTTCGACAGAGAGATACTTCCTGATCAGTGTGCGAAATTCAGCCTATTGTGAATAGTGTTGAAGAAACTAGTGTTTACTAAGTGAGGCACCCCTTCCTGCTTGTGCAGAACAGCCCTAATCTGCCTGGCTGTGGAGCTTGCTTAGGCTGTATGCCTGGCAGGGTTGAAAGAGGTAACACCCGATTATTCCTGTAAAACAATTGTAAAGGTAGAGGAAAAGGGAATTTATTAGTATGGCCTGGCCATCTTGGTCTTTTTTCCACATCGTCTTCGTCTGTGCTTTTGTGTCTTTGGAGAATGGACCTAACGCCCGTAGGGGAGAAAGGCGGCGTGAGTAGATGCCATTATCATGCAGAAAAACCGGAGAGTTGAATTTGACCGAGGAAGAGAAGGACGAGGGGAGAGAGAGAGAAGAAAGAAGAGAAAGAAGAGAGAAAGAAGAAAGAGAGAGAGAGAGAGGAGAGAGAGAGAGAGAGATGCATCTGTAAACACGAGTCGAGGGAGAGAGGGGGAGAGAGTTGTATGTATGAGCACGAGCTGGCTCGCTCTCTGGCCCTGTGAATGTGTGTGCATACATACGTGCGTGGATACGCACGTGAATGACTTGAGTGTGTGCGTGCGCGCTGTGCGTTGATGTGTGTGTGTGTGTGTGTGTGTGTGTGTGTGGTGGGGTGTGTGTGTGTGTGTGTGTGTGTGCATGTAATGCGGTAATTTTAGGTTTGTAAAGAGCGGATGTCCTCTGTGAACATAATTATAATATCAACGTGAAATAATTTGGAGTAATGAATGGTGCTTGGCCCAGGCAAAAGCCTCGTCGATGCATTTACGTGTCACGAATGGTGCCGCACTCGCAGAGCAGATGGGCTGAAGAACAATGCCTGCATTTACAGGCTTGGTGCTGGGGGTGGGCTCTCGGAAGCACCGGAAAATGCTCGTTCCTGTCATTTATTTAAAAGCATGGAGGCAGGTTGGGGAGGTACCATTTCGCCCTTTTCAAAATCACCTTGCCTGCAGGGCAATCTGGAACTAATGTTTGAAGGATTCCTTCCAGGTTATACCATTTTGCCCTGACCTCCTGGGTCATTTTGCCCCTTTTGCCTCAATCACCAGGTTATGTGGTGAACTGGTGCTGCTTCAGTTTTGTTAGGGCACTGCCGCTTTGCCTTGCTATGCTATGTCAGAGTTTGGGAAGTTGTTCTGCGTGTGGCATGAAACCAACATGAATTTAGCTCTTTCATGGTTGTGTCATATTGCCACGACTTGCTGTTTCTGGTCTTGGTATATTGAATTTTTTTCCAGGAGAGAGAAAAACGTAGGTGTTGGGAGGGGAAAACAGAAAGAGACAGTGAAGTGCACACAAGACCCATACCACAGCGATCTCCAGTCAGAACACAGTTCTGCAATCAAACTAACCCCGTCCCACAAACATGAAACATGACCAACTCCACCAGCACCACCGTGATATGTCCCGTCTACTTTTACAGACGTCAGACGAACTCAGAACTCATAACCCAACCTCAACTAAGCTTGTTTGTACACCATGCCCAGTTTCACAGCACACCCATCCTGCAAGGACCCAATATCTTCTCGGTCCCTGCAGACTTGAGCTGCACAGTACCCCTCTTCTGCAAAGTCTTGCCAGCATTTATGATTTATGCGTAGGTCTGTCATGGCTGCTTTTTTTTTCTCCTCCTTTTTTTTTTCCAAAAATGGGAAATTGTTTCATATCGACCAGAGATTATTTAGTGTGGTGTGTGTGTGTGTGTGTGTGTGTGTGTGTGTGTGTGTGTGTGTGTGAGAGAGAGAGAGAGAGAGAGAGAAAAACAGTATTTTCTCAGCTCTTTACCAGTGGATCTTTGCCAAAATTCAGTTAAAGACGTAGACTGTTGAGGTCTCACGAAAACTTGAGTTTGGAAGGAAAGACTGAAGACGAATTCAAGAAAGGTGTGTGAACAGCAATTACTCAGGAACTCCTGACACTATTTAGAATTTCACTGTTATTACAATCTTCCATTGTCCTCGATGGATGTCAAGATTTATTTCAAGTCAAGCTTTCGTAAGGCCTTGAACACCTTGAAAAGTGCAACATCTAAATTTTTGGTCTTCTCTTTGTATAAATAGAAAGATTGTCGGAGTGACGCGTGCCAACTCACCCCCCCCCCCCCACCTCCCAACGCGTGGCATATGTGGCATAGCACATGGAATATCTGCCATGTGACGCAGATTCGAGTGGACATAAGCAAACTTTCTGCGAAAACAACTAGAAAAAGAGTAAGAGCATTGGCGAACTGTTCATAAATAGTGTCATAAACACAATTGTTTTTATGTATGCATTGGTGTTTTAGGACATTTGCTACACATTTGAAATTGCGTTTCTCTTTAAAAACGTAGTTAAGAATAAGAACGCTAATCTGTAATTTCTAAAATACCCACCTAAAGTTTCTGGCGAAAATAGTAAGTATCCCAGATGCTGACTGAATAAATGAATAAATGAACGAGTAAATTATGAATAAATAAGAGTTGAAAAGGTAACTTAGTTGAATGACTATTTTTTTTTGTTTTTTTACTGTTGTTAATAAATCTTAAATTCTGTTATAACAATACTCGCCTACCCTTTTTACTCCGTGTAAGAGCGAAATTACGTGTGTGCTAACGTTATCGGTTGAAACATTTTTCAGAAGTCCCAGCGGACCTCAGTTCTTGTCTCCGGTAGCGAGGGAGGAAATGACGTCAGAGGTGATGTTGGTTTTGTCATTTCCGGTCAAACAGACGGGCAGCAAAGCAAACAGATTGAGCACGTTGCGGAAACAGCAGTTCTCTCGTTCACGCCATATGGAAGTTGCACAATCAATCCCGCAGAGGTTCCACACTTTTTTTTCAAGATTACCGTGACCGATATACATAAACGGACCTAAACACACACACACGCGTCGAGCGCACACGCGCACATACACAAATACACAGACATGCGCGTGCACAACACCATACATGCACGCGCGCGCGCGCGCACACACACACACACACACACACACACACACACACACACACACACACACCATAAACACTTGCGCACACACATACACATACGTGCATATGCATAGGCTACATGTCTTGTAGGTAAGTACAGACATTCACATAACCTCGGTGTTTGGAGTTTCATTTTGTTCAGGAGGGATTCATCGCAATTAGACAATTCCATATTTGCTCCATCTAAATCTGCCAGCAATTATCTGGCAGACTCCTTAAGTCTGAGCAAAAGCCTATGCACCGGCAAGGTTCTAAAAAGGGTCAAGGGACTCGTCAAACATTGACATCACCAGAGTGGTGGAGAACTTGATTGAGGTGGGCAACGAACAGGTCATGTTTTAATGTTGCGGGCTGGGACTGAATGCGATACATCAGACCTTGAGTTCAAGGCTCTATCAAAACAAAAAGTAAATAAGGAAACGAACGAACGAACGAACGAACGAACGAACCAACCAACCAACCAACCAACCAACCAACCTACCAACCAACCAACCAACCAACAGCTGCTGTAAAGGAGAAAACAAAGAAACACACAAGCAAGCAAGCAAGCAAGCAAGCAAGCAAGCAAAAAAACAAATAACCGTAGCTTACGGGTTGAAACCACGGCCTTCATATTGAAGCCACGTACATACGAATGGGATGTAAGCGTAATACCTTATTGCCATTGATAATGTTGAAACCATGAATCCATTTCAAAACGGAAGGTATCAAAAAATTTATCATTTGCTTATCACCTTTAGAATAGTGCCCCGATAATATCATTGTTCTTTACTTGTCAAATATTGAGCGAGTTTTTACAAACAAACAAACAAACAAACAAACAAACAATTGAAGTCAACAAGCTTTCTTTGTAAATGTAAAAATTCAATGCGCGTGTGTGCGTGCGCACACACACACCTGCACGCGCACGCGCAAAGAAAATCTTGTTTATATGTCTTTGTCTTCATTGCTACAACAGCTTTGGCAAATCCATTTTTAAGTCCAGGCTGTCGTTTATAAAATGTAATACGACGAAAAATGGATGCACGGTATACTAACTCTGGATGAAAGACTGCCCCACGTTTTCATGAAAATGGCAAGCGTTGGTAATGTGCAGTAAGCAGAATGCCCTTTAGAAACACGTTTATATTCTTTATAGCTTGCCATTATTATATAATGGAGGGAGTTATGCGTCAGTTTTGTGCCTATTAAACTTGAATAGACGCCGGGCCTTAGATTGTATGAATTCTGGCGGTCAGTTTTTATCACTTGGCCGGAGATCCATAATGTATAGTTTATCGAGAAAACGTCTTGTTGTAAAACAGAGAAGTACTTTGTCTTTTGTGATGGCATGTGGTATAGAAAACATTACAGACGAATGGGCTTCGAAGTGTTGCGCACACAGGCGCATTCGAGTGCGCTTGTTTAGATTCATATACAGAGAGGCGCGCACGCGCATGCGTGCGTTCAAGCTTACACGACAAAGAGAAACAGAGAGAGAGGGGGGGTGTCGGTGGGGGGGGGGGGGGGGACTGGTGATAAGGCTTTTGCGAGTTTTTCAACACGATTTAACTTTATGCTGTTGCAAGCTGTGGCTCGTCGACTCCGGGGATCAAATATGCAAATATCTTTCACCATTAAGACTTATCTAGGACTTTGATCTAGAGTCTGCCACGTTATGATTCGGCTTTCTTACTTCAGAATCTGCATAAAATGGTTCATTGTCATGTTTAGATCTACACGGAATATAACTGGTTAGGTTTGTAATTACAGTTATGTTGCCCCTTCACAGTATTAAATGACGATCGAACGAGCTTTCTCTGTAAAAAAAAATTGCTCTCTGAGATGGCCGTCGCGTGTAGCTGAACCATACACGAATATTTGGACGATTGATTCTGTGAGTAAACAGAGACGAGGTTTTCGTGTGTGTGTGGTGTGGGTGTGGTGTGGTGTGTGTGGTGTGGTGTGTGTGTGTGTGTGTGTGTGTGTGTGTGTGTGAACTATGGTTGTGCATGCTGTATGTGTGTATGGTGCAGTCGTAAATTCATGACTATATTGATGGCTTACGTGCATTGAGAGCCTGTATAAATGTCTTCTACCCATGTTTGTATTATATATATATATATATATATTTAAAAGGCAAACGTTTTTACAACATCAACAGCCTCTGAAACAGCGAACGCCACCACCATACCATCACATCGCGGATTACATTCTAAAACTGCCGACAGGATGGGGAAGGAGTAAGAGAGCATACGCGTATGCATGTGCAAGCACGTACACACGACGAAACGAAACTCACACATATCTTAAACATCAACACACACACACACTGAACAGCTACATTACGTCATCTCATCAACTGTGGCCCCATTGTTAGAAAGCAAAAGTTCGTCACGTGACTTGTTTCAGTCACCGGTAACACCGCGCGCTGGTTGTGAATAAATCAGGAGAACGACAGGAAGTGTTCCCTCTGCACAAGACCGGCCGGCATTTTTTTCACTTCTCTGCCACATCAGAAGCTGGGGGACACCTTCATTTACGACGTGTGATGGGGAGGGGGAGGGGTAAGATTGGCTAGCTCTAGTTAACATAGCGGGGGGGGGGGGGGGGGAGAGAAACACAGAAGAAGAAATTGAACTGCCGTCATGCCATCAACCTGATCAATGTGTAAGAAGAAACAAATTGTAGAACTGCTGATCCGTAATGAACAGACCTGTCTTCTTCGTCGACCTGATCAATTAGAGACCTATTGATAAAAGGTGAGGTTCTTGACGTAGGTGTTGATGAGATGTGATTTTTGGCCGTCAGGTTTTGTTAAGAGATGTTCGTGGCCTATCTTTCAACTTTACCGTTTTCTTCAAGTGTGACGGTCTCTGTCACTGTGACTGTTGTCATTTATGTCGGCTTTGTCTTAAAGTCTGCTATATTGTCAACAAGAAATACCCGAGGGTGCTGGATGGGACCCAGAGCACCAATGCCTCACCACTCTCTGGACACCTCCCAAGCTCCTGACGCCACTCGATAGCCATTTCATCAAGCAAAAGAGGGCTGTCCATGTCCTACATAATTTATTTGGACCCATTCATCAGTTACCTTGTTTACAAACCGACTGGCAACGTAGGGAGAGGACAAACCCCTTGACATAGCCACACAACGCGCACCAACCAGGTCTGGCCCAGCCACAGAACCAAGAGAGAACGGAAGAGCTACTCTTTGCCCTCGTCTCTCTTTTGTGCAGACCGCCAGCTCGCATAGGTGCCAGTTCTTTTCCTCTTTCTATGTACTACAACCGCATTGGGTGTTCATACGACGGCGAAAGTGGCCAGACATGATGCTCTAGACACAGCCCATTTTGCTGTTCAGCTAGGTCTGACATTCCTAGAAAGGGATCCCAAGTTTACTGTGTCTTCGAGCCACCAACAGGTCTTTCCCTGCGGTCATCAGGCCTGATTCCCGAGTCAGCGACGTTCGTGTCGGTGATCGAAGTATACAGATCAGCAAGGACAGAGAAAACCTTTCCTTTCCCTTTTCTTGTTTCACACACAAACAAAACGAAATGAGCGAACAAACGACGTAAACACAAGAACTGAACGAAATATTAAAAAAAATGTTAATAACAAAAGAAAGACCAAAGACAAGAAACAAATAGAAAATAATATCACGATTGATTAAATATTTTTGTAAACTGACAGAAAACGTGTGGTCATAATGCACAACTCTTACGAACGAACGCTTTAGACTTAGAAAATGTGGAATTGAGAGGTTAGAATTGAGAGGGATATAACCAACATATCGACAGAGAAAACCCTTTAACCACCAAACGACCAACCCAACTAAGCATCCAAACCCTTGAATGTTCAACATTCTCAGCTCTTTTGCTAACCTCCATGCACTCCATGTATCCTTTACACGCTGTCATTTTGAGGGAGCGTGTGGTAAGAATACTTAGTAAAATCAAAGAGTCTGCCAGATAATTACTGGCAGATTTAGGTGGAGCGCATATGAAATTGCCCGAGTTCAATGAATCTTTCCTGAACAAACTCCAAATTACAATAAAAGCTCTCTTATTGTTTTTCCTTTTTTTTTTTCCTTGGATTGATTTTTTCTCCATACCTTTTCTGTCATTTTCCATCCTTGCTTTTCCCCCCATCTTTTCTCTTTCTGTCTTTTTATTCCTTTTCGTCATTTTCTGTCCTTTTTCTTTTGCCTTCTTTTTTTTTTCTAGCTTTCTTTTTCTTTCTTTTTCCATATTCCTTTTCTTTCTGTCATTCTATCATTCTTTCTCCATTTTTTCTATATGTCTGTAAACTGTTTTTGTTTTCTTCCTTTCCCTATCATTTTCCCCCTTTTTCCCCATCTCGTCTGTCTCCTTCTTCGTTCTGCCCCCTCCCCTTTTTCCCCTGTTATTTCTTTTGGTTTGTTTGTTTAGTGTTTTTTTTCGTTTCGCTCTTTCCATCGTTGCCTACCACGTGTCACTGATGGTTTGACATGCCCCTCCCACCTCTGTCAAGAAAACCACTCCAATGGCAGCACAGCAATCTTGTTTCTGGGCAACCGCCAGGAACAGATCCGCATGAGCGCTTATCCCAGGCGACCTTTTTAGGTCCCTGATTCCGTATGCTGTAGCTAACTTTTTGTCGTTTTATTTTGTTTTGTTTTTAACTCTCCTTCCTTTAAACTTGGGGACAGATTCGTTCAGATATGCCGATGATGTGTGGATTGGGGTGTGTGGTGTGTGTGTGTGTGTGTGTGTGTGTGTGTGTGTGGTGTGTGTGTGGTGTGTGTGTGTGTGTGTGGTGGGGGGTTGGGAGGGAAGGAGGGGGTGTGTTCGCTTGTGTGTGTACAGAATATATCAGAAAGAGGTATGTGAGGGATTTCAGCTTTTTGTTAATTATTATGCGAAATGAAATGGTAATCACCTGCCAAGAGGTACATTTCGTAAATGTGTGATATAGTGTCCAAGGTGGTGTTGTCCTTACAGTACCACACTTTTTAGTGTTTGTATGCGCAAGAGGAGAGAGAGCTTTTTTTAAAACCACAGCTGTTGTAATAGTTAAAGTGAAAATGTATACATTGTTAACAGTCATCATCCCACACGAAGACAAGGGGAAGGGAATGATTCTCGTTCGTTATGTATAATTGGCGAAATGTCATTGTAATAATTCTTATGCTGCAACTGGTTCCATCCGTTCTGTTTTCTTCTTTATAGCGTAATATTTCCTTTGATAGGAGG
>CM060305.1:96451750-96459250 GCA_030674185.1 Monoplex corrugatus | reverse complement strand
ATCGGTTTTTGTACGAACTCTCTGCTAGCTTTTATCGTTCCCAGGACTACCCACAAAACAGTGGGGAGTGATTTTTTTCAGGACTTACTCCCTTTGTCCTGGTCTCTTCCGAGACGACCACAAGGCAGGGGTGATATTCCGCCTGGGTTTACTCCCTTAACCTTGGTCTGATACCCACATGGCAGTAGTGCTATTTTCACATTGCTGGGAGTCTGGTTCGTGGGCACCAGGACATTCTACACGCCGATGGGCCTGCGTGCTGCACGGCTGGGGGCCAGACCTCCTCCGAGTCCCTCGAGAGTTTAGCCCGAGTCCGTGAGGTGTTTAGTTACCGTGTGTCGCCACGGGGAGGCACAAGGTAGGACTTGATGATGGAGAAGCTATGTATTGACAGAGAGAGATTTTCACACTTTGCTGTCCTTTTCGCAGAGCTGCAAACAGTAGTCTAGCCAGCGGTACGAGCTGAAGGCGAGAGGTGACAAGTACGCAGTCACTTGCCAACACACTAGACGCGTCACATCAGCCATTATGAGACACCATATAAAGAAATTAATATTGCCAAGTAGAAAACGTTTTTGAAGTTTCAGTGGACTTGTAACGCTGAATGTTATCACTCAGAAAAGAAAGAAAAACATCGTTTTATACATTTGTGTACGTCTGACCTTAACCAACCCTCTTAATGTACTTTTACTTTTTCTTTTTGTACTGTTTTTAAAATTTTTTTTTTAAGGAAGGATAGTAGAGATTTAATCGAATTTCTTTTTGGACAACCCAGGTTATTACTGAAATTACCCATATAGATTTTATTTATTCATTTATTGTTTATTCATTCATTCATTTGTTTTGTCCTGTGTCGAGGGATGGTCCCGTGATTGAAAACTTAAAACATCCTCGCTTCCCTCCCTTTCTTTTGATCTGCACAATTGAGCAGAACAAAAGAATGAAATCCTTGTTTGCTCGAAGAAGGAGGGTGGGGACAAAGAAGAGATGAGGAAGTGGGGATGGGATTAAACACGCGAAAAATGAGTCGGAATCAGTGTATTAAGTAGTGTCATCCTAAGTGAATTGGAATGGTCGCTGGGCAGAGAAGAGAGAGAGAGAGAGAGAGAGAGAGATTGCAAATAGGACTGGGGGGGAGGGTCAAAATTGTTGTGCGAAAACTGAGAAAGGTACCAAAGGCAAAGAAAAGAGGGGGGGGGGGGGGATAAAAAAGGTTAATCGATTTTGACTGTCTTTGGGAGAGCGGCTTGTAACGAGGACAATGAGATGTGGACTTGTTTCATAAGGAGGCCAAGTTTGGAGGAAAACGGAACGGAACCGGAAACTCCCGCTAAGGTGAAGGACATAAACAGAGAGACGAGAGAAAATAGATTCTACTCAAGTACTATGTTTTAAAAAAGAAACACTTCTCGTATTTCTTTTCAGTTTGTACGTAAGGAGTAAAGAGGGAAGAAAGAAAATGCCAAAGTCTATTAAATATTTTTTCTCCGAGTCTGAAAGAGGCGTGGCGTGGTGTAAGAATGATTGACAAGTCGTCAGAAACGTCTGGCAAGACGAAGGAGGGTTTTATTCTTTATTAAGGACGCCCTTTTGGCGGTTTTTTCCCCTCGGCTTGACTGGCTGCAAGAAAGAATTGGTTCTGTCAGGTTGACAGATTGCCCGGTGTGTGCGTCACTCTTGTCGGCATGTCTACACCGATCGTTTCCACCTCCCTCTCCCCAAGTTTATTTTCCTTTTTTTCGCTTGTCTTTTTTCTTTTATTTTATGTTAAACAGACCCCGGGGTTTTAGAGGATGCTTGAGTTTGCCAGAAGTTGTGTACCTGTGTTTGTCATTTGTAAGACTAGTCCCTTCTCTGCTGATGAGATTTCAGTCCCTGAGGTTGTATTCCTGTCTTCGTCGTTTGTAAAATAAGTCTTTTCTTTATTGATGAGATTCTCAGTCCTCCTTTCTCTTCGTCATTTGTAAGATAAGTCTTTTCTTTATTGATGAGATTTTCAGTCTCTTTCTGTTTGAATCCTAGCAGCAGAGACCAAAGGGGAGTTCTCGGTTAGATCAGCAACAGCCTTCTCTTCATTCATTGACTTCCCTTCTCGCAGAAATAAGCTTTCAGTTGTAGTATTGTACCTCTTCGGATTTCCAGTTATATTGTTGTTTCTTTTCAGCTTATGGGGACTTAAAAGAGGAGAAAAATAGAGAAATTTCTGGCTAGTGACAAGTTTGGTATGAAGTGACCGTCTGCATCTTTTACATTTGAATGGCAGAGTTGAGGTTTTTCCTCGTTAGGGTGTTGTTGCCAGCGGAGTGAAAGAAGCCCTTCCTCTCCTTCTTACAGTCGTGAACAATACTTTAATTGTATCTGTTCCACTTGGGGACAAGGAAGGCCAAAGCCATAGGAAAGACGATGTGAGGAAAAGATAGGACTTGAGAAAAAGGTAGAAAGGGGAGGGGAGGGGAGGGGGAGAAGAGGAAAGATTGAAGAATACAGAAAAAAACAGAAAATTATCTTAGGACGATAAAATAAAAATACAACTTACAAAAATAAATGAGTAAAAGGGAACGAAGGAGAACCGCAGGAGATAGAGATAGAAAACGGGACGAAAACGCAGAGGAGACGGAAAATAGATTTTAACTGTGTTGATCACATTTGCTTGTTGAATTCACACCCAAAGCATACAGCAGTTAGATTAAAGAAGTATAGATAGATAGATAGATAGATAGATAGACAGATAGATAGATAGATAGATAGATGGATAGATATGTATATATAAATACACAAACAAACAAATGAATGGATAAACAAATTAATGAATCAGTTGATTTACTTAAACCCGAGCCACTCAAAATATTTTTTAAATTTTGGTTAACCGATTAAGGATGTACACACACGCACGCGCACGTGCGCGTGCGCACACAGACACACAAACGCACTCACACACACACACACACACACACACACACACACACACACACACACACACACACACACACACACACACACACACACACACACACTTGCTGATCCCATATTTAACCATGTCAGTGTGTTCAAACCGTTCTTTGTTAAGCATTCTTGCAACTATTATTCATTAAACCTTCTTGCAAATTCATCGATTACAACAAACCCACACAGAAAAGCAACAGTAATGCTGACAAGAAAATAACACATGAGATAAAAAAAAAACAATAATAGCAATAACAATGAAAACAATAGCGACAATAATAATGATAATACTGCTGAACGAGCTATCAACAATAATAATGATGATACTGCTGAACAAGCCATGAACAATAATAATGATAATACTGCTGAACAAGCCATCAACAATAATAATGATAATACTGCTGAACAAGCCATCAACAATAATAATGATAATACTGCTGAACAAGCTATCAACAATAATAATGATAATACTGCTGAACAAGCCATCAACAATAATAATGATAATACTGCTGGACAAGCTATCAACAATAATAATGATAATACTTCTGAACAAGCCATCAACAATAATAATGATAATAATGCTGGACAAGCTATCAACAATAATAATGATAATACTGCTGAACAAGCCATCAACAATAATAATGATGATACTGCTGAACAAGCCATCAACAATAATAATGATAATACTGCTGAACAAGCCATCAACAATAATAACGATAATACTGCTGAACAAGCCATCAACAATAATAATGATAATACTGCTGAAGAAGCCATCAACAATAATAATGATGATACTGCTGAACAAGCATCAACAATAATAATGATAATACTGCTGAACAAGCTGTCAACAATAATAATGATGGTATTGCTGAACAAGCCATCAACAATAATAATGATAATACTGCTGGACAAGCCCTCAACAATAATAATGATGATACTGCTGAACAAGCCATCAACAATAATAATGATACTGCTGAACAAGCCATGAACAATAATAATGATACTGCTGAACAAGCCATCAACAATAATAATGATACTGCTGAACAAGCCATCAACAATAATGATAATACTGCTGAACAAGCCATCAACAATAATAATGATACTGCTGAACAAGCCATGAACAATAATAATGATAATACTGCTGGACAAGCCATCAACAATAATAATGATACTGCTGAACAAGCCATCAACAATAATAATGATGATACTGCTGGACAAGCCATCAACAATAATGATGATGATACTGCTGAACAAGCCATCAACAATAATAATGATAATAGTGCTAGACAAGCCATCAACAATAATAATGATAATACTGCTGGACAAGCCATCAACAATAATAATGATAATACTGCTGGACAAGCCATCAACAATAATAATGATAATACTGCTGAACAAGCTATCAACAATAATAATGATAATACTGCTGAACAAACCATCAACAATAATAATGATAATACTGCTGAACAAGCTATCAACAATAATAATGATAATACTGCTGAACAAGCTATCAACAATAATAATGATAATACTGCTGAACAAGCCATCAACAATAATAATGATGATATTGCTGAACAATCCATCAACAATAATAATGATAATACTGCTGAACAAGCCATCAACAATAATAATGATACTGCTGAACAAGCCATCAACAATAATAATGATAATACTGCTGAACAAGCCATCAACAATAATAATGATGATACTGCTGAACAAGCTGTCAACAATAATAATGATAATACTGCTGAACAAGCCATCAACAATAATAATGATGATACTGCTGAACAAGCCATCAACAATAATAATGATAATACTGCTGAACAGTCTGTCAGTGATAGTAGTATGAGTATGTGGTCGTAGTAGTAATCAGCTGTCAGGTTGTAGTTCCACGGCAATGGACCATTAACATATCCAAAACCAGACGAACAAATTTACTTTACCGGTACCAAACATGCTAGCATGGTCGATATGATCAAATTCCCGTCACAAAGCTTGCCCACCGGCACTACTTTAGGCCAGCAGAGCTCGTGCTCCCTTGCATGCGCGCACACACATAAACATAATATATACAGGCGCGCATACACACACATAAATACACACACTTTTGACAGCGTTTTTAAGGGTTAAGTTTTCTTTTCCATTCTTTTTTTTTTATTTACCTCTTTCTTTCTTGATCATCTTCGCTTGCTCTTCTTAGTTGTTGTTTATTTCATAATGTTTTTCTTTTTTGTTTTTTTCCAGAGAGAGAGAGAGAGAGAGAGAGAGAGAGAGAGAGAGAGAGAGAGAGAGAGAGAGAGAGAGAGAGAGAGAGAGAGAGAGAGTGTGTGTAATGACAGACAATGTTTTTAGAAATAGAGAGTAATGATAGACAGTCTTTTTCACGGGAGATTCTGTACTCAGGACGGGGTAAGGGAAGAGAGAGAGAGAGAGAGAGACAGAGACAGAGACAGAGACAGAGACAGAGACAGAGAGTGTGTGTATGTAATGACAGACAATGTTTTTAGAAATAGAGAGTAATGATAGACAGTCTTTTTCACGGGAGATTCTGTACTCAGGACGGGGTAAGGGGAGAGAGAGAGAGAGAGAGAGAGAGAGAGAGAGAGAGAGAGAGAGAGAGAGAGAGAGAGAGAGAGAGAGAGAGAGAGAGAGCCATCGATCAACTAAAAATGTGGCAGCACTCAAGACCCTTAATTACAGAGCAGCCACAGCAAAAGGGAGACAAGAGGGTCTTCTCGCCGGGGGGCGTGGTCAAGGACACTGGCTGACCTCACGCTTGACCTGAGATTTCAAAAGGTCACCGTCGGGTTGAGTCGCTTGGCGTCAATCAGCACCACTGAGATTGTCCTGTCCGCCTTTATGTAACGCTAGCCTTGAAAATACCAAGAAATAAAATGTTTAATGATGTAAAATAAGATAATGCAAGCTAAACTAACAATAAAATGAAATATCATGGGCGAGGAAGAAGGCATTGGTAATTTTTTTGTTTGTCGTCTGTGCAGTGTTGGCCCAAAAAATAGAAAAACAAAGAAACAAACAAACCCCATAAGTCACTTGAAAACATTGGTAGAAAGAATGTTTTGTTCTGTTATGCTTATATAAAGTGCCAGACTTATTGAAATGAAGTAAAGTAAAACAATTTAAAACAGATACAGTGAAATGAAATGAAATACAGTAAACTAAAGTAGAATAGAATAGAATAAACAGTGTAGAACAGAAAAGAAATATATAAATGAAATTAGAATAGCGGGCTTGAATTTTTCTTTATCTAGAAAATAAAGTGAAAAATAGATATAGATGAAAATTATGTAACGCTACATTTTTTCTTTCAAATATTTTTTTCTTCTTTCAAACTTCTTTATAACGCATTTTTTGACAAAGCGCAAATACAAAACATAGGCAAATACACAAATAGTAATAATAGCAAAGCGTATAAAAAAGATTTATAAGAGGACATACATAGTTTCATAAAGCATAATTAACAGCCACAAAGCATTTGTTGGCTTTGTGTTTGTTTGTTTGGTTAGTTGGTTGGTGTTTTTTACTCGAGGGCTTCAAACCCACATGCACTCGAATATACGGTGGGCTTTTACGTGTATAGTTGATGTTTTTTAAGCCCGCTATTAAGGGCAGTCATACTCCTGTTTCGAGGATGTACATGTAATGTGTGTTTTCGTGTTTGCGTAAGTAAACGGCACTTGGCATGGCTTGCATGATCTTGAACTGCGTTTTTGATATCCTGCTTGCGTGTACACACGAGGTAGGAGTGTGTGTGTGTGTCGGGGGGGGGGGTCTGGCACTACCAGGTCTGCACGTATATCGACCTGAGGGAATGGAAAAATGTTCATCCTTTACCCACCAGGCCGTACCCAAGCGGGTTCAAACCCAGATCCTCCAGTTGAAAGGTCAGTGTCCGGACCACTTCACTATTGCACCCGTGATAACTTTATGTGATTCAGATGGTATTGACAAAAAATGATTTTGCAGAGACATCTTTATGTAATGCCGGCTTGAAAAATAAAAACCAAATGAATTTAAACAAAATCGAAATATAGGAAATATATATAACGACGAGTTAGAAGTTCTCGGTAGAAAACATGTTCGGTTGTCACGTTAGCTTGAAAAATACAATGAAAAAGATAAATAAAATACAGTGAAATTTAAAATGATTGGAATTATACACAGCTTTTGCTGAGTTACAGTGCATTAGTATAGAGTGTTTTGTTTTCCTCCTCACCTCTCTATGTAACGTCTGTCTTATAGAAACGGAATGAAATGAAAATGTAAATGAATATATAAAATCCCAGAAGAGATCTAAAAACAGGTAGAAGTCATCGGTAGAAAGTTTTGTTATGATGTTTTAGTTATGTTATATGGGGAAAAAACGGAGGAAAGAGGTTTAAGACAGATGTTAAGAAAAATAAATTCATATTGTTCTATCGCCTTTTCGTAACACTGATCTTGAAAACATGGAAAAAGGAGTGAAATAACACAAAACAAATTATAATAGAATGAAGCAAGAGCAAAGATATTCACAGTGATCTCTGAGTTGGAAAT
>CM060305.1:96439250-96449250 GCA_030674185.1 Monoplex corrugatus | reverse complement strand
CTGGGCCTAGTGTGTTCACGTAGGGGTAGTCGTTGCACGATTGTCAGTTTATTTCTCTCTCTCTCTCTCTCTTGCTTCTGTCTGTCTGTCTGTCTGTCTGTCTCTTTCTCTCTCTCATTCTGTCTGTCTGCCTCTCTCTCTTTCGCTCTCTCTCTCTCTGTGTCTCTCTCTGTCCCTCCCTCTCTGTTTGTCTCTGTCTGTCTGTCACTTTGTCTGTCTGTCTGTCTCTCTCTCTCTCTCGCTCTCTCCACTCCCTCCCTCCCTCCCTCCCAAACTCCCGCCCACGCAATCTGCTGAGATGTAAGTACTGATCGTGATCTGGGAGTTTCAAGTTTGTTCCGACTTTTTTTTCGCCAAGAGGGAATCATCACATGGGATCATTCCATAGGCGCTCCACCCAAATTTACCAGCACTGTTTTGGCAGAACTCCTTAAGCAAGGTCTTGGAACGGGATGGGGAATGAGACATAGAAAATGCTGGCACCACCAGAGTGATTGGAACATTAAGATGGGCGGCGGACACGTGAACGTTTATGTTGCGGAATGGGATTGAACTCGGGACCTGAACTTTTGAGTCTGTGGCTCTATCAAAAGAGCCAGCCAGACTGCGTGATCTCGGGTAGCAGGAATCAAAAAGAAAGGAAAAAAGCAAGAAAGAAGGAAAGAAAGAAAGAGAGAAAGAAGGAAAGGAAAATAGAAAGAAAGAAATAAGGAAAGAGCAAGCAAAATAAGAACGAAAGAAAGAAAGAAAAAGAAAGAAAGAAAGACAGAAACAAACAAACAAACAAGCAAGCAAAAAAAAAAAAAACCCAAACAAACAAACAAACAACAAACAAAACAAAAAAACAAAAAAAGAAAGAAAGAAAGAAAAAGAAAGAAAGAGAGAAACAAACAAGCAAGCAAGCAACGAAAGAAAGAAAGAAAGAAAAAAGAAAGAAAGAAAGAAAAGAAAGAAAGAAAGACAGAAACAAACAAATAAACAAACTATTTCAAATTTCAGTTACCATCGTTTTGAACGAGTTTGTTCAGTCGTCAAATACGGGAAGTGAATTGTTTATGTTTGATATGTGTTTGTCTGTTTGCTTGTAACAGTAACTTTACGTAAACAGCTGAGTACATGCGTTTTATATGAGTTTGATCACTTTGCCTATAGATTCGTTCAGGTTTGTCTTCTTTATATTCCACACATAAAACCGAAAGTGTCTGAGGCATTATAACTTAAAATATTGACAAACAAAAATGCAATATCAATCAAATAATCTGCTAATTTAGTATTTGTTAGGAAAGATAGCAGACAACATTAACATGACCAGTAGCAATCCCACACTTTGTGCCACTCACTCCGAACCTCATTAAAGATTTATTGTAAAATGACACCACCACCACCACCGCCATTGCCACCACCATCACCACCACCACCAACAACAACAACAACAACAACAACATATCTAGACAGACACAGACAGACACACACAGATATAGACACACACAGATATAGACACACACACACACACACACACAACACACACACACACACACACACAACACACACACACACACACACGAAAAATAGGTGAAAAACAAGTCTGGCACCTTGAAGTCATTTTCCGTCTGACACTCAACCGGAGACTGTACATGTACACAAGTATAAGGAAGCCTACCAAACTACTACTGCTACGGCCGCGCCCTCCCCTCCCCCTCCCCCATCACTCACAGGTGTCTCATAAAATGAAGGACCGCTAACTTCAGGAGAGTGGAGGTGAGGAAAGAAAGACTTGAAAATGTCCCTGGTTTGATCAATTTTCTTTGGTTTCAAATTTAACGGCAAAGAATTTTCGCCGGACAATTTTCTCACTGTTTACCGCTTTTGGAGGCAATCGGAAGTGTCAGTTCTGCGCATGAGCGGTGCTGCATTGGAGGACATCAAGTAAGTTGCTTTGTTGAAATTATTGCGCTGACATTTGCTCAGATTGAGTTTTCTCTGTTTCAGCCGAAAAAGTGTTCAGATTTGCCGGAAGCCGATGGATTGTTGTTTAAAATTGCCTGTCATATGGTGTTTTAGCTGCGCCAGAGGGGGTTAATAGGAACCCGAGGCATCTGTAATAAAACTGTTCCTCTATTTATTTGGGTGAATACAAGAAAAGTTTCATTATGTGTCAATAATTACAGTTTACCCATTTCCGTCTCAAACATTCTCACCGCAAGAAGGAAAGTGTTTTGTTTCTAAAAGAGAAAGTTGTACAGTATGAGAATTATATTGCAGCAGTGCGTTGTATCTCTATTTTGTCATTGTCTGGGTCTTACACGTTTGATATGAGTCTTGCGTTTTCACATTATTACAGCGTCTTTTATGCCAGATGTTCTCGATGCTCAGGCCTCTTAGAATATATTTTACTGTCCGTGATTAAATAAACTTGCATGGACACATGCCCCAGCCCCATACTTGATGTGTGATGATGGGAGGAAAGAGTGTGGCTTTTTTTGATAGGCTACAGGAGACAATGATAAGTAATAGTTACATAATAAGAAAATAGCAGTAATGATAATAATAACGCTGATGACGACGACGGTGATGATGATGATGATGATGATGATAACAATATTATTCATATTGATGATAATAACAAAGAATGATCATTTAATTCACTATTCGGAACCAGTCTTCATATAGGATCATCCACTGACAGCAGGGATCATTATTTGGTGTACGTGAAAACGTCCCAGGCGACGACTTGGCATGGGCGCGCATTTAACGAACAGCACGAGCAAAGACATCGGAAGACAAAACTTTCCAATATTTTTTTCGGGACGTGTGTGCGTGAGAGGGGAGGGTGGAGTTGGGTCGGGGAATGGATGAGAATTTGGGTAGTAGTTAACGGGAGGCCCCGGGAGCGCGATGACCAATTTATGATGCCAGAATGACAACAGCAGTGCAGAGATAGAGAAGGGTTTGCAGCAGGGCAGAAGAAGCTAAATCACCTCTTCGGCCAAGCGAAACAGCCCGGTAAGGCGAAACCGCCGCTTCCATTCCTACTCCCCACCCCCCTCTTCCCCCTGCCCCTTTTCTGGTCACGGTCATTTTTTTTCTTGGCCGCGTGACAGTGCGTGACCACGGTTCAATTGGCAGATAGTGGGGATGGGGATGGGGATGGAGGACGGGTGAGGATGGTGTGGGGGTGGGGGTGGGTGGAGAGAGAGACGAGCCCTATGCGTGACACAGTTGTTTGGGCACGAACAAAACCCATTGAGTGTCTGGCAGCGTTCCAGTTCTGAATCTGTTTGGATTGGTGGTCTTCCTCCTCGTTTCGCGATAGCTTATCCCAACCATTCCGTTCCGTGTTTGTTTTCGTAAGGTTTTTGTGTTTGTTCGTCTCTATATTATCGTTTTGTTTGCTTTTGTTTTGTTTGGTTGTTTGTTTATTTTGTTGTTTGGAAGCGGGACAGAAATGTGTGGTTGATGCTTCGTTTTGAAGACCACCTCTCCCCCTTTTGATTTTGATTTTGTTTTCGTTTTTGTTTGTTTGTTTGTTTTTTTTGTTTCCGAATGGGAGGTGAGGGGGTTGAGACACATGATGGAGTATGAGGTTACATAAATAGAAATGCGTGGTTTTATGTCTTACTGAACAAGCATATGGCCGTACAGGAGTGCACCTTGACACATGGTAAAGTAAAACTAACCTTACACGGGACGGAGACTTTGACCACTATTTAACCAATATGTATGAACAATGTTTCTTAACGCTTTGACACCCGCACACTGTCCATCAACATCATGCATTGTCAACCATGCTGGTAAAGCAAAAAATTAACCTTTGATTCCCTTACCCTATCCACCAGCTTCCTGCAAGATAAGGTGAGGGAGTCAAAGTGTTTAAGTTTTTGCAGTTGGTGGATAGGGTGCGGCAGTCAAAGAGTTAATTATTGCTTTGGTGATTCAGGTAGTCTTGAGTTGACGGGCGTGTCCGATGTGGTACCTCCAGTAGGAAGGTTTGGGTTCGATCCTGCCTGGGTACCTCCACCTGGTGGGTTAAAGGGTGGAGATTTTTCCATCTCCCAGGTCAGTTTGTTTGCAGACCTGCTGGTGTCTAACCACCCGACACCCACCCGGCTTGTTGCGTATACGCACGCAGAACATCAAATATGCTTGCTAAAGACGTTGTAAATGATGTCTGTGACCGATGGCGTATGGAAACACGAAAACACCCAGCATACATGAGTATGCAGACTGTGCAGCAAAAACATACCCACTGCGCAGTGTGGTCAGAACAACGTACATACATGCGTCTAAGAAAATCGGAACGAAAACAAAAAGAAAAAACAAACAAACAAACAAACAAACAAAGCAGTTGTTCTTAATAAAGAAATACGTCGAGCCTTTTTCTGTTGGATAGAAGAAAGGGAGTGTTAACACACACACACACACACACACACACACACACACACACACACACACACACACACACACACACACACACACACACACACACACACACACACACACACACACACACACACACAAACACACACACACATTTGCCTCACCATCATTAATATATGAGTTTTTTGTTAGCCTGTCAAAAAGTCCTATAGCGAATTACCTTTAACATGTTATTTTACTTGTTCACTGTTATGATTAGTCGATTCTTAGTTTTCACTTTTATTCAGTTATTCTAGATGTGTATTAATTTTGTTTATTAGATTGATTGTTAAAATCTTTAATTGTGATAACATTATTTGTTAGCTTTACCTTCCCCTCCTCAAAAATATATATTATTTTTACGATCAAAATTGACAATTTTCAAATACCCTCTTCACTCCTCCTGTATCCCCCCCCCCCCCTTTTTAAATTTTTTTTTTAGTCTAAAATCACTTTAGTGAATAGACATTAAATCGAAGGCCACCACACACACACAGACACACACACACACACACACACACACACACACACACACACACACACACACACACACACACACACACACACACACACAAACAAACAACACACACACACACACACACTCTCTCTCTCTCTTTCTCTCCCTCGCTAGCTCGCTCGCTCGCTCGCTTTCTCTCTGTGTCTTTCTCTGTCTGTCACACACACGCGCACACACACACACACACACACACACACACACACACACACACGCACACGCACGCGCACACACATACACACACACACACATACACACACACACACACACACACACACACACACACACAACACACACACACACACACACAACACACACACATACTACTCCACCAAACAACACGCACTACCGCAAAACGAACCTGTAGCAGTAAACTCTATCCCATCAATTAAAAAAGTTTACTAGCTGGTTTTGGGGGGTCGTTAAAAGGCCGGGTGACAGCGATGGTCTGACTGTCCTAGGTATCCTGTAGCAGACGAGGTGCGGTTTGTGGCCAACATCCCCTCTCCTCTTCGGGAACTAAAACTGTTGGTTGGCTTTTAGCCCACTGAACCTGTCTCGAAATCACCCACTTCTTTTTTGCGGAGATTCAAGCCTGTGTCCTTTCTCTCCTCACATTCTCTAGGCCCAGTTCATTTGCCGTCCGATTACTCAGTCGCCAGGTTTTTTTCTCGTTGTTTGTTTGTTTGCTTGCTTGTTTATTTATTATTACTTGTTTGTTTGTTGTTGTTTGTAATTCAGTCTATTGCCAGATGTCTGCGGCATTTGTGGGTGCTTGATTCGTTCACAACACTTAGTCAACGTTTCTTTTTTTGTTTCTTTTGGTTTCCCCCTGTTTGTTTGTTTGTTTTCTTAGGTGGCTGATCGTTCCTTTTTTCCCCGATGATGAAAACAGAAAATGTTCTTTTTCTTCTTTTCACTTCTTTGTTTCTTCTCTCTCTCTTCTTCTCTCTCTCTCTCTCTCTCTCTCTCTCTCTCTCTCTCTTCCTCTCTCTCTCTCTCTCTCTGTGTCTCTGTCTGTCTGTCTATCTGTCTGTCTGTCTCTTTTAGTTGCTGTGCATTTGCTCAGATTGTTTCTTCATTCCTCGATTAGAATAAGTCTTTCATAAGAAAAATGACATCTTCCCCGGCCCCTTTATTCTTGTCTAAGCTTCTTCCAAATGGGACCTCAGCAGATTCGTCAGGTGAACTTTTGTTGTTGCGACACTAAAGTTTAATGAATATCGGGTTCGAAGGTTGAACGGGGGGGGGGGGGGGGGGGGGGGGGGGGGGGGATGAGTGCGACTGCCATGGTCCTTACCACGAGCGTCTTTTCTTGAGTCCCCATCTAATTCAAATGTCATTCCTACTCGTGTTCTTATCTGTAAGCATGGCTGTTTTTTTTTATGTCATCAAAGCCTAGAGTTCAAAGCTTGGATGTGAGAGGTTATGAATACGATCACCATAGACTAGTTTTTACTACAAGTTATGAGTACGACTAACATGGTTCCTTGTACGGGTGATCTCCCCTAAGACGGAATATGACTCCCTTTAAGGCAGGATAAGTGAACGCATACACGCAAAAATCAGCTCCCTCTATTAAACATGTACTTGCAAAAATCAGCTCCCTCTGTTAAACATGTACACGCAAAAATCCGTTCTCTGTGTTAAAGTAGATAAGTCTGTATGAACTTGTATGCTTAGATAGTGAGTGTTCGCAGGAGTTCTCACTTGCGTAAGAAGAAGACCACGTGATGAATACGTCTGCCATTGTTTCTACTACAAGAAAACACTTTACAGGCACAACGTGATAGCGACTAAGAAATGTTCACATAATGATGGATGACAGACAGGTAGTATATTTTGTAGTAATAATGATAATAATAATAATAATAATATAATAATAATAATAATAATGTACATTTATGGTTTGCGTAACAGTGCCCTAGCCACTAACAATTCTACAACAACAACAAACTACAAATCTACTTGTGACATACATTCACTAATTTTACCCATTAACCTTGTGCACTCTCAATAACATCCACATATAACACGCCACAAGAACGCACTGAAACAGGATGGGAAGGGTTACTATAACAGGGTTGATTTAAACAAAAGGATTCGTGGAAAAGGCGGGCTTTAAGTTGGGCCTTAAAAAAGCAGAGGTTAGGCAGATTTCTCAGACGAAATAGAGATTATTTCACAGAAAAAGTCTGAAAATGAGCAAAGGCTCGGAAAGCATGAGTCTTACATCTGTGTCGAGGGATTTTGAACAGCCGAATATCCAGGAGAAGAGCGAAGATTACGAGAAGGAGACTAGGCATGGAGCAGTTCAGACATAAGCAAGAGCGGTACTAGAGACAACATGGTGACACGTACAAGCAACCTTGTATCCATATACTGTTGATTAGGAAGCCAGTGGAGCGTACAGAGCAGGGATGCTGCATTCTCACAGCGAGAAGCTTTAAGGACGAGTCTTGCAGCAAAATTTTGAACTTTCTGTAGAGGTGGAATAACAGACTGGAAAACACCAATAAGATCACTGTTACAATAGTCTAGACGAGAAGGTACAAAAGAGGTCAGTAGCTTGGTTAATATGCTGAGGAAAGATCATTAACCCTTTCACTACCTCATCCAATCCACCAGATTACTGCAGGACCCTTTCATTCAACTCACACAGCAAGCTGGTGGAAGTCGATATACTGAGGAAGTGAGAGGGTTAAGATGCAGGAAGCTGGTGGATAGGATGAAGGAGCAAAGGGGTTAACATTTTTTTAGACGGGTGGCAGATGTGGTGTGACAGTCCTCGGTATCGTATAGCAGACAAGGTGCGTTTGTGGCCAACTTTATCTCCTTTTAGAGAACTAAAACTGCTGGCTTGTAGACCAATGAATCTCTCGAATCTACCTCTATGACTCTCCTCCCCACTTCTCTGTCGTTCCTCCTGGCTCATTTGCAGTCCTATCATTCGGTACCCACTTGATGTGCCGTAGTGACTATCCTGGATTCTGGATACTCGTATTCGTTCACAACACTCTCGCCATTGCTTTTTCAAGTTTGTTTTGTTTTCTTTGCTCGTCCTTCTTGTTGTTTGGTTTTCATTATTAAATGGGGAAACAGAACACAGTTTTAAGGACACTTTAAGCAGTTTCTGTCCTGTTGTTCTCTTTTTTTTCGGTTCGAATGTATCAACTATGATTTGTTTCTTTCCTCTCTGGATTAAAGTCTATTTAAAGCAATGGACAGACTCTCATGGGTTGTCTAAGTAGTGGAGTGTTTTTTGTCTATGGGATTTGGACTTATGTAGGTGTCACCCATTCTCATACCCTAAGCCGTAAGCGGATCATCTTTTATGACATCAAATTTGTATGTGAATTTGTTTGCAAATGAGTTTACGTATGTGACAAGCGCAGTTTTTGTCCGTTTGGAAGAATATCACTCTCTCTCTCTCTCTCTCTCTCTCTCTCTCTCTCACACACACACACACACACACGCGCATACTCTCACACACACACAGAGACACACACACACATGTATATATGTATATACACACATATGTATACATGTACACACACGTACAGAGAGAGAGAGAGAGAGAGAGAAGCAAGCAAGCAAACAAACAAACAAACAAACAAACAAACAGGAACACTTTTTGTCAAAAAAGCACTAACACTTTTCAAAGATAAGGGACGACTGAGACCGCTGGCCAGTGTAACTTGGCCATCCGAAAAAGGCCTATTGCGAAGTGCAGTTGAGCATAGAGCCGTATAAGATTATAAATGAATAACTTGCGTTTGTGAAACCGTAGTAGATTTGGGGTTCATTTCGCTTTTCTGTGTATTCCTATTCTTTTTTCTATGCATTTCCACCCCTGTCATCGGTTCCTGTTTGAAATATGTGTTTACCAGTATCTTCCTCAACCGTCTGTCTCCCATAGTTCACGATTCTTAACTCTTGCCCTAGTTAGTAGCAGAGAACGTAGAACGCAACATTACACTTGCAAACGAACAACTATCGCACATTGCAGATGCAGAAATTTTGTGTAAATTCTGGGCTTATTTGAATTTTTACTTGCTGCTTATTCCGAGGAGGATCAGGCACGCGTGGCTGCCTGCTGACTCATAGCGCACACGTACATTCAATCCACTCCACCCTATCCTGTCGTCATCCGGCCTTGTTTGTTTGTCTGTGACTTTCATCTTTTTGAACACTTTGTTGTTATCTCTGTCGCTTCGCTTGTGTTACGTCCTGTTCGAAACTCCTCTCCGTCTATTTGCTTGTTGAAGTTTTTTGCCCTCTGCTTCTTTTCCAAACACCCCTACCTCATATCTCATCCCCTTTCCCCATCTCTCTCTCTCTCTTCCTCTCTTCCTCCTCCCCCCCCCCCCCCAACCCCGTCGGGATGCCAGGACTGGAAATTCTGTGCTAGAAAATTCCTCTTTTCTGTCACTCTCTTTGTTTCTATCTTGTTCGTTTGCTTTCTGTCATTTCATCCTATCGTTTTCTGCCTTGCTGGTCCATTCATCTGTTTGTGTTCGACAAAGTCTTACATACTTTCTCTTTGGATTGATAATTGGGTACATGTACGTTTGGCTCTAAAGAAATGTGGTGTGCAGAAGCAATTTAGGTAATTTAGGCCAGTTTTTGTTTATGATTTAGTGTCGTTAGTTATGCTTGAATTTGTATTCAGTTTTTTTAAATCCCCTGTGTGATAAGTTGGATGGAGTGGTCAACGCCAGGGGCATATCCTTAGATTCTGTGTGCGAATGCATTGGTATGTGTACTTAACTTTCTTTTCCTTTTTTTGTTTTGTTTTGTTTAATCTGTTGAGGTATTGTACTTATTTGAAGCTGGTTATAGCCCTGACATGACTCTACGCAGTCGGTTGGGCTTTACACAAAAGTAGCAATCACAGTAATTCTCTCTGTCTGTCTGCCTGTCTGTCTCTCTGTCTGTCTGTCTGTGTCTCTTTCTCTTTCCTTTCCTCTCTCTCTCTCTGTCTCTGTCTGTCTGTCTGTTTCTGTCTTTCTCTCTTTGTCTCTGTCTCTCTCAAAATTTAATCAACGATTCTCGTTTTTGTTCTGAAAC
>CM060305.1:96419250-96434250 GCA_030674185.1 Monoplex corrugatus | reverse complement strand
AGATTTTGCGGAGTGGATGATGACAGAAAGGGTGGGAAATGTACTTGCAGCAACAAAAGATAGATTCGTATGGATGGTCATGATCATCAGTGCCATGCTCCAAGGCACACGATGATGATGACGTTAAAGTTTAAATACATATACTTTACGATTAAGGTGTAAGACTTTACGTGAATGTGTGTGTGTGCGTTCGTTCGTTCTTTGATTTAACGTCTTTTCACTATAAGTGATATTAGACTGTGTGTGTGTGTGTGTGTGTGTGTGTGTGTGTGTGTGTGTGTGTGTGTGTGTGTGTGTGTGTGTGTGTGTGTGTGTGTTTTGCGCGCGTGCGCGTGTGTGTGTTTGTCGTGCTGGTTCCAGAGTTCATAATCTATCATTTTGCTTACAGAATCTAAAAAGTACTTGATCTTCTTTTGTATTGAGACTGTTTTAGAAGTTATGCCACAAATACACTTGTGCAAACCTTATGTATAAACTAGGTTTTCTTTCTTTCGAAAAGCTGACTTATAAACTGTCTTACATTCGACCAGTTTAGTCGCAAAGTCTTCTTAAACAGCATGACGTTAGAGTTGTTAAAAATCATGGAATCCAGGAAGGTATAAGAATATACCAAACGCGTATGAGTGTGCGTGTGTATTGGGAGAGGGACTGCAGGGGGAGGTGGTGTATTATAGATCACACAAGTGCACATTGACTAAGCGCTGGTAAGGTGGTCGGTACTGGGCATTACAACGTGTTTGGCTAATATTTTTTCCTTCATTCCCTTGACTGTTGTTTGAGATCTTCCTTCTTCCATTTCCAACATCAGACAGGATTCGTTACACTAGGCAACATCCAATTACGACAGCCATAGCTCTCACATTCATATTTTGTCCAATCATTCGACAATCTGCATATGTTTTCATTTCTCTCTCTTTTTTCTCTCTCTCTCTCTCTTTCTTCTCTCTCTCTCCCTCTCTGCCCCCTCTATCCCCCCCTTCTCTCTCTCCATCTTTCCCTCCCTTCTTCCCTCTCCCCCCTGTCTGATTTGATGTCTCTAACATTGCTTGTCATTGTTTTAGGTATGGCATGAGAAGGGAAACTGAATAGATGTATCGCCTATGCAACATAGCTAAAGACGTATGAACTACATGTCTTACTGTGTTGTTCTGTATTACATTATCTCAGACAGAAATCGATACGGCTTAAGTATTACTGTGATTTCTGTAAATTTGAGTTTGATATGTTTATGTCTGCAGGTAATGAAACCACTATAGCATTGATGACATTGGATACCGTGATATTGCAACGTCATGCAACAATATACCTTCTTTTTCAAACTTATTTTTAATTCGTTTTTGACAAGACACAAATATAGACAATATTTGCTGAATATTATTACAGTACCATTGAAAAAACTGAACAAGATTTATATATAGTGGGTTGAGCAAATTATACATACATACATACATCATATCGACTAATCTCATGTATGATTTGTACAGTTTCAGATTTTAGTTGTTGTTTGCGACAATATACCTAATTAAATGACTGTGCACTTTTCTGTGTAGAATGTTCTGGTTTTTATATCAATACAAAATTCCACAATAAGCTGCAGCTAAGAGGCCTACTGAGAATGAATCTTATTCGTATTTGTATTGGTATTTTCTCAGTGCGCACGCGAGTGTGTGTTTTTCACTTTCTCCGCACTAGTTTCACCATGATATTGCGTGTGCCATTTGAAGAGAGTTTGCCTGCACAGTGATGGTGGTCGACACACACACACACACACACACACACAGAAGAGCCCTGGCTGTGAAAGATGAATAGCCAGAAGGATAAACGGGCCAGGACGGAAATGAATATTTTGTGACATAACAAAAGCCAAGAGGACCTCACTTCCTCCACCCTACTCCCACTTCCTTCACCCTCCTGCTCACCCCCTGTCCTCCTCTACACTCGCCACCTTCACCCCCCCCCCCCTCCACCCATCCTGTCTGCAGACAGTGGTGACCGCTTCGTTTTTGTTTTTTTAAACCGTGTGTGTGTGTGTGTGTGTGTGTGTGTGTGTGTGTGTTTTCAAGTCGCCTAATTAAAGACACAGGCCTCTGTCAGACTCATGAGGCGACTGATACTTGCTACGGCCAGTCACCGAAGTGGTTTCCACTGTGGACAGTGCTTCTGGTGCTTGAACATAAACGCCAAAATATCATCGACAGAAAAGGGAAAAAATGAAAGGAGGGACAACAGAGGATAGGAGGACAGACGGAGCGGGGTAGTGATAAAGATATCAGACGTTAGAATGAGAGAATGGAAGAGTGAAAGGAAGACAGGAAATATGAATAAATGAAGACTCGGAAAAGAAAATTTAGCGGATGTCATTGCGATTGGATGGAACACCTGTTCATTATCTGCACGATATCATCAGTTCTTGGCTTTGTGGTGCAGGAAGGGAGTAAACTGTGATTATCCGGTATTGTCCAAATCTTTTCACGATTTTCGACTGCAGATAATAACAGATGTGCAATAAACTGGCCGCAGCGTCAGACATAACGATTTTTGCGGATGTAAACGGTCTTTTGGAAGTTTATAGAATCATCCAGCATCAGTTCTATTGTAGCCCACAATGACATTAAAATACGAGTTGCTGTCGCTTAACTTTATTCCGGTTCCACTTTCAACCAAGAAAGAAAACATTGATAATTTCAGCAGAGTAATGTGCACTGCCTCACAAAAAGGTTTACATCACTCAGCCGATTTGCAGTACCGATAATCTCATTGATTGAGACAAACAAACAAATAAACAACCAACCAACCAACCAAAACTTACCAGCCAACCAACCAACCAACCAACCAACCAACCAAATTAATAAACAAAATAACAAACAAAAACTCATGACGTTGACAAAACAGTACTTTTCGTGTGAAAGTGGCAATGGCCACAGGAAAATTATTCGTACATTCAAACAGATTCCTTTGAGAAGTTGCAGATTCTATCAGTCTTGTTAAAGCTGCAGTAAACGCTTAAACAAAGAAAATGTATAGACGAATCTCTAGGTAAGTCTGTAAATAAATGAATAAGTAAATAAATAAGATTTCCCCTGAAAAAAAACTTGAAATAATCTTCAGACGCTCGTCCAGCATAATTATATTCTTCACAGGCACGAAACACGTCTGTTCCCAATGACATCTCCCACTTTCCTCCTCTTCCCCCATCCCTCCCCTTTTCCACAGCCCTCACCCTTAAACCAACGTCATCATCGCCGTCTCCATTGGTTTTTATTGAGACTCAGATGTCCTGTCTTGGTACCTGTGATATTTGCCCAGGCTGTACTGGTGCCATAGAGCGCCGTTCTGTTGGGGTAGGGAGAGGAGATTTCCTGTGTTCATCTCAACAAAACTCCTCTGTCGGCCTGTTTCTTCTTTCTACAAGATTTCTGCCGCCAGTAGAGTGACTGACCCTCCGGCACTAGAAGCAGCAGCGACAGTGCTTTCCTGCCTCCTGTTTGCTTTGATGATGTCTTTTTCTTTCTCCTCCCCTCCCTCCTCTTCCCTATCTGTCTGTCTCTGTCTCTGTCTCGTCTTGACCGTCTTATTTCCTCTCCGGTTCGTTCTCTTCTCATCCTATTTGTGCAGTGTTGTTCCAGAAACTATTTTGTGATGTGATGTGATGTGATGTGATGTGATTGTGTGTGTGTGTGTGTGTGTGTGTGTGTGTGTGTGTGTGTGTGTGTGTGTGTGTGTGTGTGTATGTGTGTACGTGTGTGTGTGTGTTTGCACGCGCGCGCCATGTGTGTGTGTGTGTGTGTGTGTGTGTGTGTGTGTGTGTGTGTGTGTGTGTGTGTGTGTGTGTGTGTGTGTTTTTCGGAGTTGATAATGTCAACAGTTCCCTTTCAGGTGTGTTGTCGTTATTAGCCTAGTTACTGTTATTACCTTTTGCTCGTGTGTCTGTTGCTATTGTTATTGTCCATTATGTTTTTCTGTCTTTCTTCTTTTCCCTTTTTTATTTGTTTAACCTGTCATTACTTGTTGTAAAATAAGTTTTGATCACTTCGCATGTTGATCAGACACGGAGAATGATATGTAAACAGAAATTGTTATGTCATGTTTTATTTGTTTTCTTTTAAAGTCAACAAAATTTTGTCGGTTTTTATTAAATTGAATGCCTTGTGTGTACAGATGAAATAAAATGGATATGATGGATATGAAAAAAAAGGTATTCAAGACTTGTAGTGTTTGAAAGACTAACAAACAAACGTTGAAACAGATCGAGGTGTCCGTCTGACTGTTTGTCTATCCACCTGCCATGTCTTCTCACGTGACAGCGTATGTGTGTGTGTGTGTGTGTGTGTGGTGTGTGTGTGTGTGTGTGTGTGTGTGTGTGTGTGTGTGTGTGTGTGTGTGTGTGTGTATGTGTGTGTGTGTGTGTGTGTGTGTGTGTGTGTGTGTGTGTGTGTTTTCAAATTACGTGTTGATTTATCTGTGTATTTCTTTTGTGACTACAGTTCTGGACAAACCTATAGATTTATAGATTGTCAGTGGCAAGTCTGATAAAGAAGTCTGTTATTTTCGGAAAATTAAGGATCATTGTCATCATTGTCAGTGTCATTGCCTGGCTAGGTCCTTCCTTCTGCCAACATATTTGGTATTACGATAGGTGACACTGATGTACATCACAGTTAAAACGATGAAGGTATTCTTCTTTATTGCTCACGTAGTGACCAGATATGTCATTCTTTAGCGATCTAGTTGTCGCTGTGCGCGACTGTGTGGCACCATTTCTGGCCCACATATATTCACAGCATGTCACTGATTTAAATATTCTTTTTCTGATGGTTTTAAATACTTCGGGGGTGATTAATTGTTGTTTTTTGAAAGAATAACCAACATTCTTCAGTGCAGTGAAACAGTGAAAAAAAAAAAGAGAAGATGAAAAGTGGACAAATGTGAGATAGAGATACATACATACATACATACATACATACATACAGATGTACATACATACATACATACATACACACATACACACATCATACATACATAATACATACATACATACATACATGCATACATACACACATATGCACATACATACATACGTACATACATACAAGTAGACAGGCAGACAGACAGACAGGCAGGCAGGCAGGCAGGCAGGTAGGTAGGCATCCAAAGAGGATTAGACCTATGGTGGTAAAAGTTGTGGTTTAACTGCGTTTTCTGTTGGAGTTTCAGCACCTGTACTTCAGGAAATGGATCTGAAGGAGAGTTGGGGGATTTCATTCCCTCCCTTTCCTTTCCCTCCTCTGTTATAGAAACAAACCGTATTTCCCATTTGTACAAAAAATGACTATAAAAAAAATATAGATAAGTAAATGAAATTAAATGGGTGAATAAACATGTTTAAAGAGAAAACAAAATTCAAAGATAAACAGATGTTTTTTAAGAGAAAACGAACCAAAAAACAAACAAAAAAAAACAACAAAAAAAAGAAGTTGGACGTGACTTACGTTTATGGCGGTTAAAATATACAGCCTCAGCCTCGAACGAGTCATTTTCAGCTTGAGTAATTCAAATGGCAATTTTTCTCAATAGAAGGTTCAATACATATTTGTCACATTACGTTTCGTGTTTAGCTTTGACAGGTAGACGTCGTACCGCCCAAAGTAAATGCGTTTAATATCTGGGAATGGCTTTTCGTCAGCAGCGGCGAACTGACAGAAAACTGGTTTATAGGATTTGAAACCTGTGTTTAGGACATCAGAGTTGTTATTATTTTATGATCGTCAGATTCAAGTTTTCATCAGCTTATTGGCCTCCCGTTGATTGAAAGGGTTGATTGATTGTGCACGCCATTTACTATCTTCAGGGACAACGGCGTGTCTGATTATTCAGAGTCAGTGTTTAATTCTCGTTTTACGACGGCAATAATTTCACAGCGCCGTATGTTATTCATAATTGACAGCGACAATTTCAGTTTCATTGTGTTGGGTTATCCAACTCGAAGAAACGCCATCAACGACGCTATGCAAGAAACTAGGTTCTGGAGAGTGATGGGTGGGGGAGGATAGGGAGAGTGGGGGAATGGGGTGGTGGTGGTGCTGGTGAGACTGCAGTTCCACTGAAAGTGCTGCAACTTGTCTGTTTGGTAACGCTGGCCACATTCTGTTTGGTAACATTGACCACATTGTGTTTGGTAACATTGGCCACAGTCTGTTTGGTAACATTGGCCACATTCTGTTTGGTAACATTGGCCACATTCTGTTTGGTTTGGCCACAGTCTGTTTGGTAACATTGGCCACATTATGTTTGGTAACATTGGCCACAGTCTGTTTGGTTTGGCCACAGTCTGTTTGGTAACATTGGCCACATTCTGTTTGGTAACATTGGCCACATTCTGTTTGGTTTGGCCACAGTTGTTTGGTAACATTGGCCACATTATGTTTGGTAACATTGGCCACAGTCTGTTTGGTAACATTGGCCACATTCTGTTTGGTAACATTGGCCACATTCTGTTTGGTAACATTGGCCACATTCTGTTTGGTAACATTGGCCACAGTCTGTTTGGTTTGGCCACAGTCTGTTTGGTAACATTGGCCACATTCTGTTTGGTAACATTGGCCACATTCTGTTTGGTTTGGCCACAGTTGTTTGGTAACATTGGCCACATTATGTTTGGTAACATTGGCCACAGTCTGTTTGGTAACATTGGCCACAGTCTGTTTGGTAACATTGGCCACATTCTGTTTGGTAACATTGGCCACATTCTGTTTGGTAACATTGGCCACAGTCTGTTTGGTAACATTGGCCACATTCTGTTTGGTAACATTGACCACATTCTGTTTGGTAACGCTGGCCACAGTCTGTTTTGTAACATTGGCCACATTCTGTTTGGTAACATTGGCCACAGTCTGTTTGGTAACATTGGCCACATTATGTTTGGTAACATTGGCCACATTGTGTTTGGTAACACTGGCCACATTATGTTTGGTAACACTGGCCATAGTCTGTTTGGTAACATCGGCCACATTCTGTTTGGTAACACTGGCCACATTATGTTTGGTAACACTGGCCACATTATGTTTGGTAACATTGGCCACATTTTGTTTGGTAACATCGGCCACATTCTGTTTGGTAACACTGGCCACATTCTGTTTGGTAACATTGACCACATTCTGTTTGGTAACATCGGCCACATTCTGTTTGGTAACATTGACCACATTCTGTTTGGTAACACTGGCCACATTCTGTTTGGTAACATTGACCACATTCTGTTTGGTAACGCTGGCCACATTCTGTTTGGTAACATTGACCACATTCTGTTTGGTAACATTGGCCACATTCTGTTTGGTAACATTGACCACATTCTGTTTGGTAACACTGGCCACAGTCTGTTTGGTAACACTGGCCACATTCTGTTTGGTAACACTGGCCACATTCTGTTTGGTAACACTGGCCACATTATGTTTGGTAACATTGGCCACATTTTGTTTGGTAACATCGGCCACATTCTGTTTGGTAACACTGGCCACATTCTGTTTGGTAACACTGGCCACATTCTGTTTGGTAACACTGGCCACAGTCTGTTTGGTAACATTGACCACATTGTGTTTGGTAACATTGGCTATTTGGTAACATTGGCCACAATGTGTTTGGTAACATTGGCCACATTGTGTTTGGTAACATTGGCCACAGTCTGTTTGGTAACATTGGCCACATTTTGTTTGGTAACATCGGCCACATTCTGTTTGGTAACATTGGCCACATTGTGTTACATTGGCCACATTGTGTTTGGTAACATTGGCCACATTGCGTTTGGTAACATTGGTCACATTCTGTTTGGTAACATTGGCTATTTGGTAACATTGGCCACATTGTGTTTGGTAACATTGGCCACAGTTTCTCCTCGGGCCTCGCCTTGCAGTGTTGTTGACAGGTTGACTGTCTGGCGGAATATGAATTAGTCAGGCATGTGCCCTCATTGTGGGAGCAGGGGCTCTTATGGTGTGGGTGAGAACACTGATGCCAATCATAGATAGCAACGGAACGTGGCCAACAGCATGCACATTTATCACCCGCTCTCGTCAATAATGCAGGCTGCCGTCCTTCATGCTGTCACTGATGCTGCTGGGCCTATCGTCATCGTCGTCGTCGTCGTTATCATCGTTGTTGTCGTTGCGGTTGCTGCTGCTGCTGCTGTCTGTCCTGTGTGTAGGTAATCCGAGTCAGGCGGCGCTGACAGAGGCAGTGTCGAGTTGCCTTCCGTGTCGCGTTGCCACAGACACCGGGGAGGTGGTCATTTATCCTCAGCACATTGTTCCGTCATCCGCCAGCAAGCAGCTTTGGTGGCCCTTTATGTTTTGGGAGGGAGGGAGAGCCATGGATCCAGCAGACTGCATTTCATACAATGGCTGGCATTTGCACATCAAAGAGCCGATGGGGCCATCCAGATGATGCTAACTGAGGTAATAGGAGAAAGCGAGTCGTGTATGTCAAGCCAACCAAGGCCGCTGGAGGGCAAAAGAAAAACACACAGAGAGAGAGAGAGAGAGAGAGAGAGAGAGAGAGAGAGAGGGTGGGGGGACGATACACAGATACACAGTTGGGGGGAAATGTGTGTATTGGAGGATTGGTTGGAGGAGGGAGGAAGCAAACAATCGAACCTGTTTGATTTCAAATCAGCTTTTGATGACACTCGATAGTTCTTTTTTTCTTCCCTTGTGTTTTTTCCCTCTTTTTTAAATGTTAAATCAAGCTGATCCGACATGCATGATCACGATGCAGAGAGAAGGAAATGGATGGATTATGGTGGGGGATATAATATATATATATATATATGTGTGTGTGTGTGTGTGTGTGTGTGTGTGTGTTGTGTGTGTGTGTGTGGTGTGTGTGTGTGTAGAGGGGTGATGGAAGGGAGGTGTTCAGTTGGGTTTATCTTGTGATCGACCTCCGAGACTCCTCGTTACGGGCGGCATTGACAATTTGTGTGTGTGTGTGTGTGTGTGTGTGGTGTGTGTGTGTGTGTGTGTGTGTGTGTGTGTGTGGTGTGTTGTGTTGTGTGTGTGTGTATGTGTTTGTGTGTGTGTGTATGTGTTGTGTGTGTTGTTGTGTGTGTTGTGTGTGTGTGTTTGTGTGTGTGTGTGTGTGTGTGTGTGTGTGTGTGTGTGTGTGTTATCGGCAGAGCGGTTAGTTCCGAGTCTGTGACTTGCACTTCGTGGCTTCCAATTAATGTAATTATCTACATTGCTTTCCACGCGTTTTCTGGTAATATTTCCCTTTGGAATGTGTGTATGTGTGTGTGTGTGTGTGTGTGTGTGTGTGTGCGTGTGCGCGCGCGCGTGCGTGCGCCCCGACGTGCGTGCGGGCGTACGTGTATGTATGTGTGAGTGTGGTGTGCGTGTGTGCGTGCGTGTAGGTACTGCACGCGCGTGTTTGGACGTGTATGTGTGAACTGAAGAATTCTAAGGTGAAGACTCGACTTCCCAGCTGGTTAGATAAGAAAGGGATGATTTATGATTATCATGATACATCAGCGAACACGAGCTTTGTGCTGGCTCGGTACGGAAAATTTATGTCTCTATAATGGCCCCTTTAGCTCAGCTGTTAAAGCGCCATGCTCAGAACGTAAGCGATGCAGGTTCAGCCCTCTGGCGGGCCACGTTTTTGGTTTTGTTTTGTTTTGTTTTTCTTTTGCGGCTAGTTGATTCCTTTGATGCAGCCGTTGGCTCAAGATCTAATATCTCCTTGACTCCCGCACCCTATCCACAAACTGCAAAAACTTAGCCCTTTGACTCTTTCACCCTACCCACCAACTTCCTGCAGGACGCTGGTGGATATTGTGAGGGAGTCGAAGGGTTAAGTTTTTGCTTTCCTACCATGGTTGACAATGCAGGATGCTGGTGGGTAGGGTGCGGGAGTGAAAGGATTAATCCCAGCCTGAAATATAGTGACCAGTTAACTGCCTATCTGAAATGTTTCCATCATTGTAGTGCTGTCAACATAGTGTTCCATGGACTCATACTGGCCTGTTAACTGCCTATCTTAAATTAATAACTGTTTCCATCGTTCTTGTGCTGTCAGCATAGTGTTCCATAGATTCATACTGGCCTGTTAACTGCCAATCTGAAATATTTCCATCGTTCTTGTGCTGTCAGCATAGTGTTTCATAAATTCATACTGGCCTGTTAATTGCCTTTCTGAAATGTTTCCATCGTTCTTGTGCTGTCAGCGTAGTGTTCCATACATTCATACTGGCCTGTTAATTGCCTTTCTGAAATGTTTCCATCATTGTGGTGCTGTCAACATAGTGTTCTATAGATTCCTTCTGGTCCTCCTTCCCATTCCAAGACCTTGACAGCGCATAGGGTTTTCTGCAGACTGAGGGACTTTGGCAAGTAACAGCTTGCAGATTTGGATGGAGCGCATGTGGAGTTGTTCTAGCACAACGAATCCCTCTTGATCGGACTCGAAACTCTAAAATTGTGTTGCTAGTCACCCGTCCCTTCCCTTGCAGTGCATTATGTGTGATGGGACCTCTACGCACAACATTGATCGCCCCTTCTGTGTGACAAGGTGGACACTCGTGCCACACGGGGAAGTATTACACATCTCGTTTGTTCATGTCATGATTCCTTTGTAGACGTCAGTTCAGAAACAACTGTGTACACAGATTTCCATTTCCGTCCGTCTGTCTGGCTACCTCCCTCCCCCCCCCCCCCGGTCTCTCTCTACACACACATATTTCCATGCTACTGTTACGAGGGAATCCTGGTATGGTTGCATACTCACATAATCAGATAAGCTTACTGGTTTAGTGTTTAGTGTCATGGCGTCATATCGTGTTGCAGGACCGTATCATGCCATATCAAGTTTGCTGATATATCACATTGTTTAGTGTGGTACCGTGACGTACCGTACGGTATCGTATCATACCGAACTGTATACAAGGAACAAAACTGATCTACCATGCACTGATCAAGAAACTAAACATCGGTTTTCATTTTGTAAAAACCAGCAAGGTTGCTGTGTGTCTTTTCTACAATTGTCGTTCGTCTTATCGAGTCTACTTCTTCTTCTTCTTCTTTTTTGTTGTTGTTTTGTTTTTGTTTTTGTTTTTTGTTTACGTCTGTTGGCTGCCTTGGAGCTTTGTGATCTGTGGTGCTGTAGCCAGCCATTTGATAGAGACGACATAAATGGAACTGAGTCCAATAATAGGAGTCCAGTTTGGGGTCTTTGTGAAACTGACCACTGCAACTGACCAGTATCAGTTTAGTGGAATTAAAATTGTAAATATCAGTCAGTGGCTCGGCGTCCGGTAAGATGCTCCATTGACTACAGGTTTTGGTGTTGTGACATGTAGTTTTAAGTCACTGATCGTCACGTTTACCAAGAGCCCTCATGGCCTCAAATCATGTGATTTGTATGGAACAGAATAGCTTGGAAGTGAACAGAGTTATGGTCAGAATCTATCATGGGACCGAAGAGCACATATAAATGTTTTCTCCGCACATGTGTCTATATATTGAAGAACCTGCAGGCTTACCCTCCCTGGGAAAGACCATAATTTTGTGATATAGGCGTACAGTAAGATGTGTACACATTTTTTGTTTTCCGTCTGCTTGGTTTTGTCATGGTTCTCTCTCCTCTTCGCTCTTATCTTACATCTGTTTCACCCATGTTTATCCTGAACCTTTCAGTCCTTGCTGAGAGCCCTTGGGGAAACAGGTGCCATCATGCTTGGTTCTGGAGCTTGAGAAAAGTGCTGTTGTTATCGAGTGTGCATTTCTTTCTACTTTTCTTGTTAACTTACCCGTTGTGTTTGATTCTTTGTTGTCGTGTTCTTCTTGTGTTTCTATTGGTTCTACTGGCAATTTTAAGGCTTTGAAACATTTGTACGTATATACATTCTTTTTCCAAAGATATGAATCTGTTTTATCAATGGGAACGAATAAGAAATTTCTGCCGAAATGAGTGTGTGTGTGTGTGTGTGTGTGTGTGTGTGTGTGTGTGTGTCTGTATGTGTGTGTGTGTATGTGTGTGTGTGTGTGTGTGTGTGTGTGTGTGTGTGTGTGTGTGTGTGTGTGTGTGTGTGTGTTTGCGCGAGGACTACTCGGAGGAAACAAAGACATTAATTCTTGGAAAACAGGAATGTTTTGTTTGAATTGTTGATAAAGTCATTATATATTCCACCATAGAAAGTCTACACCGTTCATATCTTTGTTCGCTCTCTCTTTTGCCTTTGCTTGCCTGCTTATCAGTCTGTCTGTCACTTTCCATTTTATAAATCAGTTCCGTTAAAGGGAACATGTTGAATAAGTCCTGCCAGTGACCATAGGGAAAAGACATGCACATTGACTGGTTGCTTAAAATCAAAAGGTGGTGCGATTATCATGGATAAAAACAAATTGTTAGGTATATGGGGAGAGTGCATCGAAGCTTTTTTTGATAATGACAGAAAGGAGGAACTCTTCATCTCAAAGGGCTCTGAAGGACCACTAATACTGAAAAATGAAGTCGGAGCAGTGATAAAAAAGATAAAACAAACAAAAGCCCCAGGACCAGACAACATTAATGCAGAAATGATTGACGCTATACGAATTTTGCATTGAAAAAGTAATAGTGCTCCTAAATGAAATTTATGACACCGGAAAAAATCATTACAGATATGTCAAAATCAATATTCATTGCACTTCCGAAGAAAGCAGGGGCTCTAGAATGCGAATTCCTTCATACAATCAGCTCGATGAGTCACGTGAGAAAATTTCTGTTGAAAATAGCGGCATTGAGAGTAGAACATGATTTTAAGTTCTTTTCAAAACAATAAAAAAGAAAAAAAGGAGGGGCTTGGCAGGGATGTGTTCTGTCATCTAGAAGAATGCCCTGAGATAAATGTGGAGGAGAAAATGATAAACAACCTTTGTTTTGCAGTGACACAGTTCTAATTGCAGAAAACGAAAAAGACTTACAAAATCTTGTGAACATACTAGAAGTAGGAAGCAGAAAGAATGGCTAGAGCTAAACAATAAGAGGACTGAAATCACGGTAAACAGAAAAAAAATCCCCTCATGGAAAAAAACAGCAAGTGGCACAACACTGAGATACGTTGATAAGTTCAAATGTCCGACAGTAGACGCACGTTCAAATCATCCAGCAGAATTTGTTAAGCTAAAGCAGCATTCAGGAAAATGAAAAGCGTTCTTACGAACAAATACCAATCATCTGACATCAGAAAGAGAGTTTTGCAGTGTTATGTAGAACCAATACTTTTATACGGATGCGAGGCCTGGACAATCAACAAGCAAAGTCAGAACAATATTGACGCAGCTGAAATATGGTTTCCAATAAAAATATTGAAAATTCCATGGACAGCAAAAATCGAATCAGTCTTGAAAGAAGCAACATAAAAAGAACATTGAAGAAGAAGATTAGGAAAGGACCAGCAACATCTAGAGGACCAATTATGCAGCAAGAGAAATTTGAGCGCCTAGTCACAACAGGAAAGCTAGAGGGAAAAAGCACCCAATAGACCCAGGGAGGGAATGCTAGGCAGTCTTGCGGAGTGAGTGGGGACAATAAGGGTTGGAGATATGCTTGCAGCGATAAAACATAGATTTGTATGGAGGGCCATGATTGGCAGCATCATGCGGCAGGAAACAGGATGATGATGATGATGATGATGATGATGATGATGATGATGATGATGATGATGGCCATTAGAAACAGCTTCAGTTCAAGGTTTTGATCAACACGTGCCTGCGAGATACACACACACACACACACACACACACACACACACACACACACACACACACACACACACACACACACACACACACACACACACACACACACGCACGCACACACACACACACGCACACACACACACACACCGCGTACTCTTTCCCTCATACACACACAGACATACAGACACTCACACACAAACACTCACTCTCTCTCTCTCTCTCTCTCTCTCTCTCTCTCTCTCTCTCTCACACACACACACACACACCGCGTACTCTTTCCCTCATACACATACAGACATACAGACACTCACACACAGACACTCACACACACACACACACACACACACAAACACACACACACACACACTCACTCACTCACTCACTCCCCTCCTCTCTTCCCCCCCCCCCCCCCACATCCCCGAGGGTCGGGCAAAGGAGATTTGCATAATGACAGAGAGGGGGTCCAGGTTTATGCCCGCTTTATTATGGCGATCTGCGATCGCTTGATAGATGAACCGGGACACTGGAGACGAGCGACGGATTTGTGTGTCGTCGGGCGCGACTTTTTTGTGAGAAGGCGTTGGTTTCATTCATTCATTCTTTCTTCTTTTTTGGTTTTTTTTATCGTTAGGCCGGTTTTATTATTTTTTATTTTCTTTGTTTCTTTTTCAGTTTTTTTTTTTTTTTTTG
Organism: Monoplex corrugatus; assembly: GCA_030674185.1. Classification (NCBI taxonomy): domain Eukaryota; kingdom Metazoa; phylum Mollusca; class Gastropoda; order Littorinimorpha; family Ranellidae; genus Monoplex; species Monoplex corrugatus. The sequence goes on along the minus strand of CM060305.1, from coordinate 96,419,836 downwards.
CTGTCTTTCGGTCGTTCGTTTTTTCCTACTTTTCTTTCCCCTCTCCTTCCTTCTTTTTATCGTTCCCGTAAAGTTTGGAGGTGGTGGGTGAGGATTGTAAGGGTCTTGGGAGGGTGTCGTGTGCTTTCAGGTCACAGGACCATGATAGAGAGGCCTTTTCAGCGGGTATTCCTTGCTGTGCTTTGCAATATGTGTGTGTGTGTGTGTGTGTGTGTGTGTGTGTGTGTGTGTGTGTGTGTGTGTGTGTGTATGTGCTTGTGTGCGTGTGTGTGTGTGTGTGCGCGCGTGTGTGTGAGAGAGGGTGAGGGAGACAGTGACAAAGAGAGAGAGAGAGAGTAAAACGTGAAATTATTCATCTGCTAGGAAATATTTTTTCCTCTTTTTCTCCTCTCTCCTTTATCTGTGCACGCACGCATGTGCGTGTATGTACGCTTTGGCGCCTTAGAGACAGAGCGAGAGAGAGAGAGAGAGAGGGGAGAGAGAGAGAGAGAGAGAGAGAGAGGAGCACTGTTCTTCCTGGTTTCTCGTACGTGTATACACACACACATGTGCGTGCGTGCATGCACGCACGCACGCATATAAAAGA
>CM060305.1:96366750-96414250 GCA_030674185.1 Monoplex corrugatus | reverse complement strand
TAAGATAAAACAGTGATAAATCATAGTGGTGATGATGATATCATGAACAGATAACAATGATGATGGTAGTGGTGGTAATGATTATTTTGGTGACGATATATTGCTGCTGCTGTTGTCTGATGATGATGATGATGATGATGATGATTGATGATGATGATGATGATGATTTATGATGATGGTGATGATGATGATGATTGTCGTAGCTTTTTTGTTGTTGTTGTTGTCCTTTTTTCCTTCCAAAATTCCTTACTGCCTGTTATGTCATTTGCTTGCAGGGCAGCAACGAAGATTTTTCTCTCTTCTCTGTTCTTGGCTAGCTTCTCTGTGAAATCCTATGTGTTTATTGCTGACAGTAATTTGTGGTAATGCTCACGCTGCTACAACCACAGAGTGTTACTTCTGACAAAAAATTATGATGATGCTCACGTTACTGCAACTACGATTACTGACAATGAATTATGATATTGCTTGCTACTACAACTAGTTATACGGAAAATAAATCATGATACTGATGGCTACTACAACTAGTACTATTGACAATGAATTATGATTCTGCTAGCTATTGCAACAAGCACTACTACTACTACCAATAAATTATGATACTGCTTGCTACTTCAACCAAGATACTACTGACAATAAATCATGATACTGCTTGCTACCACGACTAGCACTACTACTGACAATAAACTATGATTCTGGTCGCTACTTCAACCAGAACAACAACTGACAATAAATTGTGATATTACTATTGCTTCTACAAGCAGATTACCATTGGCAATAAATCATTACACTGCTCACGCCTACTACAACTGGCACTGCCACTACTACCGACGGCCTCATACATATTTTTCATATTCATTTCTTTTGTCATAGTGGATTTAACACGTGAAACTCGGACTGCTCTTTCTTTTGAGAGCGTGTCGCCACAGTGTAGGGCCACCCAATTTTTAAACTTTTTTTGTACCAAGACTTTAGAAAGGCAAGAAGGCTATTTGGTCTTCAGGGGGACGGACCTGGAAAATCAACCTATCTCTTCAATGTTTTATACCAAGGCAGCTGGTCAATGCCCTGATCTTCACAATTTTTAACTGCTGTGGGATCTTTAGCGTGCGCAGGCCAGAAAGTACACGGGTCCGACTCGTTTTTCCTAAAGACTAGACTTTCAGTTCGATTTTCCGGTCAAACTGAGGAGAAAAGTCGGGGCCTGAACTGGGAGTGAACGCTGGAATCTCGAGCTTAGTTATTGGCTGGCGAACGCCTGAACCATTCTGCCACTCTTCTCCTCTTGTTGATAACAAACAAAGAAAGAAACAAAGAAAAACAAGAAAGATAGAAACAAACAAACAAAATAGAAGGACAGAAAGAAAGAAAGAAATGAATGGATCAACGATTGAATGAATAATACGTATGAATGATTCAGTAGTACTTGCTCTACATTTTAGACCGGGACTGGAGGAAACTATCAGAAATTATTATCTTTGCGTCAGTGAACTCGGAAGTCCAAATTTCCATTAGACCGGAGCGGAACAGAATTACTCATCCGTTATTGCGGCCATGAGAGAGAGAGAGAGAGAGAGAGAGAGAGAGAGAGTGTGTGTGTGTGTGTTGTGTGTGTGTGTGTGTGTGTGTGTGTGTGTGTGTGTGTGCATGAGACAGAGAAAGAGCAAGAGGGCTTGTGTGTGTGTATGAGAGAGAGAGAGAGAAAGAGGGTGTGTGTATGTGTGAGAGAAAGACGGTGCGAAAAGAGTGTATTCGTGTGTGTGTGAGGGAGAGGCGCGCGCGCGCGTGTGTGTGTGTGAACGGGAGAGAGAGAGAGAGAGAGAGAGAGAGAGAGAGAGAGAGAGAGAGAGAGAGAGAGAGAGGACTCGCATCTGGTGGGACTAAACTTTTTTTATGGTCCCGTTTCACTCCCAATTGATGAGGGCCGAGAGAACGCCAATCCCTAATTTGCAGAAATTATTTCCGTTACAGTGAACCGAGACTGCGACATACGAACGATACGAGTGTTTCAAGGTAGACTTTATTACACCACGTGGAGTCCTAATTGACTGGTGCGGTAAAATGAGGCTGGACTGATAGAGTCGTACAGTAAAGATCTGATATCTGGAGTTCAGACTCCAGTCTACAAGCATGAACACTGGCGTGTTCGCTGCTCATTTGATAATTAGTTCGGAATTCATTCCTGCACACACACAGAGTGAGAGATGTACTTGCAGCGACAGGGGATAGATTCGTGTGGAGGGGGCCATGATCGCCAACGCCATGCGGCAGGACACATGATGTTGATGACACAGGTTTTGTCCTTGATATAATTATGTATGTTTCAAGTTCCCCACCCACTGATTTGAAGACCATGCCCATGTTTTTTTTTTGGTTTTTTTTTAATCAAAATTCATTAACACAAGATTAATGAGTCCGTTAGATCGTAACTGGCGCAGTCTTATTAATTAATGGAGTGCTTTCCTTATGGAACTGCCCCAAACCAACCACGTAATGAGTCCCTCTTGAACAAATTTTGAATTCCAAATGGCTGAGTTGGGGGGGGGGGGGGGCGGGCTTTAAAAAAAAATTGTCCACACGCTCCGTCTAAACGTTTTGACAGACGTTGTGCGCGAACGCGCTTGTGCGCGCGCTAGCAGAGCTTAGTCCTAATTCCATTTGTACGTGCGCGCGCGCGCGTTGTCATAGGGACAGAAAGATGACAATAACACGTCGCAGAAGCAAAGCACACACACACACACACACACACACGCACACAACACAGAGCAAGGTCACGATTATTCCTGCGCATGAATGGAGACTTGACTCTGTCGCCACAGCCACGGAGACGGAGTGAGGGCAGCGCGCGACGCGCTGAAAGATCGATACTGATCGATAAGACAAAGTAGTCTCTCTCCCTCTCCTTCCTCCCCCTCCTCCCTCCTGTCTCCCTCCCTCAGTCCGTGGTGCTTTTACCCTCTCCCGTCCCCGACCCCCTAACCCGCTGCGTCTTCCTCCCTCAATCGGGACGTGCATCCCCGTTCTTTTTCTTCTGTCTCTTTCCTCACCCCCATCTCTCTGTCTCTATTTCTCCGGCAGCCCCCCCCCCCCCCTCTGTCTCTCTCTCTCTTTCAATATCTGCCGCCCCCTCCTTTTTCTCTTAAAGGAGATTGTTTCATATCGACTAGAGGTTTGTGTGTGTGTGTGTGCGTGCGCGTGCGTGTGTGTGTGTGTGTATGTGTGTGTGTGTGTGTGTGTGTGTGTGTGTTTGCGCGCGCAAGTGTACGTCTATGACTTGAATGTGCGAGCAAGATTTTCATGGCTCTTTATGAGTGGATCTTTACCAAAGTCTGATCAAAGCTCTGAAATGTGGAGGAAACCCAGAAAGGTACATTTGAAAAATGAAGTTCCAGAAATGTGCGGGCTGTCAATGCTTTTTGGCGGAGGTTATGAACAGCACTTTCTCAGGAATTGTTGACAATTATATATCTAGATTCTGTTTGCATTATTGTGATAGTCTACCATTTGTGCTTGCTTCACGTTTAGGTTCATTTTAGTTGACAGCTTCTTCAAGCTCAGTCACTTTGATAAAGAATGTGGATTTTCTGTATTATGTTTTTTGTATCAAGCAAGATTGGTAGAATGGCTTTACGTTCTTGTTTTTCTTTTTTTTCTGTCTGTCTGTCTGTCTCTGTCTTCAATTCACGCTTCCTCCTTCTCTTCGATTCTCCTACCCTATCTGTTTCTTTTTATTCTCACTCTCTTCTCTTCCTGCTCTGTCTGTCTCTCTGTCTCTGTCTGTCTGTCTGTCGTCTCTCTTCTCTCTGTCTCTGTCTGTCTGTCTGTCTCTCTCTCCCCCTCTCTGTCTCACTCTCTCCCTTCTTCCACCACCTCCGTCCGTCTCTTCTTTCCCTCTTCACGCGACTCGCCACTATGTCCCTTTACTCCCCCAATCCGTTTCCATAGACGCACGTGCGCGGGCGCAAATATGCACCCATACATGCACGCACGCACGCACGCAAGCACATACACTCATCCGACACACATAATCACAACTGCATGTCGCAAATTCGGCCTTGTGCCTTTGTTTTGAAAACAAGACTGGAAGTGAATGTATGTTTGTTAGTTTTGTTTGTTTCCAGTTAAAGATTATATCATTGACATTATTCAAGTGCACGTGTGTGTGTGTTTATGTGCGTGTGTGAGCGTGTATGTACATGCATAGGTATGTGCGTGTGTATGAGAGCTATCTGTGATCGATATGAAAGTCTTGTCTGTTATGAACTATCCAAAACTCAGACATAGAAGAGCCAGCCATTGGCAAGAGCAGTGCGAAAGGTGCTAAAAGTGATCTTTTCCATCGATAGTAAATTTACCTGCTATTTTGTTGTAATGAGAGAGAGGAGAGAGAGAGAGAGAGAGGAGAGAGAGAGGAGAGAGAGAGAGAGAGAGAGAGAGAGAGAAGAGAGAGGAGAGAGAGAGAGGAGAGAGAGAGAGAGAGAGAGAGAGAGAGAGAGAGAGAGAGAGAGAGAGAGAGAGAGAGAGAGAGAGGAAGAGGGGGATACCGGTTGGGAGTAAAACATAAATTGTTTCTTGTAATGATAATAACGAAACCTTCGATTTTAAACTGGTGCTCGTGATGGTGCTATTTACTGATATAATAATACGAGATTGGAAGCTTTGCTATTATTTTCTGAATCTTGAGAATTTTTCTCTGTAATCTCTAATCTGTGCACCATCTTGCAGTCTACTATACGAATTCTGGTAGCGTCGCGCACGCACTTGAAGTAATGATGACAACAATGATGATGATGATGATGATGATAATGATAACAATAATGATGATAATAGTACTAATGATAATGATAATAATAATGACACTTATAACAATAACAATACTACTACTACTACTTATAATAATAATACTGATGATGATGACGACAACAACAACAACAACGACAATAATGATAATAATGATAATAATAGTAATAATAATATTCATAGTGATAGTATTAGTGATAATGATAACAGTAGTAATAATGACGATAATGATAATGGTAATAATGGTAATAACAATGATATTAATGATAAAGACTAAATTTCTGCAAATTGTCCGATTTTCGTCGATTCTGTCCTCGAGTACTTTTCAGGGACTGCATAGTAACACATTAAATTAAAATTGATAGCTATAATATCATTTCATGTCATCACTTTTTGTAAATGCATTTTTCTTTGAATGCTTCAAGGACCAGTATTAATAATTTTTACATGAATTTTGCAGATTTTACTTATTTCCATGCAGGTTTTCTTTTCTTTCTTGTTTAATTTTCTATTCGTGCTGCATTTGTTAGCTGTACTTTCTTTCCTTTGAGGTTATTGCAACGAATATCTGGGAATATCTCCGAAATATAATTTTGCCTTAAGGTCAATCACTTATTTTCAAAGGGCAGTTGCCCTTTAATATTTGTTATGCGGCACGACTGTTAAACAGCAGAAATGCGCCACATGAGACTACTAAGATGAACAGACACTTTATATCCCGTTTAGTATCATTAAAAGTATATATCCCGCTTAAGTTTCTTTCCATGTACGTAATTTATTGCCGACTGCCAGTGAACATCTACCATATGAATACTGAGCTGGTCTTGCATGCTATCTCCCATTTCTTTTCTTTGAGGAGGATGTCTGCAACTGCAAGTCTTCTGTCAGTGTCACCACTGCTGCCTTTCTTTTTCATATTGGGTTTTATTCTAAGTTTTGGTATATCTGCCATCCAGGGATGTCTTTGTTTCATTCATGACTGTTTTGCAAGTTTAATGTAGACATTTCTGTTCAGTCGTATGATTTTGTGATTCTTGAGTTTTCCCTTTTCTGTTCTTTTATTTTTACTTTATTGTTGTTGTTTTTTTTTATTCTTCTTTTTCGCCATAAAACTGATGTGTTGAAATGTGTAAACTTTGGCGTGTGTTGGAATTTGTAGCGTTTTACCAGAACGTTTGTTTTCCTCTACTTAATTGATTTGTTCACCTTACCTTACCTTACCTTACCTTATTTATTCTTACCTTACCTTACCTTACCTTGCCTTACCTTGCCTTGCCTTACCTTACCTTATTTTACCTTACCTTACCTTATTTTACCTTACCTTACCTTACCTTGCCTTACCTTAATTGAACTTAAGTTACCTTACCTTACCTCATCTCACCTAACCTCATCTCACCTAATCTCATCTCATCTTATCTCAACATCTTATTTGGCCACGTTGATTTTAGCTTCGTGTCTCTGGGTCCAGTGTTAATATCTCACGACTGAAATGGATGACAGCCAACTTCAGAAAGTTCCTAAAATAGCATGCTTGTGATCGGCTCAAGAAGGAAAAGAAAAACTCTGGTGCATTCCTATTCGTTTGTCTGTCTATACATGAGACTAAGCTTTGTGGCACGCGCGGTCAGACTGTTCTGTCACTAATCTTTTTCACAATGTGCGTGAGATGTGGCAAGAATAGTGTTAGACTAGATTTCTCATGGTGACGCCATTTTGGAGGAAGATTTGTTACCGACTACTTTACTATCAGTCTTCCTATAAATAGTCACACCTTCGTGTGTCGACGATCCTTTAGAATAGCACGCAGTACTGTAGTTATTTGCAAGCAGTCTTTTTCCCCACCACGTGTCTTTTCGTCCACAGTTTGGAATTAATCATGTGTATATTTTTCTTTTACACGAAACCGGTTCAGAGATAAAGTAATTATGTTTTTTATGGTATCGAATACATGTGTACACATTTCATTAATTTTCCTCAAATTTAGATGCAACAAATGTTTTATCTTTTTTAAATCAAAATAAGAGTATGACAGTCAACGATATATTAGAATTTTAACACAATGAAATATAAAGAATACGTGAGACTGGATGGCACGGTGTGCTATTACACAGGTCGTCGTTACCAAAGGATACTGTTAACACGGTCTGTCCAGCTCATTAAAGTGATCATGGTTTCAGTTTCACAGGGAATCATTGTCAAATCTTGCCTGTCGACGTCACCGGGTTCTGTGTTGGCCGCTGCACTCTTTGATCCTTCCAAGCCGCTCTGTTTTGACTTTTGTGGACAACTTCTTGAATATTTAGGCCACTGATGTTGGTTATGTTCTCGATGTAGGGGATTGGAGGTGTGCCCTTCTTCCTTTTTGCACTGTTTTTCCTTGATAAAAAAAAAGGGTTGCCATGAGGTCCGTGTCATGCTTCGTGACACATGGCCAATGTATTTTAGTCTTCTCTTGTTGATGTCTGTTGGTAATTTTCTGGTAGTATCAAGTCCTTCCTGGACACTTTCATTAGTTCGTCTGTCTGTCCATTTGACACATAGTAGTCTCCGATAAAACCACACCTCTGCTGCCTCAATTCTGCAGTTAGCTTTTCTGCGAGTCCAGGCTTCGCAGCCATAAGTCATGATTGGCCAGATCAAACGTTTTAAAAGTCTAATTTTCAGGCCATTTGGTATGCTTCTGTCTTTCCAGATATTGTTGAGTTGGACCATTTTTTTGCTTTGCTATTCCAATTCTTATTTCATTGTCAAATACTCTTGTTAAATTAATCACTTGAGGCACCATGGAGCAATAGCCAGTACTGGCTCACACATGATTGACCCGTTTAATGCTTCAGCCCGTTCACATGCTTTCTGTAGTCTATCGACAGGACGGAAAGGGTTAAAACTGTTCATCTTGTGTTACGTTGAGAGACCCGATGATGTTTGCCCAACATACAACGTTTAATGGTTTGTGTCAGTTTTGTGTTTAGGACGATAGACAACCACAGCCGTCGGCCGTAATATTCAGGCAGTTATAAAGACATTTCTCCTTTTCGCTTTGCTGATATGATTAAAACCGTTTCATTTCTGTGCGGATGGTGACAGTGTGTGTTGTGTAATCGTCTCACCTAAAGCAATATGCGAGAGCTTCTGTAAAGAATAATCATGCACGCAGGATGTTGAAGTCCATTACTCTTCCAGGCATTGCTGCTTGCATACACGTAATCCATATATATAGCACCTACTAAAAACACACAGACACACAGACACACACACACAGACACACACACATTCAAATGCGCAATGTTCTCTTCAGCATCTTTCGCTTAGAACTGTGTGTGTGTGTGTGTGTGTGTTGTGTGTGTGTGTGTGTGTGTGTGTGTGTGTGTGTGTGTGTGTGTGGTGCGTGTGTGTGCGTGTGTGTGTGTGCGTGTGAGGGAGGGTGAAAGAGAGAAAGAGAGAGGGGAGAGAGAGAGAGAGAGAGAGAGAGAGAGAGAGAGAGAGAGAGAGAGAGAGAGAGAGAGAGCCACTAATGGTACAGAATTGCGAACTGTTTGCAATTGAACATATTGTGATAGGACAGAGACACAATGGCTGTTTTGAGTTTGAAAGGTGGGTGTATTTAACCAGACACCGGCTCACAAGTCTGAAATCAAAACATAGGCTACTGTGGATGAATGGACAAGATAAAATGGTGTTAAACGATTTGACGAAGGTATTGAGTTCAAGTTCAAGTTCATATTGCTTATAGCCCAGCCGACTACTAGAGCCATATCAGGGCTAACACCACGTCAAAAACGACAACCAGGTTAAAATACAAAACAACAGTTAAAAACCATGCTCACCGTTAACCTCACAAGTCTAAAATGCAATTAAAGAAAAACGTACTCAGTCGTAAAATCATATCAGGTGAAATCTATTGATTTTGTGTAAAAACTGGAAAACTGCATCAGGGAAGTATTGAGTAAATGACGATACTGAACAAGATCATGTTGACGATAGTGAACAGTATGAGGAATCCTCTGTCTCTGTTTCTTGTATTTTTCTCTGCTCGTGCCAGCGTGTACGTGTATACCTGTGTCAGACAGAAGAGAGAGAGAGAGAGAGAGAGAGAGAGAGAGAGAGAGAGAGAGAGAGAGAGAGAGAGAGAGAGAGAGATGGAGGGGAGATGGAAGGAGAGTAAGAAGAGTGAGCGAGCGAGCGAGCAAGAGAGAGAGAAAGAGCAAGAGAGAGAGAGAGAGAGAGAGAGAGCTAGACCATGGCAAAAAGGAAAGGAGAGAAAAAAACAATAAAAACACCAACAACATTAAAAAAAAAAACACTCACACACACACACACACACACACCCGCGCGCGCGCGCGCACACACACACACACACACACACACACACACACACACACACACACACACACACACACACACACACACACACACACACACACACACACACACACACACACACACACACACGGTTAAAGAAAAGAAAAGGAAAGGAAGCAAAATAAAACAGAGAAAGTGAAAAAGAAAGAAACCATTGGCCAGTGCAAAACACAGCACAACAAGACTGTTGGCCGTTGTTTAGAAAAGAGCCTTATTGTTTGGATCCACTCTGGTGCACTATGGCCCCGAGAGCCAGAGACGACTGGCGAGTGAGAGGCGCGATAACACTGGATAACGCCGTTTGCTTACTGATAACGTTGCCAGGATTCGGACCAAGGCTGGCAAAAGCGTCCACAGTCCGTCCACACACAGGCTGATTGAGGGAGTGTGTGCTTCTTGACTGATAAAAACTACTCCTGTGCCTGGACGTTGTGACAAACCTAACATGCACTCTCTCCTCTCGCTCCCATCTCTAAGCGTTTTTGTTTTTCTTTTGGTTTTTAAAAAAATAGTTTTGTTATCGTGTGGAGAAGCGGTTCCCCCCCCCCCCACCTCTCTCTCGTTGTCTCCTTCACTTTATCCCCTTGTTTATCCCCCTTTTTGCGATAAATGAATAGCTAAGTAGCTGAATAAATAAAACAAAGAAATAAACCTTTATCCCCTTGTTTATCCCCCTTTTTACAATAAATGAATAAATAAGTAGTTAAATAAATAAAACAAGGAAATAAATGAATGTTCCCTCTTGTTGTCATTGATCATCATCATCATCATCATCATCACCATCATCATCATCATCATCATCATCACATCGTTTTCTTCTTCTTCTTCTTCTTCAGTGCATGATGTATATAAAACATCTTCAAAAACTGCCAATCCACTCTAAGTTTCAAACGTAACACTTTGATTACAACTCCTCTGATCACCAATGCCCAGACAATCGACAAGAACTGAAAAAAATCACCATCACCACCACCATCACCACTACCAACACACTAAACCAGAACGGTCACCACCATCATCAACAACAAAAGAACGGCCACATTCATGGCCAGATATAACTTGACCATGTATGTGGATGGTAAACGAAAGAAGAAGAAGATTAACACTTCATCATCATGCGTATACCTATCCACGGTGTTACGCCTATATCTTTGATGTCTCTGTTCAAATCTCGTCCTGCATCCTGCATTATTTCGAAGTATGCACTCTTTGATCAGTATTCAGACGCAAAATCGCTGCTGCTGTTCGATACACGCGACTGACCTAGCCACTAGCGACAACACACTCATTCGTGTGCGTGATCATATTCATTTTTGCACGCATATCTGCGAATGACTGTTGCACGTTTGATGTTTGGTGTGTGCTTGTGCGTGCGTGCGTGTGCGCGCGCTCGAATAACATACATGTGTATGATTGAATCCAATTTAATATTCATAACTTTTCTTTTCATCATTTGTCTTTATCACCATGACTTTCGTTTTCTATTGTTTTGGCGTTTTTTTGTTTGTTTGTTTATTTATTTATTTTTTTTTTCGGTGTCACATTTGTGTGTGCAGTCTGATCATTTTTTTAACTTGTTCATTCTTATGGCATATTTTAGAAAAGGGTCTTCCTGGACCCTTTTCTTGACACATGAAAGTTTCAATCAATCAGTCTGTCAGCCAATCAATCTTCTCAGTTGTGAGATGGAGTTTGTGGTCCACTAGTCTGTAACAACACGATTTCTTATTCTCCTTATTAACCAATTTTAACTAAAGAGAAAAGGAAACATAAGCAAACAGTCAAAAGCTTCTCGATGATAGATGATGTGGTTTGGAGTTTATCCAAGAGGGATTCATCACACACACCCGGACGGTTACATATGCCCTCCCCCCCCCCCCCAGTCCGCCATCAGTTTACCTGGCAGAATCCTTGAGCCTATGGGAAATCCCAGAGCATTGGCAAGGTCGTGAACTGGAGGATGGGGAAGGGAATGGGACCTATGAAAACTAAGCTGACACCACCAGAACGATTGGAGCATTAAGATGGCCAGCAAACAGGCCGGTTTTTATGTCGCATCAGATCTTGAGTCTGTCCGTGGCTGTATCAACACAGGCAGTCAGCCCCGCTAAAAAACCATGTACATCGACCGGGAATAATGAATGATAGCGGATGTTTTAACGCTCGCGGAAGTGGATTTACATTGGGGGCTGCTTGCAAAATGCTACCGTTGTCGAATGGTCTGTTCCAGAGGCCAATGCTATCATTTTCAAATGGTCTGTACCGAACCAAAGAGTATAGTGGGTTAAAATCTTTGACCGAACTCTGTCGGACATATACCTTCTCCGTGACTGTGATGACAGTGTTGACTGTGATGACAGTGGTTGACTGTGATGACAGTGGTTGACTGTGATGACAGTGGTTGACTGTGATGACAATGGTTGACAGTGGTTGACTGTGATGACAGTGGTTGACAGTGGTTGACTGTGATGACAGTGGTTGACAGTGGTTGACTGTGATGACAGTGGTTGACTGTGATGACAGTGATGACGGTCGATGTCTGCTGTTTAGGGCTGGTTTATGTAGCCTGAGTCTCTGGCTGGGCCAGAAGGAGGCAGTCCAGCTTAAATAGACAATACATGTATTATCTAAAGTATGGAATCCCAGAATTGGATTAAATCTGAAAATCTATCTAACGCAGAGGGTTTGTATGCAGGCATACAAGGTTTTGTTTGATTGATTGATTAATTAATTGATTGATTGATTGATTGATTTGGTTCAATTTTTACGTCGGCTCCCACCCCAGATGATATGGCCGACGGGGAAATATAAGGAACAGAGACATAAGGCTCTAAATTTTCCTACAGTTGTTGATGTCCGATAACTAAGTGGTTAAGACATCCGTCACAAGGGTAACTTGGCCTTGAGGCGCCTGACCATTTTGTATCTGCGGGTTTCAAACCCAGTGAAGGACTAATTTCTATCAGAAAAAGAATGGCGACAGCCAGGGGTCATGACCTGGATGCCGCCCGATCCCCCAGTATAGGGAGTTTATGGCCGAAACACTAGCATGACAAGGGCTTCTCCTCTGTTGTCCAGCTGTCCCCGGAGTTTCTTGCTGCTAGTTTACATGTTCCTGTCAAGTTGCAATCCACGCGCTCTAACGCCTTCCTGGATACATGCATTGAACACGACTAAAGAAAATAAAGGCGTGCCATTAGTTACCCTTAAGAGATTTTTTGTTTTTTGTTTGTTCTTTCATACCTGTTTTTGCTTTTTTGAAAATCTACTAGCTGGGGATGGGGTGGGTGGGTGACGCGCTATCGTCATTCCACATTCCCCGCCCTGACCCTTGCCCCGTCCCCTGCCCGCCTTTCTTGTAAATAATACTGATGATGATAATAATAATAACAACAACAACAACGTCACCAGCAGCAGCAGCAACAACATCAACAACAATAATCATTATCTTCATCATCATCATCATCATCATCATCATCATCATCATACAATAATAATAATAAAAAAAAAAAAAGATAATTGAGGGGAAAATGGGAACCTTCTCACATACACTTTGGGTTCCGTCGCTAGTTTCCCCATTTATAATAACGTTGTGACACACGCCGAATGAAGAGCGGCTTTTTGATTGGAGGTGGGGAGGAAGGTGTGAGAGGGAATGTTTTTGTGTTGCCGATGTCGGCGAGTCGTGCATTCAGGCAGCCAGCAGCTAATTTCACTTCGATGACTCTTTTTTTTTTGTCCCTGTCGTGTGTGTGTCACGATGCGCTGATGCTTCAAGTGGCTGGTTTGGATCTTCCGCCCTTTCTCTGCGTCTCTCTGTCTCCTTTCTCATTCTGTCTTCTTCGTTTTCTTCTCTCTGTCAAGTCTTGTTCGTCGCTTGTTCTGTCCGTCTACTTTCTGTCGCTTTCTTAATGGATCTCTTATTGTGTCTGTCGTGCACAGTACATGTATTTTTCATGTTTCTTATTGTTTTCCTTTTCTTCTTCTTCTTCTTCTTCATCTTCTTCTTCTTCTCTATCTGTCTGTCTCTCTGTCTGTCTGTCTCTCCCTCGCGTGCACACTCACTTACACACTCACGCACGCACGCATGCATGCACGCACACACACATACACGCACACACATACACACGTGCTTATGAAGTACGCATACATATTGTCTGTAGTTGGAATGTAGCGAACATCTTATGCCTTTTGTGCAATTCAAGTTTTTTAAACGACCACAACAATAACATTAATCATAATAACAGTAATAATAACAAGAGCAATAACATTAATAATTGTACTAGCCAATCACTGTGTCGGTGCCATATAGCCAAGCAGCTGGCTGCTTATGAAATGGACCATTGCTTGGGGTGATGGCGTTCTTTTTTCATGTACCAACGAGCCTTCAGTTAGTTTTTTGTTTTGTTTGTTACTGCACAGCGATAATAGTTCGGAATTAACTGTTGACTCACTCAGAGCCCAGCTGTTAGTAGTCTTTGTGTAGATTACACCACAATTACAGATACAGTTATAACTTTATCATAACAACAGAAGGAAAATGTTCTGTTGATAGCATACTGAAGCATATTTTCCAGGACCTTGCCAGCGCTAGAAAATGAATTATACGTAGGTAGAGGGATTTATGCCATGATCATTTTGGATCTTATCCATCACATGGCATATGTGACATCAGTGCATATGAAGCGCGGTGAAGCCAATTTGAGAAAGTGAAAACTTGCATGGGAAAAAAAAACAACCTGAAAAACTGCACAAGGCATAATTATGTGGATTGTAGAGCTCTCAGGATCATTGGACGACTAGTTACAGAAGTAGGATTGCGAATAGTGGGTTTTGTTGTTATTGTTGTTGTTGTTGTTTTTGTTGTTGTTGTTGTTGTTTGGTGTGTTGGTTTGCTTGTCTGTCAATTGCATTGTCCCAGTTTTTGTGTCATCCCAACGGCGTTGATCCCACGCCGCTCATTCCGGTTTCACAGTACACCATCAGCCCCAAGTTCATTTGGTCGAAGTCCCAGTGCCAGGAAGCCCAGGGGGGAGCCAGAGATGTTCAGTCGCCATGGGGCCACTCACCAGAGGAGATTCTGCATCGCTGCTGGGTCACTTCGGTGAAATTGAACCGTACCTATTTAGATCCAACTTACAAAGGACACTGCCTACTAAACCCCATACTAGCAAACGCTTAGTTGCAGGCCAAACCGAACGAGAAATCCCCGGTACGGAGGCCATCAGTATGGACCTCCAACAATAGTCCCCATGAACCACTGACACTTAACCCTTTGACTCCCGCACCCTATATACCAACTGCAAAAAGTTAACCCTCTGAATTCCTCATCCTATCTTGCAAGAAGCTGGTGGATAGGGTGAGGGAGTCAAAGGGTTAACTTTTTGCTTTGCTAGCATGGTTGGCAAGGTAGGATGCTGGTGAACAGGATGCGGGAGTCAGAAGGTTAAACAAACAAAAACCAACCCAGTTTGAATTCTCCTCTCGACATGGACATGACAGAGGAAACCGATGCAGAGATTACCACGAGGTCAGGCATGAACGGCCACAAAATCTGGGATAGTTCTCAAGATGCTGTAATGACAGAGGATTTCAGGATTGCAATTCTTTTTGGTGACTGAACATATTTTGTTCATGGAAAAGTATTATACAGCGGCAAGGTCCGAGATATGGACTTGTGTAACCAAGGACCAACTCACAAATCCAAATTTGAGCACATGCTGCTGTGGATGACGTATGAAGATTGAAATGGGATTGAACAATGTGACGAAATTAATGACTGAAAATTAACGATATTGAACATACGATAGTGATGAAGAAGAACAATTCGAGGACTGTTTATTTCTCTCTCTGTCTCTTTTTCTCCTCCTTCCCTCCATGTCTGTCTCTCTCACACACACACATGCGGGCACATACAAGCACGTACAAATACACACGTAGCACGCACGCGCGTGCTCTCTCTCTCTCTCTCTCTCTCACACACACACACACACACACACACACACACACACACACACACCACAACACAACCACACATTTGAATGATGTGTATTCACCGATATGTATTTACGATCAAATGTCTTGTATCTCTTTCTATGGTCTGATTTACTTGATTTTTACTTGTTTTGCAGCATTCTAGTTTCTGTTGTTCTGATAACAGTATATTAGAAACGGCAGACATATAAGTTCCCCTTTGTGCTAATATGTAAGTCGGAAAATAAAGTTTTATTTCATTTCATCGCTCTCTCTCTATCTCTGCCTGTCCCTGCCTGTCTCTGTCTGTGTTTCTGTCTCCGTATCTGTCTCTCTGTGTCTTTGTCTCTGTCTGTTTGTCTCTGTTTGCCACTGTTTGTCTGTCTGTCTGTCTCTCTCTCTCTGTATCTCTGTCTCTCTGTCTGTCTGTCTCTCTGTCTCTGTCTCTCCCTCTCTCTTTCTCCCTCTCCCTCTCTGTCTCAGTCTCTCTGTCTCCCTAAGTCTGCGAGAGCGCTTGTACGAGAGTTGGTTTGCCCAATATCCTTTGACGTTGTGCGCAATAATGTATTGACTGACATTCAACAAGACAGTCTGTCATTACGCTTAGTGAAGTGCTGTTGACTGGCAATCATCAAGGCAATCTGTCCTTCTTCTTTTTCTTTTCTTTTTTCTTTCTTTCTTTCTTGCTTTTGTCTTCGCCGTCTCCTACTCGGAAAGTTCCCGAGAGGATTGATTTAGCAAGGCCATTGGATATAGTTTTCCCCCAGTTGCACGTTTTTTAGCGTCCGCCCTGGTGGAGGTCGACGAATGGCGCAGTCATTGTTGTCCCGAGCTGCGACCAGTCCGGTATGGCCTCTGTAGGCTTGTTTTGTAATGCGGCGTGTCTTGGGCAAGTCGATTCTGGCGGTGCCCATCCCTGTCCAGGTGGAACTTTTTGTTACTGGGATCATTCCCCCAATATGGCAGGTAGTACTGGGTTACATGATTACCGGTAGCAGAGGACAACCTCTGACCTTTGTCTAGTGATGACCAAGTGTTGAAAATTGTCATAATGGCGTGGTTTATAGACAGAAACGTGTCTTTTGTCCATTTCTCAGCTATCTTTACTTATTACCTACTATTAACATTTTTGTTCTGGAGAGTAAATGCAGATGGGTATTCTCAAGAGAGGAAATTAGTGCTATCTCCTTTACAATGGTAAAAACCAACAAATGGGAAAATAAAGACAGGCAAGCAAAAACGACCCGTTTTAGTTGATTGAATCAACTGTCTGTTTGAAACAAAAGCTTTGAAGGAGACAGGGCAGTATTGTGGGGGAAACCCATGTTGGAGATTAGGGAGCAAGTGTAGGTCTAGGTGACCCTCCCAGAGTGTTCCGTCAGTGTTCAGGTCCTTCATAGGCAAGGCCCTAATTAAAGCAGAGGACGATTGTTTGGTTCTGTGTAGAACTCGTCAGACCTGCTGCCTGGAATACCGGGAGGAGAGGGGCATCTACATATATATATAATATGTATATGTATGTATGTATGTATGTAGAGCGAGCCAACCACCCAAATATAATTTTTGACGTGGTGTTAGCCCTGATATGGCTCTAGGGGTCGGCTGGGCTATAAGCAAAATGAATATGAACCCAAATATAAGGTAACAGCTTTCCACAAAGTGCTGAGACATCATGATGAGCAGATCGCCCTGTGAAGGTGACATAGATAATTTAATCCTGACTCCTGCACTATATCCACCAAACTGCAAAAACTTAACCCTTTGATTCTCACCCTATCACCACTTCCAACAGGAAGCCGTTGGATATGGTGAGGGAATCAAAGGGTAAAGTATTTGCTTTGCGCATGGTTTGCGAATGCAGGATGCTGGTAGACAGGTTTCATTGCTGGCATGGTTTGCGATGCAGGATGCTGATGGACAGGGTTCATTGCTGGCATGGTTTGTGATGCAGGATGCTGATGGACAGGGTTCATTGCTGGCATGGTTTGTGATGCAGGATGCTGATGGACAGGGTTAATTGCTGGCATGGTTTGTGATGCAGGATGCTGATGGACAGGGTTATTGCTGGCATGGTTTGTGATGCAGGATGCTGATGGACAGGGTTCATTGCTGGCATGGTTTGTGATGCAGGATGCTGATGGACAGGGTTAATTGCTGGCATGGTTTGTGATGCAGGATGCTGATGGACAGGGTTAATTGCTGGCATGGTTTGTGATGCTAGGATGCTGATGGACAGGGTTATTGCTGGCATGGTTTTCGATGCAGGATGCTGATGGACAGGGTTCATTGCTGGCATGGTTTGCGATGCAGGATGCTGATGGACAGGGTTCATTGCTGGCATGGTTTGTGATGCAGGATGCTGATGGACAGGGTTCATTGCTGGCATGGTTTGCGATGCAGGATGCTGATGGACAGGGTTCATTGCTGGCATGGTTTGCGATGCAGGATGCTGATGGACAGGGTTCATTGCTGGCATGGTTTGCGATGCAGGATGCTGATGGACAGGGTTAATTGCTGGCATGGTTTGTGATGCAGGATGCTGATGGACAGGGTTAATTGCTGGCATGGTTTGCGATGCAGGATGCTGATGGACAGGGTTAATTGCTGGCATGGTTTGCGATGCAGGATGCTGATGGACAGGGTTCATTGCTGGCATGGTTTGCGATGCAGGATGCTGATGGACAGGGTTCATTGCTGGCATGGTTTGTGATGCAGGATGCTGATGGACAGGGTTCATTGCTGGCATGGTTTGCGATGCAGGATGCTGATGGACAGGGTTCATTGCTGGCATGGTTTGTGATGCAGGATGCTGATGGACAGGGTTCATTGCTGGCATGGTTTGCGATGCAGATGCTGATGGCATGGTTCATTGCGCAGGTTGCGATGCAGGATGCTGATGACAGGGTTCATGCTGGCATGGTTTGCGATGCAGGATGCTGATGGACAAGGTTCAGGATCAAAGTGGTAAAAGAGAAGTATAACAAAAATAAAAATCTAGGGAAGCGATTTTGTGGGGTTTAGCGTTAGTATAATTATTATCAAATCAATCGTTATTGTAAAGCGCCGTTCTCCGAACTCATTTTGGCTTTCTGCGCTTTAAACACAATCAGATTTCTAGTGGAACTCAAACTGTCAGGCGAGCTGGCCATAGTGCACTATATTGTTGCTCAGTCAGCGTCATCAGTGCTGGGTGTTTCCCTAAGACAGCCACTGCATGACTTACAGGATCTTTAACGTGCATATTTGATAATGTGCACACGAACAGGCTGGACCTGGTTGACGTGCGTTGTGTGACTATGTCCCGGGGTTTGTCATCTCCCCACCTTGCCATTCGGTTTGTAAACAAGGTAACTGATGGCTGGGTCCGAATGGGTCATGCAACGCATAGACAGCCTCCCTTTGCTTGAAGAAATGACTGTCGATTGGCGTTGGGAGCTTAGCAGATGAGTATCCCGGGAGTGGCGAGGCATTGATGCTCCAGGTCCCATCCGCACTTTTTGTGGCGTTTCTTATGAAATGTTCTGACAGGTCTTCCCCACACATGTTGCCCTGGGAGATCGAAAAACTCTCCACCCTTGACCCATCAGGCCAGGTATCCAGGCGGATCAAACCCGGCATCTTCCAATTGGAAATTAAACGTATACCCACTTGATTATCACGCCCGCCACGGACAGTACTATAACCCTAAACGTATCACTTTGTCTAATCTTAACCGTCTTGAAGGAAGCAGACACAAGAAGAACATTCATGAAGAAGATTAGGAAAAGACAAGCAATATTTGAAGGGCATTTTATGAAGCAAGAGAAAGTAGAGTACCTAGTCACAACAGAAAATACTGGAGGGGAAAAGAGCACCTGGTAGACTCGGGGAGAAAATATAGACTACAAGGATTGTATGATTATGAACAATAAATGCTGATACTAGACAACTGCAGGGATTGCATTATCAAGGACTATAAATGCTGATACTAGACAACTACAGGGATTGCATTATCAAGGACTATAAATACTGATACTAGACAACTACAGGGATTGCATTATCAAGGACTATAAATGCTGATACTAGACAACTACAGGGATTGCATTATCAAGGACTATAAATGCTGATACTAGACAACTACAGGGATTGCATTATTAAGGACTATAAATGCTGATACTGAACGACTATTAATGACGGTAAATGCAGGTCGGTACTAAACAACAGCGCTAAATGCAGATACGGTAAGCCTACAGGGGTTGTATGAGGAGGACAGTAAATGCTGATACAAAACGACTACATGTCACAAAACGACTACAGAGATGTATTATTGAGGATAGTAAATGCACGTACTGAATGACTACAGAGATGTATTATTGAGGATAGTAAATACACGTACTGAATGACTACAGAGATGTATTATTGAGGATAGTAAATACACGTACTGAATGACTACAGAGATGTATTATTGAGGATAGTAAATACACGTACTGAATGACTACAGAGATGTATTATTGAGGAAAGTAAATGTTGATACTTAACGACTACAGGGACAGTATTATTAAGGAAAGTAAATGCTGATACTAAACGACTACAGGGACAGTATTATTAAGGAAAGTAAATGCTGATACTAACGAGTACAGGGACCGAATTATTAAGGGCAGTGAATACTGATACTAAACGACTACAGGGACTGTATCATTAAGAACAGTAGTAACACAACCCTTGGCAGTCGTTTTCTTTTTATGTCTATATTGTGTAGATGGTTCACTGTCTGGAGAGTACGTGTTTTGCTCACTATACCTGCGTAATAGCCAGAGCTCAATAACGAAAACATGAGACCTTTCCGTCTTTGTTTCCTTTTTCGTTTTTGCTGCTTTTGCTCTGTAATTTTTGGCCGAACAATAAGTGATTTTTATGGAAATCTGGTACACATCTGATGTCACATAAACGGTCGAATGCTCTCTCTCTCTCTCTCTGTTCTCTCTCTCTCTCTCTTTGTCTATCTGTCTGTCACACACACACACACACACACACACACACACACACACACACACACACACACCACGCACACACACAGATTCCAGAGACCAATTATAGATACCATAATTCTATGGCGGGAGAAGTTGGTAGGGGGGTGGGTGGGGGGCAGGCAGATGAGACAGTGAAGAGCGATATGACCGGATGTGGAGAGTGGAGAACGAACGGAGAGCTTTCCATAGAGTGTTGGAGCATTATAAATACGTGTTTGCTGTCAGTGCATAGAGCTCTGTGTCTTAGTGTCGTCCTGTCTCACACACACACACACACTGTGAATGTCGTATTGTACTTTGTCAGTGTCGCCCTGTCACAGTCACAAGTGTACACACATACATATGCACGCACGCACGCACGCACGCACGCACGCACACACACACGCACCCACACACACACACACACACACACACACACACACACACACACACACACACGCATGCATACTCACGCACATTGAATGTCGTTGCATTATACTGACTGGCAAAGATTAACTCGAAACCTTTGTCAGTGTTGTCCCCTGTCAGAGTTACACGTGTACACACAAACTCACACACAGACACACACACAGACACAACACACACACACCACACACACACACACACACACATACAACTCAAATACACACACACACATACAACTCAAATACACACACACACACACGCACGCACGCACACACACACACACACACACACACACACACACACACACACACCACACACACACACTATGCAGTAAATGACGTTAATGTAGTGGCTGACAGAGTCAAACCTCAGACGTTAAAAGTGTCACCCTATCTCACCAATACCTGTTTTAGAGACAGATGACAGTCTGGAGTGAGCAGTATTTATTCTTTTTCAGTCTGTCTGTCTGTCTGTCTGTCTGTCTCGCTCACAAACACACACACGTACACATACACGTACAATTCTCACACACACAATCTTTCATGCGCACAATCTCTCTCATGAACACACGCGCTCGCACACCACACCACACACACACACACACACACACACACACACACACACACACACACACACAATTTCTCACACACACCATCTTTCATGCACACAATCTCACTCGCACGCACACAGACACGCGCTCGCAGATCACACCAGAGGCAGAGAAATGCACAGACACAGACACAGACACAACCACACACACACACACACACACACACCCCTTTTATGAAGTCCGGGTCTTGGTCATGACAAGTCCGAGATCCGTTTTGTATGACGGAAGTAGGCTAAAGCGAAGAGAGAAAGTAGAAGGAACGAGAGACACATTCACGTAGCTTAGTTTATTCCTCACAAGGATATAAGAACTGTGGGTGGGGGGCAGTGGAGAACGATGATGAGAAAGTTTTTTTATGGGGGGGGGGGGGAGGGGAGTAAGAGGAAGACAGTCAGAATGGGAATAAGTTGTGATGCTGGAAAGGGAGAGGGGGTGTGCAGAACAAGGAAGGGGCAGTCAAAAGGCAGTATAGTAGGGTACAAAAACCACATGAAAAAAAAAAACAACCTCACTCCATCGAACCTCTTACGCATTCTGAACACAATTATCGAGACTGGATCTTTTCTTTCTTTTTTTATTTTATTTTAATTTTTATAGATAAATGGACGTACTGGCGAACACAGCAGAGAGAGAGAGACACAGAGCAGAAGAACGAGACAGAGAAGAGAGTGTGTGTGTGTGTGCTGCGTGCGTGTGCACGCACGCACGAGATAGCACCAGGAAGTCCTGTTTATATGTGACAGTGTATTGAGAAGTTGTGTGCTGATGTGTGTGTGAATGTAGAAGTAGTGGTATTCCACCAGGATGTCGATGAAGAAACAGATGACGACGAGGATGATGATGTAAATGGGTGGGGACTGTCACTTGCGAGAAAAGCCTAGTAAAACAACTCTCCTCGGCGAGTCGGTCGTCGACTCGGCAATGTTCTGGGGGGGGGGGGGGGGGGGGGGGGAAAGCAAACACATCACAGTGTGTTTGTATTTAATTTGGGGGCGGAGTCTCTGAGTGGGCGGAGCTTCAGCGTGCATACAAAAGCAGTGATTGACTGTGGAGATGTAATCAGCAGGCCGCTTCCAAAGTTCTCAACCAGCTCTGGTCGGCTGCCTCCCACGCGCGAAAGTGTGCAGCAAGTGTTCGTTTCACGCTCGGGCGATTAATTGATCAATCACTTCTGTCTGAATCAAGTTAATTAATCAACACACACGTATACGCACGCGCACGCGCACACACACACGGATGCGCGTGAGCATGTATACAGAGGCGAGCGATCGTGTGTGACCGCGTGTGCTCTCTCTCTCTCTCTTCTCTCTCTCTTCTCACACACACACAGACAAACACACACACTGATCAAGTTTGTAGATAATCATTATTTTGTTTAACCCTTTGACTCCCTCACCCTATCCACTAGCATCCTATATTGTCTTCAGTGAGATAGCAAAGAAAAAAACGTAACGCTTTGACTCTCTCACCCTATCCACCAGCTTCCTACAGGAATACGTGTGTGTTGATTAAGTTTGGAGGGTGAGTAGTTAGGAAATATTGGATTATTTGAAGTGTTGATTGAACTACCCCCCCCCCCCCCCCCCCCCAATTTCAAGACCTTGCCTGTGCTTAGGATTTTGCGCTCAAAGGTGCTAGATAAGTGCTGGCAGATTTGGCGGAGAGATTAAGGAACTGCCCCAGTGCGATGAATTCCTTTTGGACAAATTCCAAACCAAACATAATACGCCAACGTTTCTCTTGTGACAGGAACTGAGAAACAAATTAAGAAATCGTGAATAGACAAATCAATGAACAGATAATACATTACATAGCCTTGCCCGTTTTGTAGATATAGTCCATTATCAACCAACATGCACAAAAGGAAATTTGCTCAGAAGTCCCTCCCTCTCTCTGTCTTGTGTGTGTGTGTGTGTGTGTGTGCGTGTGTGTGTGTGTGGTGCGTACATGCGTGTGTGTGTGTGTGTGTGTGTGAGGGAGAGAGAGAGAGAGAGGAGAGAGAGAGAGGAGAGAGAGAGAGAGAGAGAAGAGAGAGAATCTCTGGTGACGTCTAGAGAAACTTGTTAAATGGAAAGAAATGTACAATTGGAAGACAAGGGTTTTTCTGGAAAAATAAACAAGAAAGAAACAAAACAATACAAGAACAACAAAAAAACAACAAAACAAACAAACAAACAAACAAAAAAACAAACGAAACGATTTTCTTAGAAGTAAGTTTACAGTTGCGACAAAGCGGTGCTTTCTTCTGTCTTTAATACGGGGTTGTTATTTTTCCAGCCCAGAGAGCAAGTTTGTCTGATAGAAATCCGCATTTTATTTTGTTAATAGAAAATTATTTTAGTCATTTGATTATTTATAAATATTATTTATCTTTCTGTTATTATTTTCATTGTTAGTATCATTCTATCATTTCGATTGGTATAACTGAAACAAAAATCAAAGTTACATCAATGAACAGTTCAGTCTGTATATGTGGATGGAGGGTTTGTGATGTAGAGTATGCTTCTTAATGTTGTGTGCATTTTCCCCCTTGTTCTAAAAACAAAACAAACAATCCCCCACCCCCACCCCTACCCCTAGCTCAAGCATGAACGAAAACAAAAACCCGTTCATTTTATGATGCAGTACAGGATAACATGCGTGTGTTGATGAATAAGATAAAGGAAAAAAGAACCTTAAAAACACCATTACATTTTAGGAACCAGAAGAACAAGTAAACCAAAAAGAACGCGTATTCAATACAACAAGACAAGACAAGCGCAAATTTTCGGCCAACCGGCCTTTGTCAAGCGCGAATGCACGATCACAAACAGACACCAAACAACGGATAATAACAAAAAGATTAAAACTTCCATGCTGCCTCGTCGGACTGGACGAGGCGGCAGGTAATCTTTTTGTTATTATCCGTTGTTTGGTGTCTGTTTGTGATCGTGCATTCGCGCTTGACAAAGGCGGTTGGCCGAAAATTTGCGCTTGTCTTGTCTTGTTGTATTGAATACGCGTTCTTTTTGGTTTACTTGTTCTTCTGGTTCCTGTTTGCTTGGACGCGGGCAGTCGCACTTGTTTTGGATCTACCATTACATTTTGTCGGTGCGCTCTGTATTACCGTATCTAGTACATAAACGACCTTAACTTTGTATTCCTGGTATGTCCCATTGTCACTCATCAAAGTGTCTCTAAGCTCTTTAGAAAGTACACTGGTTTTCGTTGACGTCGATCAGCATCTGATAAGTATAAACTGAGCGTCCCGGGTTTCTAGAGATACGACTCTCATACCTTGGCTCAGCTATGTGAACTACTTTGATCTATTTGAACTACCTTCATTTGCTTTTCCTAAAACATTACGATTAGAGCTTTTAACATGAGCTCTTTCTATATAAACAGTGGGTGCACTCTCTCCCTCTTCCTCCTCCCGTGGGGATGCCGGGGTCTCTTTCAGTGCAAATAATATCCCCACCTTCTGGAACTAACGTGCTAGAAATTTCCTCTTTTCTCTCAGTCTCTTTGTTTCTGCCTTGTTCCTTTGCTTTCCCATTTTCTCTCTTGCCGGCTCATTCATTTTCGTTTTCCATAAAGCCTTCCATACCTTCTGTCTATTAGGATTGATAATTTGGTATACATAGTAATTGCATTATTAGCTGTAAAGAAATGTGAACTGCTTATTGGCAATTTTAGGTACTATAGGCCAATTATCTTCAGTGTGAGAACTTAGATTGTTTGTGTGAATGCAGTGACATGTGTTCTTAATTTTCTTTTCCAGCTTTTCTTTTTTCCAGGGTCGTCCATGTGTTTATGTATCAGTATGTGTGTTTTGTTTGAAATGGTATAGTTCTGATATGACTCTGAGCAGTTGGCTATGGTGTACACAATGATAATGATGATGATGACAATAATAGTAATAATAGTGGTAGTAATGATAATAACAACAACAACAACAACAATAATAATAACAACAGCAACAACAACAATAGTAATAGACAATTCCACCAGTTGTCTGCCTTCATATGATACATAGGCTTATATTTCTGTTCATCATTGAACCCCACACCCCCACCCCTCACACCCTCGCAGCTTGTCTTTAATGCAGTGTAAATGGGCTGCCATTGTTTTTTGCCTCTTTGCAGATTTTAGTTTTCTTCGTTAGGATATTATTAAGCGATCTGAGCCCTCTCAGAAAGCGATGTCTCTCAACATATTTTCATTATTACAATTATCCCAAAAACGAGGGGAGAAGTATTGAAAATGGGCGGTTGAACGGACTGTTAGACAGAAACATAAGTGGTATGAAGGATAAGACAAGAAGAGAGACAATAAGCGAGCCAACAGAAAGAGCAGCAAGGCAAATTTTGCGGCGAACAATCTGCATGCAGTGTGCTCCAGCGCGGTTGTTTCAGACGGAAGTAATTTTAATAAATGCTAAAAATCTAACATGCATTTTGCCATGTCTGTTTGCTGTGCTTTGAGCTAAGCAGTCCATTTCCCTTTGTGTTCTTTTTCTTTCTTTCTATGCCCCCCTCCCCTTTCCTTTTGAACGTAAAAAAGAAAGTATTTCAACACACCAGACAAACAAGAACTGACAGGGAAACAGAAGAATAGAATTACCGCAAGTACATGGTTTTTAAAATATTTTTTTGGTGTTGACTTGGATTTTAATTTCAAATTGTTCAACATTGATTGACGGCACCCCGACAGTTCCTTATGCGATCTACCTGAATCTGCCAGTCCTGATCGGGCAGACTTTTGGAGCTGTGCAAAAATGTCTGTGATGACAAGGTTTTGAAAAGAAACTGGGAGGCGAGGTTACAGGTGACACCACCAGAATAACGGACGGCAAACAGGCCATTATTTTTCTGCGAGACACCATCACGGTGACTGACATTGTGGGGATGGTACAACAGCAAGACTTTTTAATCAAATAATACATGACATTTTAATCGGGCTATTGAAATAGGCCTACTTACATATCGGCAATTTTTGATTCGGTCAGCTGTGTGCAGTATGTTTGTTCCTGTTGAGACAATTACCGCTCAAAAGCATACGGAGATCAGTTGTACAACTCGTGTTAAATGGACACTAAAATACAATTGTTAGCATGGATTGACTTCCAAAAAGTTGAACCAGTAAAAGACCTTAAACTGGGTCAGAATTCCAGGTATTAAAGATGCTCGAAATTTATTTGAGGGATTTTCCGTCTCTAAAAACAAAGAAACACGCAAGCAAGCAAAGAAACAAACAAGTAAACCAAGAGATAAACAAACAAACAACAACTAAAACAATAACAACAGCAACAACCCCGGGTCATCACCATTTCCATTTTCCATGCTCAGCATACTCTCCCCTGTTGCTGTACTTGCATGGAAATACAGCACTCACACCGCCACTGTATTCCGAGCAGAAAAGAGGGGTTGGTTCGACAGTCTGATGGGAAATGATCGGTTTTCAAACACCCTCTCTGCATTTACCAGGGAGAAGGCAAATTCAATTAGAAACCTAACTGCTGTCATTCTACGGGCCCCAAGATGATGAGAAAACGCTCGAGTTTCAAACTTCGCGCGGAGTTAGCACCAAACAAACCTAAAGGTTGCGTCACATATAAAACACAAACAGTATTTTTGTCGTTGATTTTGTAAAGGGGGTTATTCCTTGTCGACTGGAAGATGTGTGTGTGCGTGCACGCGCGCGCGCGTGTGTGTGTGTGCGTGCGTGCGTGTGTGTGCGCGTGTGTGTTTGTGTGCGCGTGCGTGTGTGTGTGTGTGTGCGCGCGCGCGTGTGTGTGTGTATGTGTGTGTTCTCGCGCGCGCGCACGCTCAAAAATGTGTCAGCTGAATTTTCTCAATTATGTCTGGACGATCTTCGCTTGATTTGAAGCCAAGGCGTGAATGTGAAAATTTGAAAGTCATAAAACAAACATCAGTGTCACACGGGGAAAAAGTGCCCAATATCAGAACTTTTGAAGAAAGGAGTATGGACAGCATTTTCTCAGGAACTTCGACAATACTTCAATTTGTTTTCATTGTTGTGACAGTCTAGTTTACCATTGTCCTCGCTTGACACTAAGAAGTTTCCTTTCTTCTGAAGCTTATTAAAAATCACAGCATAATTGAGAAGTACAAAACTGTAAATGTGTAATGTTTTGGATATGAAAAGAGATTGCTAGAATGACTCGGCTTCTTTTACTCATGAAAGCAAGTTCTCAACAGCATGTTTGTCGACTATCATCCTCTGTCTCAGCATTTCACAAAAAAGATTGTTCCGAGTTTTCTTCATCTTTTCATTGTCATAAAGATTGCTCCTTGTTTTCTTCTTCTTCTCATTGTCGTTACACTTGGAGACCAGTTCTTCAGATTTAGTTGGTTGTCTTCTGCAGAGCATCCATAGACCCGTACAGATTTTCCTCAAGGGTAGTCGTCGTCGGCCACATCTCCTTTAGCAGCTGGAGGTTCCTGCAGTCCTGTAGCATGTAGTTCGTGTCCTGCTCTGCTTCTCCACAAGAACACACAGGGGAGAGCACAGGTCCCAATTTTCTGAAAAATCTTCGTTCAGCTAGTTGGCCCAGTTCTCTAACAGAAGATAATCACGTCTTCTGATCTTGACATCTGATGGTAACTGTCAGGCATTCTAAACAGAGACTGCTTGATGATGGTATTTATCTCTTTGTGTGAGAAACTTCATTCTCTAGTTTTTCATCTTCTGCTCCTAACTTTGCCATTTCGTCAGCCCTTTCATTTTCATTGTTGCGGCATTGTGAGGGGATCCACTAAGCACTGTCCTGAGGCACTTGAGTTTATTTTTCATGAAAGCAAGTTTACCACAGCATTTTGTTGATTATCATCCTCTCAGCAACGTATCGCAAAAGATTGTTTCCTATTTTCACTCCGTCCTCCTGATTTTACAGCTGCTTGAAACAGACACACACACACACACACAACACACACACACACACACACACACACACACACACACACACACACACACACACAACACACAGACACACACACACACACACATACACACACAACACACACACACACACACACACACACACACACACACACACACACACACACCAGCTTCTGCGTTTGTCTGACGTAGTCTTAATGGCATTTTGTTTTGCAAGAAAGGATTTGTCTTGTTGGTGTAACTTTGCCTTTAGTTACGCGTGTTGATTTTGAGGAGTGAGAGATGGCTTCTGCGCTATGCGTGAGGAGTAGGATGGCGAGAAGAAAGCGTGTCATATGCACGCTACTGCTGCACACAGTTTGTGCGCTGTGCGCGTGCTTTGCGTATGCCTGTTGTTGAGACGATTGTGTTCTGGAAAAGAATCGGGTCAGCCCGTTGGTTTGGAATGTTAGATTTCTGTTCTCTGATAGGGGTGGGGGGGGGGGGGGGGGACCAGGTGGCGCAGAGGTCTTCTGCAAATCGAGATGGTTCTTGGAGGTTAGACAAGAAAAGATTGTTACGATAGTGTATGAGGGAGAAAAACATGTGTATGGAGTGGGGTGGGGGTGGAGGGTAGGTTGGGTGAAAAAAAAATGAAAGGTAGCTATATTAATTGAGTTACTTAAGCTACACATAACAGAAGAGAAAACAGTTGTTTACAGCAGTTGTGTTGGGCGTTTTTAAATCTTTTTGTGTGAGACACACAAACAACGCATCAGCAAGAGGAACAGTAAACATCAACAGTATCAAAACTACAAACGGGTGTTGTCTTTATTTCTTTTTATCTTGATGTGATAGGACAAAGCTTTAGTCATTGGCAAAATATTACTGCACAACAAGAAGACTTACAATCAGGTATAGTGCAATATGACCAGCAGAGATATAGGCGTCTTGAGATGAACTCTGCTGAATCAGCTACAACGCCTGTGACAGCTGGAACCCTGACCCTCGCAGACCTGACAAAACATGTGACACACGGACAACACACGAGGGCAAAGGGTGGTTTATTTACACTGTAGCACCTGCTCATACAAAACTCAATTTTAAAAGCACGATCCGGGAAACACAGTTTACCAGAAACCCTCTCCTCCCTTCCAGCCAATATCCACCGAAAAGGAGAAGTTTAAGAATGAAATCTGTGTGCGTGGATTACAGAATCACTTGATTCGTTCAAGCATTTTTATGAATGTAAGTTGGGGTTGCCAAGCGCATCGGATTTTGGAGCACGTTAATTTTGCAAGAGCATGTGGCTGTATTTCATTTCGATGACAGAAGCACAATAAAAAGACAAAATTCGATTGTCGAAAAGACAAGAATCGATTGCCGAATGACAGTCCATTCCATTACTTCCATGACTACTGCATGTCCAGCAACAAAAATGGCTAACAACAGGAATGTATAAGAAATCACGTGGTGATTTGGGCAACAAATCGAAAAGCGCCATTGGATCTTGTTTTTGGTGAAAACGGGGCAATAAGTAGCCGAGGGTACCATTTGCCGTTTCTGAGACCCTAGTTATTTTATAGATAACATAGATCATGGCTGATCCATATCCATTCTATGTTTATAGTTTGTTACTGACAACTTTGCTTTTCGTCCTAATCCACTCTGTGCCCAATACATTCTAGTTCAACTGAAAACAGCTGAGAGGTCACCGAACAATTTTGAACAATAAAGATTTTTTTTTATTCATTTTATTGTTTATCTAATCATGGCAACTTTCCTTGTCCACTACATGACGACCAGTACAATTCAGTCCACATAAAAACAGAACTGCATCTTTAAGAAAGTATTTGTTTATTCATTCACTTATTCATTTTATTTTCGTTTTTAGCACCTTTCCTTTCCGCACGCACACACGGCTGCGCTAATATGTAAATGTTGGATCTTGTGTGACATTGCCAATGTGAATCATTAAATAATAATGTTAGAATTTATATATTCATTTATTCATTCATTCATTTATTAATTGTATTGTTTATATACAGTCCTTTGGATTGTAGAACAGTAACAGTAACAGGTGGAATTATTTGTGACTTACGTTCTTTTAACGTAACCTCTACAGGCCATGTATGATCGAAGATACCTCAGCCACACTTCAAATACGTTGTGGTTTTCCGACTATGACTTCTTTTTTCGTTCGGCACCTTCATGGTTAGGCCACATTTGGTGATGATTGTGGCTGTTTTTCCAGTTTGTGCGGGCTGCCGTGAAGCTTGATGATCAGAGTTTTTGTTGGCCATGTCTCCTGTCGCTTCCCTTCATGGAGGTGACGTCGCTGCAATCTCATCTTGAACGCAGGGGCATGATGGCGAAGGCGTCAGTTAGAATTTGTGGCTCATATTGGCGTTCGGCCACCTGTTGTGGCTGGTAAGGAGTCTGACCAGGATCACTTGCTGGTCAGACAGAAGGTGAAAATCGCCCCTCTCATCCGAAACAAGAGTGGGAGTGTTGAAAACACTGTGCTTGGCAGATCTTGGATTTGGTGAAAAATTCCGTCCTGCCAACTGTTGCTTTATAAACAGAATAACGAGACATTACAGGGAGACAAATGAGAACTGTAGGGTGGATGATGACCAGATCAGGACAATAATAGACAGATGGGGCCAAGTCAGAACTGTAGGGTGGATGATGACCAGATCAGGACAGTAATAGACGGATGGGGGCCAAGTCAGAACTGTAGGATGGATGATGACCAGATCAGGACAGTAATAGACAGATGGGGGCCAAGTCAGAACTGTAGGGTGGATGATGACCAGATCAGGACAGTAATAGACAGATGGGGGCCAAGTCAGAACTGTAGGGTGGATGATGACCAGATCAGGACAGTAATAGACAGATGGGGCCAAGTCAGAACTGTAGGTGGATGATGACCAGATCAGGACAGTAATAGACAGATGGGGCCAAGTCAGAACTGTAGGATGGGTGAAGAAGGTGTTGAACGTTTTGCTCGTCGAAGTAGATCGTACTGTGGACTAGATTGCCATGAAGTAGCAGGATTCTACTGATGCCTTAATCTGGATGTTGGTCATGCACTAGCAACAGCAAAGCCAGGCGCACTGGTGCTGAAAACAAACTAACCGCAAACAAACAAACAAACAAGCGAACAAACAAACAAACAAACCAAAAAACCAAGAACACCTACAACAAATAAACAAACAGAAAAAAACACAACAAAAAGAAAAAAAAAGGGAACAGAAAAATCTATTCTGGCTCAGAAAACATGGCCACAGAACACCTGGCTTGTCTCATCAGCTGACGGCCACATGTAATTCTAGCGCCTGTTAGGATACAGTAAAATGTCATCCAAGTTTCATCACTTCAAGATCGATGCACCTGGCTTTAAAATGTTCAGTTCATATGCAGACTGCAGTGAGACACACAACTGTTTCCATAAACTGCTTCTGTATCCGCGTGAATTTTCATTGGTTCATCCGTACGTGTCCGTCTGGTAAAGATGTGGCGTAAAATTTGCTTCTTTACTGTATCTCTTTATACAAGGCTGAGCTGTATATGCCATTTTATTGATGATTACGCAAACTCACATCGCTGATAATGTTATTTTGAAATTGTGCCTATTAACCCTTTGACTCCTGCACCCTGTCTACCAACTGCAAAGACATAAGCTTTTGATTCTCTCACCGTATCCACCAGCTTCCTTGAGGAAGCTGGTGGATAGGGTGAGGGAATCAAATGGTTAAGTTTTTGCTTTGCTAGCATGGCTATCAGTGCAGGATGCTGGTGATCAGGGAGTGGGAGTCAAATGGCTGACTATAATTAAGGTATGCATTCTTTGTATGTACGGACAAACAAAAACAAAAACGATAAACATGTAGCGTTCGGCAGCCATTTTGGACATTGCGCCATAATGTGTCCTCGGATTTAACTGGAAGAATAACAAAGCACTTTATCGCGGGCAGATAGAAAAGCTCAGCTTCGTCTTTTCATTTAGCCTGATACATATGCCCAACATATGCACTGTACTTCTGTATTTATGGATCTTAATTGTAAGAATTCAGCGATAGAGAGTCAATCGATACATCCAACGAGAGAATGGTAACATCTGTTCCCATCTTTAAACTAAATGGATTCATGTATAATGTATAAGGCCTACTGTGTGAGAGAGAGAGAGAGAGAGAGAGAGAGAGAGAGAGAGAGAGAGAGAGAAGAAGAAGAAGAAGAAGAAAAAGAGGCAGCGAGATGGAATCAAAACAAAACATCGCAGAAAACCGCCTGACATAAATATTGATTGTACAAATGAACGAGAGCGTCACGAAAAGTGCCTGGCATACACAATACAACTAAATCAACTGATAAAAACAAATCATGACTCGCTAGGCTCTCTTTAAATCGCCATCCATTTGATTATTTTCCCCCAACAACAAAGATGGCACGATTGCACGTACACAGCAGATATATGGACCATTCGTGGGACGAGCTCCATTCGAAGCTCGCTTTCACTCTCTAGCTGACGAGAAGAGATCTAATTATAGATCTTATGTTCGCACGTGCGTTACGAGCACTGTCCTCAATACATAAATGAATAAGTAATATGTATAGATAAGTAGCGGTGATCTAGTTACTGATTCCGCCGTTAATGGTTTAATACAGTCAGCTTTCTGCATAAAGTATCAGAGGGCGCTGGGTCTGGTGGTGTGGGAGAGAGGAGTGCAGAGAGGTGGAGTTGCAACTTCTTCCAAACCAGCAGCAGCTGGCAAAGTACAGTCAAATGAAGTCCAATAAACAAAAAACGAAAAAAAAAAAAATCACCGTGTCAACCTCTTGATCAAGCCTTCCAAAGGCTAAGAAAGCTTAGAGGCAAACAAGTAAATAGGTAAATAAATCTACAAACAAGTGATTAAATAAATAAATATTTCATGAATAAAGCACCATTAAAAACACCCTGCCAGAATTACAGACTGTCATAGGGGAAAGCAGATGGGGAGGTGGACTGGGTGGAGAATATATAGAACTTTACTGCATTCATCTGAGAAGAGAGAGAGAGAGAGAGAGAGAGAGAGAGAGAGAGAGGAGAGAGAGAGAGAGGAGAGAGAGAGAGAATAATTTAATCGCCTATTTACATTTGCATCAGTTCGATAAAAACAATACAGTCACGTATTGTGCTGGTGCTATATTATGAGTACATCACGGTCGAAATGTAATAACATCTCTGTCCCATATCTATAATCAGTAGCATGCGCAATGCAGTGGGCAAATGGCCTCAGGCGAGACATGCATTTCGCAAAATGATATTATTAGTTTTTTGTCCCTCGCTTGTGATAAAACAAGTGACCTTTTGTCATTGTATTCCCGATTGTTTGTTTCATGTCCTTCAGTGTTTGCGTACTAAATTTGGGGAATCTTGTTACGTGTTGCCCCCTTTTTCTTAGTACGATAAACAGAGATCGTTGCCCGAAACATTGCACCTGTCTTGTTTTGTTAATTAAAAAAAAAATTCAGAATTCTGTTTTAAAGAGTGTTTTTTAATTTCTATAGAAGACAAGTTAGATGTAGCAGTGAACTATTAACAACAGGATTAAATAAAATGAAAGCTAAACATACGCACACACTAATATCTTGAAATTTTCATAATCATAGGTGACGATGTCGATTGTTGCTGCTATTTTCTATTACCGTTAAAGTATCATTATACGCGACAGTGAAAACATACGAACGCTGTACGAAAATAAGGGGTGGGGGAGGGAGGAGGCCTCGAGTAGGAGCAGAAGTTTCTAAACAATGCCATTATAAAGTTTTCTACTTCATAACCAGCAGACTCCGATTATCTTTCTTTCATAAAAACATGGCGAAAATAGTTCAGCCTACATTCGCAAGCTTACCTATTTAGTCTTATGAGTTAATCGTCCAGCAACTAGAAACACAAACAAGTATAAATGACAGATGGATAAATTGCAGGCGTTCCCCGTGTTTGTTTGCAAACGGGCCTTCAAAATCATCTCCCACGGCCTGACGGAAATTCTTTTCAATAAATAAGGAGGACATGAAACTGATTTTGAAGAATTTTGTGTATGCTTTGTCGCTTTGGAATGGCGCGGAAGGTTGTCACAGAAGATTGGCTTGTCATCTTTCTGAAAAGAATGCAAATGAAAGTCGTGGGGAGAACTATCAATAAAAGATTTATGAAGGAAGTTGGTAGTGTGTTCTTATAATCGAATCATCTGTTAGGAAAATAAACAAAAGTCCGATTTAACTGTAGTCAGGATTGGTTTCCTCTTTTTGTCGTTCTTCTTCCATTCTAACTTACCCTCCCCACCTCCCCCACCCCCCCACCTCCAATCATCTTACGAGCAGTGTGGCTTTTTAGTCATTCTAGGGTCTGTGTATGCATGTTGTTTGGCCCCCCCCCCCACTGTGTATACGTCATTTTGCTACTCAGACTGCATTGCATACTCCGTCTTTAGTAAGCGTACATGTTGGGTGTTTTCATGTTTCCGTAACTCACCGAAATCAGACATCGTTTTCAGGATCTTTAACATGTGTACACACGAGAGAGGTTTGGACACCTACAGATCTGCACGTAGTTGACGTGGAAGATAGGAGAAATCTCGACCTTTCACCAACCAGACAACCAGATCTGGCAAAATCGAACCAGACCTTCCGATTGGAAGTCTGACGTCATGATTTGGTTATTGATCGTTTTGATTCAGATTATGTTTTAGTATGTTACTACGCTCGTTTGCACGCGTCTTTTGTTTATTCATTACTTCCCCGTTTTCGGTTTATCTCATTTGTATATTCATCACATCTCCGTCTTCTATTTATCTTGTGTTTGACTGTATATCTGTACCTGAGCTTAGAGTCAAAAGTATGAATACTGCTACTACTGCTAGTGCTACAACTACTGATATTCAGATAACTACAGCAGCTGTAATTACAGCTAATGGACATTTTGCTACTGAACAAGCTGTGTTTGCACCACGAGCAAACTATGAAATATGAGAAAGAAAGAAAGAAAGAAAAAAAAACCCAAAACAAAACAAAACAAAACCAAAAACAATCATGGGTACTACCAAGTTTGCAGACACAGTGTCAGCACAATATCAGTTTGTTTGTATTGATCGTGTTACTTTGATATTTTCATACTTTCTTTGCCCGAGCTTTACACGTATTTTTGTCTGTGGTACAACGATATGTTTGGACTGTTGTCTGCACCACATCCGCGTGCTATGACGCCATCTGATCAGGTTGAACATTGCCATGATCAGTGTGTAGCTCCACGTTTTCTAACAAGAAATATAATCAGCTGATTTGTTGCCACACCATTTTATTTCAGTTTGTCACCATGAAGTTTTACATGAAAATTGTTAAGGATATATGTTTATGGATTTGAAACTAATCCCAATTGCCTTTTTTGTATTTGCAGTAATGTTTGACGTGTGTGTGTGTGTGTGTGTGTGTGGTGCGTGCGTGGTGTGTGAGTGTGTGTGTGCGTGCGTGCGTGCGTGCGTGGGTGCACACGCACGCGGCGTATATATATATATATAGTGTGTGTGTGTGTGTGTGTGTGTGTGTGTGTGTGTGTGTGTGTGTGTGTGTGTGTGTGTGTGTGTGTGTGTGTGTGTGTGTGTGTGTGTGTGTGTTAATTTCGTACACAATTACCATTTCTAACAAGTGATACCTTAACTAGCTCAGTTCTCAGTCTTGGCCAGAATTTCGATCAGTGACTACCTGGGCCTCATTCTGGTACAGCTAATCGACGCCTTCCCACTTGACAAACCTGTTGATCTTCCTTTGTTTCATTTCATGGCCTTGCTGTTCTTCTGTGTGGACATCTCATATTTTTTACTCTGCCTTGGCTGTCTCCTTTGTTCAGACATTTCTGGTTTGTATTCCTTGGTGAGAGAGCATTGCCATCCCTCTTTACTATTTGGTGACCAGCAAACGCATCCCAGGACCAGGGGTAATTTTCGCCACCTGAAGGGCCAGGCCATGAGGACCTTCTCCATTTGTCTTGGATACGTCTTGTCCCAGTACAATCTGAACTATGGTCGCAGTTATCATACATGAAGTGAACTACGACTGTCCCCGTTTTTTTCACTGTGTGCGCCTTGTATAGACCTGCTCACATGATCATCTGTTGTTGTTGTTTTTTTTCTTCTCCCCTTTCCCCAAAGAAAGAAAGAAAAAATCCACAGCCTTGATTCTGCTTCATTGTTGTATAAGCCACGTGTATATGTGTGTAGGTGTGGATTCTTGTGTACGTCTGTGTGCTTACATTGATGTGCGTTTGTGTACACCTGTGTGTGTGACACCTTCATGGAGTTTCTTATAAGTTTGATAGTTCATGTTGGGGGGTTCCTGAGAAGTCTGTGTTACTCGTGTGTCTTTGTTGAGTTGTTGTGAACTTTTGATTCCACATTTTGGGCTATATCGGGAGATATCCCAGTATAAGTCGTGAGGAGAACTTGGAGCCCTTGTGTGCGAACGGCAGCAAATAGTTTGTCATGTCAGTTAGTCTGACAAAATGTCCAGCGTCGTTGATGGGCCTGCTGCCTTAGGACGTTGAAGAGAAGTAGTCATCGTCCTTTCGATGTTACTTTGGGACGTCAATACCAGGCGAGGTGTTGGCCCCCTCTGTCACGTCTTTGTGTCTTCGTCAGTCGTCAGTGAAGAGAAGTAGTCGTCGTCGTTTCGATGTTACCTTGGGACATCACATCAACACCAGGCGAGGTGTTGTGAGTTGTTGTGTCTGTGGAGTTACATTTTGGCAGGGTTTGTTCAGGCCTCAGCATGGTTCTGACACCATCTTCCAACGGCCAAAACCAGGACAACAACGCCCTTTATAGAGCTCTTGAGGCACAAAGTCTAATTCAACACAATTCTTGTTAAAATGGACGATTACTTCCGTCTTCCTAACTGCTGGCTAAAGATTATTAGGCTCTCAGATCCACCCCGCCACAGCCCCAATCTTTAGACCAACCAGAGCACAAAGGCACATTTCAAGACACAAGCCGATTCCGACCCAGATCCAGTCCTCAAGAACGAAATTACCAAGAGGCCTACATCTTTGCAGGTCTGGGCGTCGTGAACCAGAA
Organism: Monoplex corrugatus; assembly: GCA_030674185.1. NCBI lineage: Eukaryota > Metazoa > Mollusca > Gastropoda > Littorinimorpha > Ranellidae > Monoplex > Monoplex corrugatus. The sequence continues at coordinate 96,377,096 of CM060305.1, read as the reverse complement.
CCCCATTGAACTGCCCTTGACCCTGCACCTACGATCCCCCCTTCCCCCCTAGAGGCCTACCGGTAACATGGCCCATCACGCCCAAACATGGCGCTAGATGAATCTCGACAACTGGCTTGTACAGGTACTAGAGTTAAGGTGTAAGCTGCTCCAGAAGGACTCGAAAATTCCCATCTTTGCACCTCCCCCTTCCCTCTGAACTGACCTATTCTACTCACGGTGCAGAGGAAGAAACGGTCCGGGAACAAGCAGTGCACGACCTTCTGGAGATGGAAGCAGTCACAGAAATGACTGACCCCTACGATCAAGGATTCTACATGGACGCAGTACAAAGCGACTAGGCGACATCCACACACCTGAGTGATGTCTGTTTCAACATTGAGACCTCCCCCCCCCCCCCCCACGTGGGGTACTTGAAATTATTGTGGTAGAACTAGAGCTTTCACTTTCGAGCACTTCCGTTCGGCCTGTCTTTCGCTCCCCTTCCTATTGACAAAGGTCATTAGAGAATTGAGTATGATAACAGGAGCGGATTCGATCCATTTCCATCGTTACCAGAACGATTGGCTAGTCCTGACTAGTTACAGGCCTTCTGCGAGATTCACACCGAAATGGTCATGACTCTCTGCTTCTGTCTCGGATTCGTGTGGAACCCCAAGAAATGCAACCTCATCCCCATCCGGTCTTTTGACTTATTGGGGATGAAGCTGGACACTGTGCCTGTGATCTCTTTTGCTTTGTAACAATTGCCCACATAGACAAGCCGACCACTTTACTATCTCACCTACTACTTTCAGAGAAGGCATCAGACAAAGCCATCAGCTCTCTTCCAGGCATGATGAAATCTGAGGCTTGCGTTATCCCCTTGGGACGTACCCCGAAACACTCCTTTCTGAAATTTAGCGAACTCTGGGCCTAGTTTCAACAGCCCTGGATACGACACCTATCCTGGGCCAGTGGTTTCAGGACGCCATGGCCTCATAACGACGAACGCGGCTTTACTGAGGACCAGTGTTCCAATTTCAGCGCCTGTCCACGAAGTCTCCCTCTACACGGACACCTTGCGAGGTCATAGACAGCCATCATACGGCAGATAAATGGACCGAAGGGAGATCGAACTGATATAATGTTCTAAAATCAGAAGTAGTTTGCAGGGTTCTGGTGGCATGTGAACCAGAAGTGCTTAGGAAAGTGGTTGGTCTCTTCATTGACAATACCACAGTGCCATTCTACGGTTAAAGAAAGGGGAAGAGGTGCATTTCGGTGAACCTCTCTTTACGAACGGAAATCCCCTCCTGATGGTGTCACGGGAGAAGAATTTCCCTGTATACAAGATGTTTAGCAGGGAAGCTGAATATCCTGCAGGATTCCAACAGCAGGTCACATTGCGTCCTTCACAAGAAGCGGACCCTGAGCAAGGGGACCCTGGAATAGCTCTGGACTCTCTGGTTCCAACCCGACCTGTTTGCGTTGAAATTCAGCAAACATTTGCCACCGTATATATTTCTAGTCTACGACTCAGAGACCTACGATGGACTTCCTGTCAGTACACGGATCTTCTTCTAAGTTACGCCTTCTGCCAGCCCTCTTTTCCACATCCTGTCAAAAGCGATCAAGAAAGCGGGACTCAAGAACTCAAGGATTACACTAATACCAGATCTATAACACTAATACCAGAACTATAATACTAATATCAGATCTGTAATACTAATGCCAGATCTATAATACTAATAATACAAGATCTATAATACTAATAATACAAGATCTATAATACTAATACCAGATCTTTGATCTTTGTCTCCCTGGAAGGTGGAATTCTCATTCGTCGGGATTTTTTCAGTCACTCAAATCAACAGCTGCTGTGCTATTATAGATGGCTGTTATGCGGCAGAGCCTGCCATCACATCAGCCAGAACTAACCCCACAAATTGTGGTCAGATTGCTACAAATTTGTCAGGTGGAGCTATCCAAGAGCTGAGCTTTCTTTGGGAACCCTAACAAGTCGCCTCCACTTCCAGGTGCAAGAGCACTGAATCCCTTTTCAAACCGCAAATGGAAGGCGTGAGTGTGTTGGTACAGCAGGGAATCGGTAGATCCAATCCACCCTTCCAACAAGTTGGCCAGTTTTATGGTCTACCTCCACTTGGAGCAGGACATCGCCACAAGCAATATCCGAGATTACTGTTCCGCCAGTTATATCACATTCAAGCAGATAAGGGATCTAGACTTGTCAGATAACTTTCTCCTCCAAGAAATATTACGGGGCCAGAGACGCCTGGAAACCATTCGAACCCCAGGCTGGGACCTCTTACCCGTCTTCGATGTTGTAAAGAAAGAAAGAAAAAACACACACACACACACATATACACACACACACACACACACCACACCACACCACACCACATCACATCACACCACACCACACCACACCACACCACACCACACCACACCACACCACACCACACCACACCACACACACACACACACACACACACACACACACACACACACACACACACACACACACACACACACGCACACACACACTCACACGCCTCCAAACACGCCCTTTTTACAATACTATCAGTCCGCTCCACCGGCATATACATGAGCGAACTGTACGGCTTTAACAGTGCAAAACAGAACATTGTCGACATAACCATTTTTTTTTCAAAACTGAAGAGTGATACTCACGCAAGATGGAGCGTAGCAAATGACTTGTGATGAAGCAGAATGCCCATCCGTAAAATAGAAACTTAAGACATAATCTAACAGTCTGTTTTGAAACAACATTTTACTGTGTGTCAAGCGTGGTAGATGCTGACACGGTAACAGATGAACGGATGGTGCAAAAATATTTCTGTGAGTATTCCTCCTGATACTTCTTTGTTCTTATTGCTTTGTCATCATCATCATCATCATCATCGTCGTCATCATCATCATCATCATCATCATCATCATCATCATCATCATCATCATCATCATCATCATCATCATCTCATCTTCTTCTTCTTCTTCTTCTTCTTCTTCTTCTTCTTCTTCTTCTTCTTCTTCTTCTTCTTCTTCTTCTTCCTCTTCTTCTTCTTTTCTTCTTCTTCTTCTTCTTACTTATTACTTATCCTGATGAGATTTTGTTGGCTTTTTGGCATCGACATGCTGAAGTTTTTAATCGAACAACCGTTCGTGCATACACAATGCGTCTACTTTGTTTACAAGCGCGATTCCGATTTACCCGTACTAAACTAGCCAAATTCAAGGTGGAAAGGACAAGATATATAACTGATTAGAATCACAGTTAGGCCAGTATATTTCTCAACATGGCCTGGCAGGCAAATGTTTTAGATTTACATGCCAGCATTGGCAAGCTTTTGTCTCAGGCAAGTAGTTTCCATTGAATCTCGTTTGTGACCGTTAATTCTACGACCTCCTTCCCTGGATCCTCAGGTCAAACCTCAGGGCGACAGGCCCTCCTCCATTTTGTTGTTGTTGTAACATCGACAAATTTTAAAAATGGTAATTGTGCATGAAGCTGAACAGATTTTTTCTCCTCAAATCTCTGTATAGCTATATTAGGAAATTATCGTTTCTAACAGTAACTCCCTTTCTATCATCCCCGCTTGTATCGTTCTGGTTTTCACGAGGGACATTTGCAGAAGGCCAGTGGATGAAACAAGGTATGTTGAGTGGAGACTTGTGATATGGGAAGGACATTGAATAGCTGTACCAAAACAAAGCCAAGACAACGAATTGAACTAGCTAGGTTAGGACATAAAATTATTAGAAACGGTAAGTTCAAAAAAACTTAACAGGGATAAGAGAATGAAAATCCCCATTTTTGTGTGTGTGTGCGTGTGTGTGAGCACGTCCTTGCCCGCGTGCGCTCGTGCCTGCGGTGCGTCTTCTGTACCTGGGCACTTTTCCTTCTGAAATGTAAAGTTATTTTACGAAAGTCTGAATTTTTCAAAGTACAGTATTTGTTTGTGAAAGGGTGGGTTGTTTATTCCACGCGCAATGTCAAGAAGCTGTGACAGTGAGATAAAGCCTTTGTTCTTTGAAATATACGTCAGTCTGGGAAACTGAGAAGATAGCTTGTAAGTGTATTTATTTCAGCGGTTTTGCTACGACCGAATTTCTTTTCCTGTTTGCTTTTGTTGATTTGCTCTAGGGAAGGGTTGAATTGTCTACTGATTTTCAAAGATAAGACGTTTGTGTTTCATGTCGAGTTGCACAAAAAGAATGGAGAGAGAGGGAGGGAGGGAGGGAGGGAGGGAGGGAGGGAGGAGGAGGAGGAGGAGGAGGAGGAGGAAGATACAGTGAGAGAGAATGTGCAGGCAGACATTAGAAGAAGATGTAGTTTTCCATTCGGAGAAGAAGATAAACATGCTTTTTGTGGGGCTGACTTCTGGTCCTTTTGTTGCTAATCTATTCTACACAATACGGGCAGAATTTTTTTAAACTGAAATGGGAGTTTTGTAATAATTTCTAAGGTCAGCATCTTATTGTTTTAGAAGACTGCCAGTGCTGATTAGATTAAAAATGTGATGTAACTGTAAATTAAAACACTGTGATCAGGAGGTGGAGAATTGGGCGTGGTGGTAAAAGATCCGGGAAGGGAAAGACAACCATGATTTGTACCATAGACCAGAGAGAGCTCAGTCTGTGCAGATAGACAACGGGCCTTTATAATCACTAGTCATGTGTGAAGACCTTACCCTCTGCCTGGGTTACTATACTGTGGACAGATCATTTAATTCTTCGCCCCTGACTGGTTTAATTCTTCTTCTTTTGTTGGCCGGCTAACTGGCCTGGCCACACCTGGCGATTAATGTGGCCGTTTTTATCCCCAGTTTCTGCCAGCCCTCACGGAGCTTGATGGTCAGAGGAGATGTAATCGGCCATGTCCTCTATCGCTCCATTTTATCCTGTTGGGGCAATGGACTCGGCATTGATCCACCCTGAAAAGACTTCTGAAGGCTGGCGCCATTCTGGTCTGTTCAAGAGAGTGTACACACATGTGCGTTATATTGCACGCTACCTGGATTTGTTCCTGCAGGCCTGGTACCTCTTACTTCAGCCCTCACGCGGTGAAGTGAAACATATTTCATGGTCATTTTATTTCCCCTTCACACACAATTTCTGGCCTATACGTCGTCAACAGCGCGCTGTCATGGCTTCTTGTAATAAACTGTAACTGAAAATAAGTGGTATACTGTTGTGGCCAAATACACACCAAACAAAATGTGAGTTGAAAATTCCTCGTCAGGTGGTACGAGACGATGAGGACCCAATCAAAGTCCACCGCTTTGACGGCGAGGTCAGAACGAAGTTTGCTGTTTTAGCTAATTACTCGTACATGCGCTGAGAGGTCAATTGTTAGAAGACATCAAACGGCAGTCAACACACAGCAGACAGTGGTTACAACTGTTACGAACATGCACAAAAATACGATGAGCAACGCTCAATCAGAAGGCAAACATAGCTAAAAGCACGCATTGTATAACGGGGGTTCAAAGCCTCCACCTTGTTTGATAAGGAACCGTCATGGCTGCTCCGAGAGTGATATTGCAGGTAGAGTACTTGATGAATACATAAGCTTAACAGAAATGTACAAATCCGGCGAACTTCCGTTAAGTGTCCCAGCAAAAATCCATAAACAAGATGTCGTCGGACGATATTATCACAACAGGAGCGCATCCAGCTCAAAATGGCCTTTTTTGCCTCAGCGTTCTTTTCAAAAGATTTATAGCATGTCGGAGGATCCGCTTCACTATTGTCATTGTATAGTGATAGCAATGTTGATAATGATAATAATGACATTTATAACGGTAATATAATAATGATATTAATAATGTGTGTGCGTGCGAACTTGCTAGCGCGTGTGTGAATGTGGAGGGAGATGTGTGAAGTACAGCTTAACAGTATACAACAGGGTTCGTGCATCAAGCCAGTAAAGAAGCACCAATTCTTGTGGACTGTGATCGCACTACAGATTATATTTTGCCGTAGCAATAAGTAAACTGATCCACGATACCGTTGAATAACAGTAATATATAATACACACTGAAACAGCAGTTGTAACCCTAGTAAGCTACATACATCTGTCGGACATCTTTCACGCCGTCATGCCTGCAGAGCATTGCCAGTAAATGCTAATGTAGGTATATGATTTCCATTATGTGTCTTAAATAATTGGATATATGATATAATCTTACGATTAATAGATCCAAAACAAGTGCGACTGCCCGCGCCCAAGCAAACAGGAACCAGAAAAAAACAAGCAAACCAAAGTGAACGCGTTTTACGATTAATAGGTTAATAATGTATTTCACAAGAACTGTAGAAAGAATATCTACAGATGAAAATCAGTTACAAAGTACTTTGTTCCTGAGACACTACAGTTTTTTTTTTCTGACACCAACTGTTTAGTTGCATAAATCTTTACAGTAGCAAGTTTTCCGTAATAAATTCTTACCATGCAACGTGCAACCCCCCAAAACAAACAAACAAACAAACAAACAAACAAACAAACAAACAAACAAACAAACAAACAAGTAAACAAAACAAACACCAAAATTGTGACAAAGACTTAGAGGACGATAGAACTTTAACTGCTAGTCTGAGTTATGCCTTCATGGAACAGAAAATGTTACTTTGGTCGAGTGCCGTCTGTTCCATTGTCTTCCATTCTCCCTTTTGCATTCAGATCGGCCGAAACCGGTCAGTCATTAAATGACCACAGGTATTCAACTGACCAGAACCGATCAGAGCCATTTCCATTTCAAACTTGCCCACTGACTTGAAAATAGAAAATCTTAAGGCCTTGATAAAACATCAGAAACACAGTTCAGCAACAGTTGATACAGTTGCCTTTTCTACATCACAATCAAAACAATCTGATTACTGTTTGGCAATCCAGGATTCAAACATGAAAGGAGTTTAAGGTCAAAAGAAAAGCACCATTTTGTTAGAAGTTTGAAACTTGCAACCTAATCGGCGCTAGCTCTGAGCGAAACGGTCTCACGATTGGGGTTGTTGGAAACATTTAGCGGTCATTAGCTTTAAACTGTATTATGCACGTTTTAGCAGAAATCGAAAACAAAATCAGCATCCGCTTCTGCCCACCTGTTGCTGCCCGTTTTGTGCTTGTGTGTGCCGCATTAGTTATCACAACAAGTTCAGGAGGTGCATGGTAACCTGAGCCTTTTCTCCCTCCACAAGAAAGCAACTGAAAATATCGAAGAGATGTGAAAATAATGCCGAGATAGGTAAAGGATGTGGAAATGTCGCAAGAGGGTTGAGAAATCTTCTCACGTTGGGGGAAAAGTGGAAGCAGAGTAAAGTGGTCTGTGGCGGAGGCAGTGGGCGGATTTACACTGGATCGTTTTCAGATATGAATCGTTCTGAACCGTTTTGCACTCAGATTTATCCTCGTTTGCGGTCGAATTCAATCTCTGTTTGCAGTCGAATTCAATCCCAACCCTCACTGGCTTATTTGCTGCCCATCTTTATTGTTTACCTCATTCAGGTGATATCAACTTAACCCTTTGATTCCCGCACCCTGTCGACCAGCATCCTGCATTGTCGAGCATGGTAGCAAAGCAGAAACTTAACCCTTTGACTCCCTCACCCTAACCATCAGCTTCTTCAAAAGTTAAGTTTTTCTAGGTTGTCGACAGGATGCGGGAGTCAAAGGGTTAACCATTTCAAGACATTACCAGCGCGTATGGTTTTGCGCAGGCTCAGGGATCTGCTGGATGATTTGCTGGCAGATTTGGATAGAGTGCATATGGAATTGTTCGAGTACGATTAATCTGTCTTGAAAAACAAAACAAAAAACAAACAAAAAAACAAAACAAAAAACAAACAACTCCGGACTCCAAGAGATTATTGTTTTCATGCCACAATTATCTGCAGCATGGTTTCATCAATTTTCGATGATCTGTCCTCTCCTCACTCTCGGCCCTCTCCCCCTCCCCCTCTTTTTGTCTCTTTGATCTTCCTTTTTATATTTAAAAGCAAGATTTGTGTGTGTGTGTGTGTGTGTGTGTGTGTGTGTGTTGTGTGAGAGAGAGAAAGAGAGAGAGAGAGAGAAGAGAGAGAGAGAGAGAGAGAGAGAGCGAGCATAATGTTTAAAGCAATATTTTTTCAGCTATTTTACTGTGAATATGTACTGATTTTATTACTATTGAGGAGTTGCGAATTTGGAAAGGGATGAACCAAAGTCAAATTCACATGGACAAAAAAACAAAAAATCAAAAACATAACAAAAACAAAACAAAGAAACAAACAATCAAACAAACAATCAAACAAACAAACAAACAAACAAAACAAAAAAGAGGCTGAGAATTGGCACTTTCGGTTGGAATTATGGAACAGCAGTTTGTTATTCGTACTTGGGTTTTTACACTTGTGTCTTATTTTACTTCAGTTTTACTATATGCATGCTGTTCATATCTATTTCAGACTCCTTTGAATAAAGTGCACATAATAATTACATTGACGTGTCGCACATTTAATGCAGCAATCATGAAATGTAATCAATGTAAACGCAGCGGCTAAAAGGGGGCGAAAACGGTGTTGCGATCTTGTATTTATATTTTTTTTGTACGTATATATACATATAGTGTTTTACACACACACACACACACACACATACACACACACACACACACACACACACACACACACACACACACACACACACACATGCACAAGCGCGCAAGCACACACACACACACACACACGCACGTACAAGCACGCACGCACGTACGCACGCACACACACAGACACAGACACACACACACACACACACTCACACACACACACGCACGCACGCACACACACACGCGCGCGCGCGCGCGCAAATCTGTGTATTTGTTAGTCGGTTATCTATTTTCTCTTGAGGCATGTTTTTTTGTTTTTGTTTTTTGTTTTGAAAGCTATGTGTCTAATAGAGAACCAGAGAGCCAAATATGTATTGAACTCGATGGAGGGGAGGGGGGAGAAGAGGTGTCGGATGTCATGTGGTGGGGGAGGAGATCAACTTTGTGTTCAGTTCTGTGACTGACTTTTCTGTTACATGTGTGCGTGCTTGCGCGTGTATGTATGTGCGTGTGTGCTTGTGGTGCGTGCGCGTGTGGAGTAATTGTTACATAACAGTGATTATTGTGGTGCCACCTTGAACCTTCACACACTTTACAGATTTTTTTTTTCGGTTCAGTCCATTTGGACGATGCTATTTCGTGATTGGGTCAACGCCGATTTCCTGACCAGCGTTTCTGTTGCCATAGCTACCGACTTTTGCTGTCGTATAGTCAGTTTCTTTCGTGTGTGTATATGTGTGTATACGTGTTTGTGTGTGTGTATGTGTGTGTGTGTGTGTGTGTGTGTGTGTAGGGAGAGAGAGAGAGAGAGAGCGTGTGTGTGCGTGTGTGTGTGTGTGTGGTAGAGAGAGCGAGAGAGAGAGAGAGAAGAGGAGAGTTTGTGAGGAGAGGAGAGAGACGAGAGACGAGAACAGGGAGAGAGGAGAGAGAGAGAGGTGAGAGTGAAGAAGAGAGTTTTAGTAGAGAGAGACGAGACGACAGACAGGCAGACAGAGAGAGAGAGAGAGAGATGGAGAGAGAGGGAGAGACGAGAGAGAAGAGAGAAGAGGAAGAGATAGAGAGGAGAGAGAAAATGATTATCAGTAACTAATGAACAACTGTTTTTACTCCATAGGCTGTGTATTGTCTGACTCTCCGTGCTGTCTTTTTGCGAACAAATGCCTCTCTGTCTCTGTTAAGTCTACACAGGCTTTCTGTAGGATCTCTGGTTTTTGACATTCTCATTAAATTGTTGAAGCAGCTGAATAATAATTCCATGATCAATTAACGCTGTTTTCCGTGTCAAGTTCATTCGTTACTTCTCTGTCTGTCTATCTCTGCTCTCTCTCTCTGTCTTCTCGTCTCTTCATCTTTCTCTCTTCTTGTCTCTTTTCTGTCTGTCTGTTGCCTTGTCTCTTCTTTCTCTGTCTGTCTGTCTCTTCGTCTCTTTCTGTCTTGTCTCTGTCTGTCCTGTCTGTCTTCTCTCTTCTTCTCAATTTATATTTCATGTTGTTGTTTTGAAATCAACTCTTGTCTCTGTCTTGCCTGTTTTCTGTCTTCTTCATCTTCTCTCTTCTTATCTCTGTCTGTCTGCTGTCTTATCCTCTGTCTCTCTGTCTTAGTCTCTGTCTGTCTGTCTGCCTGTCTTCAGTCTCTTCTCTCTGTCTTAGTCTCTGTCTGTCTGTCTGCTGTCTTCAGTCTCTTCTCTCTGTCTTAGTCTCTGTCTGTCTTCTGCCTGTCTTCAGTCTCTTCTCTCTGTCTTAG
>CM060305.1:96321750-96361750 GCA_030674185.1 Monoplex corrugatus | reverse complement strand
CTATATTGAGCTATCACGCGGATGATAATGATCATGATAATAGCGATGATCGACGGATGCGATAGTCAGGGTAGTAAACATCAAAATTTCAGTCTGAAGGTTTCGGGTTCGATCCTGCCTGGGTACATGCCGCCTGGTTGGGTGAAAGAGTGGAGATATTTTCGATCTTCCAGGTGAATATGTGTGTAGACCTGTTAGTGCCTGGACCTCCTTCGTGTTCACACGCAGGCAGAGCATCAAGTATGGACATTAAAGATCCTGTAAGTCATGTTAACATCCGGTAGATTACGGATACACGAAAACGCCCAGCATGCACGCCTACCGAAGACAGAGTGTGCAAACTGCGCAGCAAATATACCGCATGCACAGGTAGGCAAAAGAACATTCCTACATGCCCCCGAGAAAAATTGGTTACAAAAAAAAAAAAAAATTAACCATAATGATAATGAATACGATAATAACAACACCTCGCTATTCTGTCTCTAAAATAGACGACTATGTAATATAACTGATTCAGATTTGACCAGAGGGTGGTTTGCAGTTGGCCATGCCGTTCGTCTTCTTTCAAGTGACAAGATTCTGTGCTGGGTTGTCACGTCTGTCACTGGCTGCACTGGCTTCCAATCAATACTTGCATATGTCAGTCTCTGTGGCCACAAAGGGAGAGAAGGAGAGGAAGACAGAGAAGTAGGGGTGGAGGTGGGGGATGTGCGATGTGATGCGATACGATACGATACGATACGTAACAATACGAAAAATTATTCTACAGAACAATTCGAGGGCAACGGAACAGTACTGAACACGTTTTCGTTCGGTGCACAGCAGTGAGCTGGAGGAGAGAGAGAGAGAGAGAGAGAGAGAGAGAGAGAGGAGAGAGAGAGAGAGAGAGAGAGAGAGAGAGAGAGAGAGAGAGAGAGAGAGAGAAGAGAGAGAGAGATATGGGGAGGGGGACGATGCGACAAATATACATTTTCAAAAAGAAATGAAATGCAAATCGAAGTATTTTTATTCGTTTATTCATTTATTCATTTTAATTCCTTCTCTCTTTCTCCTTTCTGTTTGGTCCTTAGCGGGAAGTGGGAGGGAGGGAGGGTGAGAGAGAGAGAGGGAGAGTACCATTTACGAAACGAATGGCTTAGATTTTTTTTTAGCTTATGTTTGGTAGGGGATTACACGAGCGAAAACTAATTGTAATATTGAAAGGCTTCATGGGGTTAATGGACTCTACCATGAAAAAGGAAAGGAACCCCCTGTGCGTATATGTGTGTATGTGAAAATACATGAGAATTTCAGAGAGAGATTGAGAGAGAGAGAGAGAGAGAGAGAGAGAGAGAGTGTGTGTGTGTGTGTGTGTGTGTGTGAGAGAGAGAGAGAGAGAGAGAGAGACGTGGGGTAGGGGGAGAGGGCACGAGAACATCTGTGCGATATTTATCAGAAAATGTCAGTGCAAGCTGATTGAGCGCGTACATTTACAAGCGGATGTGAATTTCTCCTATTTCATAGACTTCCAGTCCGAAAGGGTATGGTATTACAAGGTCGTCAGCGTGTGACATTACAAGATGGACAGCAGATTATCTCCCATATTTTGTCTTCAGTGCCGCGCTTGTGTCATGGACACCAGAGGGTTTCGTGTGCGACCAGTTTTTGATCTGGGTCTAGTTTTACACCCGCGCTATTTGAAGCTGGGAAGCCTATTAATTCTCTGTATGTATGACATCAGACGTTGGCCCGCTGACAGTGAGCGGGTGCACGTACGAGGATGTGAAAGTGGTTTTGATGTACTAGGTTTGAAAATGGAATTTATAATTTAGAGTGGCAAGTGTCATCATGTGCACTGTATCTGTGACTTCATATCATGCCCTATGGCAAAGCCGTGTGTGTGTGTGTGTGTGTGTGTGTGTGTGTGTGTGTGTGTGTGTGTGTGTGTGTGTGTGTGTGTGTGTGTGTGTGTGTGGAGGAGACAGACAGAGAGAGAGAGATGGGGGGGGGGGGAGGGAGGGAGTTAAGGCGAAGGAAAGAGAAAGAGAGAGAGTGTGTGTGTGCTTGTATATGCAGATACCCACATTTGATGGAAGTAGATGCAGAAGTAAGATATGGACAAACACCTTTATGTTGAAATCTTTACAGAGACAAACAACATAGGCAATGATGTTCTACAATAATTGCTTCTAAGGGTGATGATAGAAACTAAATCACCGAGCATCCTGTCCTGTATTTCCCCATATACAGCTGGAAGCAATCCCAGCAACTCCCTTTTCTTCCGTTACGAATGCAAAAAGGTACACACTATTTTTAAAATAAACCACAAAGTTTGACTGTAAAATATAACTTTTATATTGTTTTTGTTTTTTTAAGCCCCTTTTAAGAAATAGGGAGATCATATCCTGTAATCCGAGAAGATGTGCATCTGTGTGTGTGTATGTCTTTTACCAAAACGTTTAAACACGAAGAATCGTCAATGCATACCATACGGACTAAATGCCTAAAACCAGCCCCTTTTGAGGAAGGTGTGTGAACAACACTTTCCGACAATACCTAAAAATATCTGTTCACTATTGTCTCAATCCATGTCAAGTAGTACTTCGACTGAATGTTCCTTAAGATCACAATCACAGTGACCTTGAAAAATGCAAAATTAGGATTTTCTGTGACAGTGTTTGAATTAAAAAAGATTGTTAGAATGGCTTGACATTCATGTTTTTTTTTCTTTCTCTTTCGTTTTCCTTTATTTGTTTACTTTCCTGCTTTTTTTCTTCTTCCCAACAACAATAATAACTGCAGTGTTCACGAAACAAAACTAATTTTGCCTCCGATTGATGCTTGCCATTTTAACCGTCTTTTGTGGTCACTCAGAATTACCATCTCTGCACATAAAGACCATGCATTGCATAACGGCGTTAAGTCGGTCCGATATAAAATCATATTTAGCCCGATTTATTTATCCTTTTCCGACTCCTAAAGGGTTATTTTGTCAGAAGCAAAAGGACAGCTACCTGTGATTATTGTGGGCGATAAGCTTATTACAGCTTGCTAGCGCCAAAGGACATTTTGAATATGACACTGCTTAAAGAAAGCTGTTCCCTGAGTTACTCCTAGCGGAGTTGGAAGGATGGAAAATATCATGATACCGGGATAAACACGGTCGGTTTCATTTGATGCCGAGAAGCACACTGGCGGCATATTCGCGTCAAGAGCAACATAACAAATAGGGTTTTCTCACTCTCGGATAATTCCGTATGCGCTCCACCGAAATTTCTTAGCAGTTATCGGGCAGACTGTTTAAGCCTGTGCAAAATCTGATGCGCTAGCAAGATCCTGAAATGGGGAGGGGAACGGGACTAATGGAACACTGGCAGCACCAGAATGACTGGAGCAATAAGATGGCAGCGAAAAAGCCAATTTTTATGGTGAAGATTGGCATTCAACTCGACACATGAGATCTTGAGTCCATCGTTCTATCAAAAGAACCAACCAGCCCTTGTAAACTTATTTTCCTCTGTTGTTCGGCCAGGGATGGAAACCACGACCTCTGTATTATTAGCTTGTTTGTTTGTTGTAGTTTTTTTTGTTGCTGTGTAATATTTTAAAAATTTTACTTTTTGTTTGTTTCTTTGTTTGTTTAAGCCAACCATTTTTTCCCTTGGAAATGTGTATGTATGCACATGTGGTTTGCCCACACAGTGCAGACGGTTTGTTGCTGTACAGTCTCCATCCTCCATTTTGGGGGTTGGGGGGGTGGGACGTGCATGCTGGGTATTTTCAAGTTTCCATTTAAACCTTTCACTGACATCACGTATAGGATCTTTAACGTGCTTATTTGAGATAATGCATGCGTAAAGACATGAAGGGGGTTTAGGCACGGCAGGTCTGCACACATGTTCACCTGGGAGATGGGAAAATGTCCAGCCTTTGCCCACCGAACGGGGATGTCAAGGTGGATCTAACCCAGGACCTTTCAGTGTTTACCCACTTGACTACCAAGCTAATCTTAAAAAGCACATATTTGGTTAAAGATAAATCGTTATGAATAACTTGTATAAACCATAATCTGTTTAACGTCTTGTTCGATGGTAACATGTTGCATAACCTGGAAACTTTCTTCACGTTTTTTGTTTGTTTGTTTGTTTGTGTGTATGTGTATGTGTAGGGGGTGTGTGTCTTATATGAAGTTGACTGAACACGTTGAAACTTTGAACAAATTCCAACGACCGCTTGTAACTTCATTTTCACTGAAGACTGCGGCATAGCATAATAAATTTGTGGGATTTTATTTCATCACCACAGCTGTCATATGCACGTGATTAAATGTTTCTCTTTCCCATATCTTGATAGATAGCTTGTGGGTTTTCCATCCGCAGAGGCACATATTAGCCCATGTTTCAGCATAGCTAACATGCGCAAACATCTTCGCAAGCTGAACATTGTAGATTAGTCGCTATATTTACATGCGCGTTTGTGTTGAAAGCTGTTTTTGACTGCACCTTAAAGCTGAAATTTTAATTATCGGGATGAGCGTTTCACACTCAAAGATTCATGGTTTTTAACCATACCTGCTTCCCTCTTATTTCTTTGGTATTACCTATATGCCTTGGAAGCAACCCTGTATATGTTCTGTCTTGTCTATGTGTGTGTGTTTGGTCAGTTCAAGAATAAAACATAAGACCAGTATATTGTATTATTTCTCTCCTCTCTCATAGTTGTGTGTAGGGTAGTTGCAGAGTATAAAGGTAGGCTTGGGCGCTCCTTTTTTGAGGAGTGTTCTGAGCTTACGGTTTTTGTGTTTTGTATCTGCTTCTATGCTAGCTGAATGGGTAGCGCAAACTATGTTAGATTTGAGAAGTTCAACAACATGGGAGATAATTTCTACGTGACTCTCTAGAGTTATGTCCTTTGGTTGATATTATAAAAATTCTCCCTGCTTCCCTCTTATTTCTTTGGTATTACCTATATGCCTTGGAAGCAACCCTGTATATGTTCTGTCTTGTCTATGTGTGTGTGTTTGGTCAGTTCAAGAATAAAAGACTATGTCAGTCTTGAACATAAGACCAATATATTGTATTATTTCTCTCCTCTCTCATAGTTGTGTGTAGGGTAGTTGCAGAGTATAAAGGTAGGCTTGGGCGCTCATTTTTTGAGGAGTGTTCTGAGCTTACGGTTTTTGTGCTTTGTATCTGCTTCTATGCTAGCTGAGTGGATAGCGCAAACTATGTTAGATTTGAGAAGTTCAACAACATGGGAAATAATTTCTATGTGACTCTCAAGAGTTATGTCCTTTGGTTGATATTATAAAAATTCTCCCTGCTTCCCTCTTATTTCTTTGGTATTACCTACATACCTGTGGATTTAATTTCACCTTGTTGCTTTTCGTTCAAATAATCAGATAAAGTGTCTGCCCTTTCAACTCGTTGTTACCTGAAGCAGACAAACGAAAACAATGATAAATCGGTGGGACATAGTCACGCTGAACTGACACTTTATGTTGTGAAGCTGGATATTTTACCGCGCAGGAATTTATTATACATCTCTATGTTTTTCTTCCAATCGTGACTAATCCACTGTTTACAGTGTGCCGATTAATGAATTTGTTTTACAATGTCTTAAACCCATCGAAAGTCCGTTGTCGGACGTAGGGCTTCCCCGCTTCCCCCCAGCTGCTTCCATTCTCTTCGTTCCAGCGCTTTTCCTCTCCAGTTCTTGTCAGATCCATCTAGGTCGTCTGTCCATCTAGTTTTCTGTCTTCATCTATTGCGAGTGCCGTGTCTTGGTATCCAGAATGTAGGTTTTGTTGTCCAACGATTGTCCATTCTCCGGGTGAGATGTCCTGCCTAGATCCATTTCAGTTTGTTGATGGTTTCCAGGATGTCTCGCACTTTTGTTCTTTCTCTGATCCACTGAGCCGTTTTGCGATCTTTCCAGGTAATACCAGGCATGTTCTTGCATGTGCCCGCTACATGGTTCTTAGTTTCAAAGCGAGTTCTTTCGTTAGATTCCATGTTTCTGAACCGTAGGTGACTATGGACAGAATGCATTGATCGCAGACTTTTCGTGGAGGACAGTTGGAATTTTGTCATTCTTGAAAACCGAACTTGCTCTTCCAAACGCTTGCCAGCCATGTTTTACAATGCACGGTCAAATTAATCAAAACATAAAAGAAAAAAATTTGTAAGAAGTCTTGAAACCTTTACATGACGGGCACGATGGTGGGTAAAGGGTTGGAGGTTTTCCTGATCTCCTAGGTCAGCATGTGTACAGAACTGTTGATGCCGAAATTCGCATTGTGTGTATATGCACGTTAAAGATCCTGTGAGTTATGTCACTTTCGCGTGGCTTATGGCAACATGAAACCACGCAGCATGCACGCCCACCAAAGAAGAAATATATAGACTGCGCAGCAACATAAACAGTAGGCAGTGTGGGCAAAAGTGTGTATACATGCACTCCTAAAATCGAAAGGATAAAAGAAATAGATGACGAAATAATGATATTAATAACTAAAAATAACAGCAACAACAACAACAACAGCAACAACAACAAAGCAAAACAAAACACACAACAACAACAACAACGAAAAGCCGTTACATTAATGTATTTTATGTATTTTAACTGCACGTCCTATGCAGCTCGGTAGTTTTGCACAAAAGCTTGCCTAACCTTTTATTATATATTTTTCGTTGCAGACAGTATAATTCATAGCAGTGTAGTTATGTACCTCTGCTATTTGTTGGTAGTTGTAGGTTGTAAACTTTTCAGCATTATGCATTACCAAGTGCTCATAGCGAACTTGCTTGTCAATGACAGTAAGTAGACATGAAAAAACAACCGGTTGTGACTATTTTGTTTGTTAACTGCTGTGAAGATGGATAGATGTACATCATTCGGAAATATGAAAACCGAAAATAATCGGGTCAAACATTCAAGAGCTGTTTCCTTTAGCAACCGTCCCGAGGAAGGCTTAGACAGCATGAGATACAGAGTGAGTACGGCTGTGTACAAGTTCGGATGTTGGTACACTCAAAAAAGCATGGTGTCAATCAATAAATAGATAAACAATAGATAAACTGGATTTTGGGTTTTGTGTCTCTCACTCCTTTCCGTACACACACACATACACACAGAGACATAGAGAGACACAGACACTGTCTCATCAATTTCGTCAGACTTGATCAGTGTTCTTCAGTCATTAAATTGGTGGTAGTCGTACACGTCCCCACAGACAGACAGTGAATCAGTGAGAGGGACCCTAACAAAGAACACAAGGGTTGGGAGACGGTGAAGTGGCTGATAGTGGCTGTCAGGAGTGTCAGTCAGTGACTTCATTCATCCAGCGCCACCAGCCTCTTGGTCCCTATATGACCGGCCACATACAACTGGGGCGTGTTGCATAGAGCTGTTAGAGGCTAGGAAGATCTTGCAAGCGAGTGAAGCTAGCGCCGTTGGAAAACAGCAGTTTTCAGCCTACCAAAGCCAAACGTGAAAGACAGTAACGTTGCGAGGCTGGCAGATCTATATTGCCGATTAATGGCCAAGTAAATTATTCGCCCCAAACAGGCCTATCTGTATTCTGTGGCAGGCTTCCTTTTGCTAGCTCTTGCAGTTAATTAGCAAGCAGATGTTAAGATCAACATGCTGAATGTGCTCACATCAAAATTAATAATGATGACGACGGCCTGTTCTTTGCTTTGACCTAGTTTGAAGGTGAATTCCTTATGCTTTGGAACAAACGTAAACATTTACATTCAAAAAATACATTTACATTGTTTTGTTAAAGGCACCACCTGTCAATAATATTATGAAGAGAAGCAGTTTTCAGAGATCAGACGTTAACAGGGTGCATCGTTTCTTTGGCGGCTTAGTTTCTGGCTCGCTATTTGTTGTTATTTGCTCCATCCGGTAAACCTTTGTGTGTTTTAAGTTTTATAGACATTGATCAGTTGTCACTGTCTTTGCCACAAAAAAGCCACTATCGCTGTTGCCATAGACAGATAACTGTTGGCCGATGGTTTGTTATGAGCAGTTTATGGCACCTCTATGAGTGGCTCAGTCTCTTCGTCAAAGGAGGCAACTTTTTAAATTTAGCGAGGAGCCACTCAGGGGGTTGCATGCAAGCAAGAAAACATGGCGGTAGTTTTGTTCTGGTTGGCTTTTTGTTTTGACTACGTTGTGTTTTTCAACGGTTACGTCATGAAAGCGTATGGGGGATTAGCGATGGTGTCAAGTGTCCTTGGCAGGATAGCATTTTGTGACGCATGTTATCTGGATTTTATGAGATGTTCAGAGAGCCAGATGTATGGTCACCAAACGTACGCCTGTGTGCGTGTGTTTGTGTGCTCACTTGTTTTCCTCTTGGCAAGTTTTTCTCGCGTAGCTCGGCGTGTGTGCAACACCTCTCACGCCTACTACATTTTGTAACTGGGAGTCTGGCTTTAGGGGCTGTCCTGGGCCGGAAATGAAGAGGAAGGGGCCCGATGGGTTGGCTAGTTTCTGTGTCCTTTGGCAACGTCCTGCCTCTCTGTGTCCCTTTAGTGCCTGTCTGTCCCTTTACAGTTTCTCTCTCTGTCCCTGTCTGTCTCGTTACCCAGGCTCAGTGACCCGACCACGTCCATCCGTCTGTGTGCACTTACTGTGTTTTCCGAAACTGTAGTCCTCAGCCCTGGCTTGGCTTATCCGCCCACTCAAATGAACTTTAATAACTGACAAACAAGTTGTTTTGTTACTGTTGTTTAGTTAAAGTCCAGCCGACTGCGTAGAGACATATCAGGGTTATAAACATTTCAAAACACATATACATAACTTCAACAGGAAAAAAAGTAAAGAAAATTAAGTACACATATCAATACATTCTTTTAAATAATCTAAGGAGATGCCCCTGGCATTGACCACTCCGTCCCATTTATAATACAGGGGATTTAAGAAAACATACTAAGGACACTAAAACATATAAAATGGGCCCAAGTTACGTAAAATTGCTTCTGCATGTCTCACTTCCCTAGAGCCAAAAATACACTTAATACATGTACCCAATTATCAATCATAAGAGACAGTACGTAAGACTTTATCGAACACATACATATGAATGGACCAGCAAGGCAAAAAAAAAAAAAAAGATAGAAATGACAGAAAGCAAAGAAACAAGGCAAAAACAAAGAGTGACAGAAAAGAGGAAATTTCTAGTACAGAATTTCTGAAAGGTAGATACTATTTATACTGAAAGAGCCCCCGGCATCCCCACGGGGGGTGACAAACAAGTAAGCTTGCCTTCACATGGCACGTGTATAAACAGTTGTGCACTTTACCGATGTAGCCTTCAGCATGTATTTATTCACTCATGATCATGCCAGTCACGCCGGCTGCCTATTTACAAAGACCAGGAATCAACAAGGTTGATGATTAAATGCTGTTTTTGTTATTTCATGAGAGGTCGTACCCCCGTACCATCAGCAGCAGCAACAATCAATACAGAAAGCAGTTGTCTAACTACAGAAATCAAAGCCTACAACATCATTTCAGAGAGCAGCTCTACAACATCCTCAGATGACAAGGCTCCCACAACACAGCAGAGGACAACCCCCCCCCCCTCCCCACAACATCGTAAGAGACAAGTCTCAGCAAAGGGTACGATCTGCCTATCGCGACAGAATGTGAGACCAACATGGCAGAGATTAGAACCTCAGAATACAGAGGTAAGGGCTCCATCGTGGCAGAGAGAGTAGGTCTAAACTGCAGAGGATAAAATCTGGCCACGATGTTGTTTTTTGGAGTTTAACGTCGACGCCCACATAAGCGATACGGTGGACGGATAATCTTACCTGGAATATCTTACCTGCAATCAGAGTAACACAAGACAAATAAAGACGACAATCCTACTAGCAATCAATCAACTGACGCAATCTATTGTGGCCACGATGGACAGTGGCTTTGCTTATACGCTCCGTATCATTCGATCGTATATTGAGGACCATGTTCGCCAACCATCGTGTGGCACGGCACATAATGATCATGATCTTACCATCACGGATTTGTTGTATTCTTGACCATTGAACACTCGTGATCGCACTGGCTGTGGCGTCATTTTGGGGGCCATCATATATGTGTTCACACTGACGTTGGTCATCCAATGGCAAGGCAGTCACAAGACAACAACATGCTTACTCAAGATAGTCTCCTAACAATTACAGTTGTATGTAATATAATTGCATATCGACTGTGCTGAGTCCGTGTTAGTGAAAGGGAAGGTTATATTATTTCAAAGAGTCCCCTCAGCGGACATGTTAAATTCTTTGGTAAGCTATATCGCCTTAACCACTCCCAATTATTATCGTCACAACGATTACATAATCGCTTATCTCAATCCCACTACACAATTCAGGTGGAATGTCTGGCTTGGTCACTTGATATGTGTAAATACCTGATTCAGCAATCCATTTAGACATAAACAAAAGTCGTACCTTGCCACCGGGCGGCATAACACGATATGTCACACCGGCTGTTCGGGATAGAACATAGGCGCGCACACACTCGAATGCTTTAAACCGTGCGAGCAACGCCCCTCCACCTCCCGTCGCCACCGCGCGATCGAGCGTGCACGCGCGCGCGCATACACACTCACACACACATACACATACACACACACGCGTGCGCGCGCGCGCGCGCGCGCACTTGTATACGTACGCATACCCTTGCACTTCAATTTCTGTTACACACACACGCACCCGCACGCATGCACACACATACACTAAAGTGTGCTCGCACACGCACACATATGCACACCCTCGCCCTACCAGTCTCTCTCTCTCACACACTCACACGCACGCACGCACGCACACACACACACACACACACACAACACACACACACACACACACACACGCAACACACACATGCACGCAGGCACGCACGCACACACACATACACACACACATCGTCACAAATCTTTCCCATGGTCGATTTTCATGCGAAACCGAAAACAGTTCCACAATGGATATCATAATTTCTTTTGCAGTTCACAGCACAACAATGCTTCCTATACACAGGGGGAGGGGACAGGGGGGGGGGGGGATAAAGTCACTCCGGACGATCGAAACTTGATTTTGTTTTGCAAAATGAACAGTACACAAACACAATTGGAGATGCGAAAGCACTTACAAATCTGCACAAGATTTCACGCTGTTCATCTGATGTGTAAAATGTTCGATAAGCAAATGGGAGCGAGGTGTTGCCTTGCTATGGATGGGGTGAGAGAGGAGCAGTAGGGGGCAGATTGTCACACCATATGAACGGAGCACGTCCGGTTCGCCTGTTCCTGTTTTGCCTATTGTTGAATGGCGCGGCCACCCCCCTATTGGTCTTTTTGAGAGTTTGGCTCTTTGTCCCGTTTCGCCTATCCGCCTTTCCCGTTTCGCCTGATCAGGTTCTCTCTCCCTCTCAAACACGCACACACACGCACACAGTCGCACACACACACATACACACTGACAGAGAGAACACACACAGAGACACAGACACACACACACAGACACACAACAGACACACAGCACAGACACAACACACACACACACTCACACATACACACACACACACACACACACACACACACACACACACACACACGCACACACACACGCACACACACACACACACACGCACACACACACACACACGAACACACACACACACACATACAGAGAGAGAGGGAGAGAGAGAGAGAGACAGAGAGAGAGACAGAGAGAGAGATGATACACTATGAGTGTGAAGTTAAAGGATGTGACACATCACGCAAAAATAAGGCAAAGATGCAAAGTTTTAATTTTTAATTTAACTGTTCAGCGTCAGACAGATCGCCAGCAGAGCTAAAAGGCGTGAACACACATGCAAAATGAACGTTCAGTGAAGCTGAAAACAGTATGAATTTGGGGAGAGGTTCTCTCTCCGAGCTTTTGGATAGCGCATTACACGCATTTAACTTTTAGATATATGCTGCAATTTAGACATAAATGGAATAGACGTGCAAGTGTACGTGCGTGCAAGGTGTGTTGTAGAGTGGTTTTTATGTAAACATAGCGCATCGGGATCATCAGCAAATTAGGATCTATAGGCAAATCGGGATTAGGCCAATCGGGATGACACATCATACAAACAGTCTCCCTTCCCCGTCGATTCCGACACGTAGCTATGACCATGAAACTGATTCGTCTTTGTTCACATTTTACAGAATGGCGATCTATCAAGGTAAATGTTTGTACCAATATCATTGTTTCCTGTCGATGTTTTGATCAGTATAATGCTTCTAATAACATTTGCGTTCACATTTCCCCACTGGACGAGTGTGTAACGAACCCTCAAACAAAGAAAATCTGGCATCTTTCTGTCTGTACATAGTGCGTACGTTGTCTCTTGCTGCATCTGTCTTTCCGTTTCTCTGTCTTTTTCTCTCACTTCCTATCAGTTTTACATTTCCTTATTCTCAAGAAGAGAGAAGCAGAACGAAAAAAAGCAGGAATAACTATAAAAGAAACAAAACCGTCAGAATGGTTAATTCTCCCACAAACAGGCAGGGCGTTTTTGTTTTGTTTCGTTTTTTGTTTTTTTGTTTGTTTGTTTTTTTTTTGACACAAGAAATAATGAAAATGAGTGAGAGAATGTCGGATGCAAAGCAGGCCGTTTGAAGGGGTCATAATTCTTCAGGGAAAACCCGACAGTTTGCCTCCCAACACTGGCATAGCCGGCTGTTTCCTTGTTCAAAATTACTATCCCATTGTGCAGAATAGTGTGTAAGGGAACGATAGTGTATGTGTGTGTTGCTGCTGCTAGACGCACACCAGTCGCTTTGTATGTCTTTTTAATGGGAGAAATCTTGTTTGCTAGAGGAAAAGTGCTAGTGATGCACAGAATCATAAATACTGACATATATTGAAACACTGTCATATGCATGTGCACGCACACGTGCACGTACGAATTCATCTGGATGAATATAGATAAGTAAAATAATGTACGCAAGATTAAAATTGTACGCATTTAAAATATAATATCCTCAGCTGTTATACTTATACTTAATGCTATACAGTCCGCATTCAACATGATTTTGTTGCAAAATACCACGGGCCTCGATTGTATCTACATGTCTTTGCAAGAAAAAGAAAAGCATTGGGGAAGACACAGACAGTTTTCACATAGTAAACCCTATGTGCAACACCCAGATTTATCGCAGACAATGAATTGTCCATTATTATAAAAGAAAGAAAGAAAGAAAGAAGAAAATTGGGGGGAACAAAACAAGCAGACTTAAACAGGCTTTTATCGCTGATTTGGTAAAGTATTGAAGGCCTATCTCAGAAAATATTTACATACATTATGATGTATATTTTGTTGTCACATTGGATTTACCATATAAAATGCGCGCTGTTCTCTCTGGACAGGCCATGTCGCCGTAGTGCAGCGCCACCCACTTTTCTTTCAGTTTTCTGGATGCATGTATTTCTGTGCACTTACCAAACCGTACTTTTTGTACATACTTTTGTTATCGGGGACAACTTTTTGTTGTTGTGTCGGGATCTTTAACATGCCCTGAGCGCGTGTTGCACATAGGGTTTACTTTATCGTCTCATCCGTGTATACAGTACACGAACTGTAGAAAAAAAAAAGACACCCGTCGTAGTCCTGAAACGCAAATGTAAAATGATATGGAAGGACTTGACTTATAAGCTATGAGACACTTCTTATGGGAAATGATGGATATTTGGAAGTTGTAAATGTGTTGAGATGTGACACGTCCGGTCATACTGACTTCATGTTAATGTAAGACCAATTTGGATTCCTCTAACAAACAAAATGATAAAGAGCATGTTTACAGTAAACGTAGGATTACACGCACTCTCTCTCTCTCTCTCTCTCTCTCTCTCTCTCTCTCTCTCTCTCTCTCTCCTCTCTCTCTCTGTCTCCCTGTCTCTGTCTCTGTCTGCCTGTTTCTCTCCCTTCTCTCTCTCTCTGTCTCTCTGTCTCTGTCTCTCTGTCTCCCTGTCTCTGTCTGTCTGTCTGTCTCTCTCTCTGTCTCTGTCTGTCTGTCTCTCTCTCCCTTCTCTCTCTCTCTCTCTCTCTCTCTCTGTCTCTCTGTCTTCTTGTCTCTGTCTCTGTCTGTCTGTCTCTGTCTCTCTCTGTCTCTGTCTCTGTCTGTCTGTCTGTCTCTCTATTTCTCTCTCTCTCTCTCTCCCTCTCCCTTCTCTCTCTCACACAACCCTTGTCTTTTGGATGAGGCGATTAACGGGGATCTTCTGCGCGGCATGCACTTAACGGATTTGAAGGAATCCGCGGCCACAAAATGGTTGTCCCTGGCAAAATTGTTATTGGAAGTCCACTTTAATAGAGAAGTAAGTAAACACACATGCGCGCGCACACACACACACACACACACACACACACACACACACACACACACACACACACACAACAACACACACACACACACACACACACACAGAACACACACACACACACACACACACACACACAGAGACACACACACGCACACACACACACACACACACACACACACACACACCACACACACACAACACACTCTCTCTGTCTCTCTCACACCACACACACACCCACACCCACATACACACTCACACACACACACACACACACACACACACACACACACACACACACACACACACACACACACACACACTCACACACACACACTCCCCCTCCCCGAAAAATCCGTCATGAAGCGTTAAAATACAACAGAATACATATAGTAGGCCTACAGTACCGTAGAACACACGAACAACGCAGCAGCATCACCACCATCGTTGTCACCATAATCACTAGCCAGGCCAGCACTCCACCACAACCTCCCCCCCCCCCCCCCCCGCATGGCAGCACATCACCTCATCATCTCTTGTAATCATCAACAAGAACCATAGCAACAACAATACTGAAGATCAGCATCTCTGCTAGGGGGACTGGACCGGAACAGTCAGTAGCACGACAGTGGTAAGTTTACCTTACGTACAGTTAGTTCCAAGACATTGCACCAATCAGGAAAGAGTTGGGGCTGGAGATCGAAGGGGAAGATTTCCCTTCTTTAAGAAAATGAGAGAGAGGGATGTGGTGGGTGGTGGTGGTTGTGATGGTGGTGCACGAGACTGCAAAGACTGATGCCTTGAAGCCAGTCCTAGTGCCGTGGTACTGGCCGTTTTGGGACTGCCAGTCGAAATGGATGCAGAACTGAAAACCACCAGTAAATAAGTCTTCGGTGTCAAGTCAGCGATGCGCCAGAGTGATAAAGCCAGAGAAATGGAGCTAGGGAAGAGGGAGGGAGGTGGGGAGAGAGAGGGATGGAGGTAGCCAGCGAGGGAGCGAGGGAGAGAGAGAGAGAGAGAGAGAGAGAGTGTGTGTGTGTGTTAATTTTATTTGATTCAGTTTTACATCAGCATCTACCTCAGCTAATATGGCCGATGTGTATAACCGTCCCAAGGAAAGGATAAAAGGAGGGGGGTGGGGGATATCTCATTTATTTCCAGACTGACATCACCACATCTCCAGCGGGCTCCAGTAGCTCAGGTGGTTTGAGCTTCGGATTCACATGCTAATGGTTGCGGGTTCGAACCCCGGGGTGCACTGTATAGGATTAGATAGCCCCCCCCTCCCCCCACTTCCCTGGGATGGTTATCCCCGTCGGCCATATCACCTGAGGTGCGTGTCGACGTAAAAACTGAACCAAACCACCAGATCTCCACTAAACATGGAGAGAGAGAGAGAGAGAGAGAGAGAGAGAGAGAGAGAGAGAGAGAGAGAGAGAGAGAGAGAGAGAGAGGAGAGATCTGACATTTTATTTGTTAGCGGTAGAAGTTATTAGCTAGAAGCCATTTTCAATTTTGTCGTTGCGTGCATGTTGGAAGCTTTCATGTTTTCATAAGCCATTCACTGACATGACTTTAACGGGCATATTTTATATTCTGCAAATGCACACGAAGGGGTGCAACGACACAGTTCTTCGCCTCTACCACGGGTGAGAAAATGTGTCAGAACTGCTTCGCTCGCGACACGATTTCTCACCTCTGCACCCGGGTGAGAAATCGTATTAGGAGTGGGCATGTTGGTCGTTTACACGTAACTACACTGAAGTCGATTTTGGACCATTGTGATATATCAAGACTCATCTACACACTTGCCTCATACTTTCTCTTTTCCCACATTTGTTGGAAAACTTTTAAGATCGTCAGGAGGAAAAGATATCTTGTGTGGATGTCAGTGTGTATGTGCTTGTAAGTCTGTCTGTCTGTCTGTCTGTCCAAACGCATCTGTATCTCAGTATCTTACGAACCGGTATCTGTGAAATTTTGAACATAAAGACAATTTCTTATGAGCTTTCGATTTATATAGAAATTGATGACCTAGTTCAGCGTCACAAGGCCCATGAGGTCAAAACGATCATATTGCTCATTTCTCCGTAACCAGAACAGGAACGTCAATAAAATCTGACGCACAAACAAACAAACAAACAAAAGCAAAAAATAAAACAAAAAAACAACAAAAACAAAACACACACACAAAACAAACAAACAGAAAACAAACAAAAAAACAACAACAACAAAAAACTTGCCCTTAGCAATAATCTGTATACTTTTATTGACATCGCCAGAGGTCAAGGTTGAGAGAGAGGAAATTTCGCTTTTCCCCCGTCATTTTTGTACATTAAAAAATTTTTCGTGTTCAAAGCGTGTGTTTAGAGTAGACTTTACGGCACATTGCAGAAAGCAGATCTAAACTAGACTCAAAGGGAACATAATTTGAGGGAATAGGCTTCAAAAGGAATAGACTTTACGAGACGCCTCCATCGAAACCAAGATAAAGACAAAACACCATGGACGAAACCCTTGAAAATACCCCTACTGGATAAAACACCAGAATGTGCTCTCATTTTGTAACAGACGAGGATTTGATTTGTCTGATTTGTCTAACACTTAAGGGGAGAGAGAGAGAGAGAGAGAGAGAGGAGGAGAGAGAGAGAGAGAGGAGAGAGAGAGAGAGAGAGAGAGAGAGAGAGAGAGAGAGAGAGAGAGAGAGAGGATTGGATGCTTTTAGCACATTTCTACAGTTTACCTTTTATGCCATTTTTGCGTAATACAGGCCAGAGTAAGTTTCTATTAGTGAAATCGAACGCCTTCTGGACATCAATAAAAGCTACACGAAGTTTGCGATTATGTGAGAATTGTTTCTGTGTTGGAGATAATAAAGTGAACATATGATCCAAAGTAGAATATCCATTTTGAAATCCTGCTTGATGACCACCGGGATATTATTTTCTTCTGTCCATTCTTGTCATCTGTTGTCGATTGTTGTACTGAAAAGTTTCATACTTACGTCATTAAGACAAATACCTCCATAACTATTTGGATTGTTGATATCTCCTGTTTTAAAGAGTGATAAAATGATGGACGCACACCAGTTTTCGGGAAACTCACAGTTATCAAAAATTGCATTAAGCAGTTTAAAAAACTGTACAACTGGTCACTAGTGTTTAAAAATTCACTAATAATTCCATCAGGACCAAGCTTTCTCCCCCCCCTCCTCCCCCCTCGTGGGGATGCCGGGGGCTCTTTCCGTATAAACAGTATCCCCACCTGGAAATTGTGTGTTAGAAATGGCCTCTTTTCTGTCACTCTCTTTGTTTCTGCCATGTTCCTTTGCTTTGTGTCATTTCTTTCTATCATTGTTTTTTTTTTTTTGCCTTGCTGGTCCATTTACCTGTGTGTCTTCGATAAAGTCTTACATACTTTCTCTTAGGAATGATAATTGTGTACATGTATTAAATGCATTTTTGGCTTTAGGGAAGTGAGATATGGGGAAGCAATTTTAATTAATTTAGGCCTGTTCCAAATAACCTTTTGTCGATTACAAATACACAACAGTGAATGTATTCATTTACACGAACACTTTTTACGAAGTGAAGAAATTCATATTCATATTCATACATTCATAGTCTATTCGTTTCTTTTGTCAGACTGGATTTACCATGCGAAACTGGGGCTGTTCTTCCCTTTGAGAGGGCATCGCCGCAGTGCAGCGCCACCCAATGTTTTACCAAGACTTTAGAAATGCAAGAAGTTAATTGGCCTTCAGGGGGAGGGATCTTGGAAATCAACCTATTTTAATTAGACGAGAACACCTCCTGAACATCTTCCTTGGTTAGACATTTTTTTTTTTTTTTTGAGAGAGAGAGGAGGAGAGAGATGGGGAGTGGGGAGAATCGTGCCGTGTGAGAAATCGTATCGTAACGAGGGGGTTTAAGCACTTGAAGGTCTGCACACATGCTGATTGGGAGACGGTAAAATTCTCCACTCTTTACCCACCAGGCGGACATGTTTTGGCGGATCGAATCCAGGACCCTCGGACTGGAAGTCAAAAGAGAGAAAGAGAGAGAGAGAGAGAGAGAGAGAGAGAGAGAGAGAGAGAGAGAGAGATAGAGAGAGAGAGAGAGTGAGAGAGAGAGAGAGAGAGAGAGAGAGGAGAGAGAGAGAGAGAGAGAGGAGAGGAGAGAGAGAGAGAGTGTGTGTGTGTGTATCGTTATGGAGTGTATTGTCTGTCCAGAAACATCGTACAATGAAAGAAAGATTGATTATCGATAGCATCGTTACTTTCTGCTGTGGAAGCATTACAGCTATACGGTTACCTGACACGCACGCACACACAAACATAACGCACGCACGCACAACACACCACACACACACACACACACACACACACACACACACGCGCGCGTGCGCGCGCACGCACGCACGCACGCACGCAGGCGTGTAAACGCAAGTATACACATATACACGCAGGTCGGCATCCATGTCGACGCCCACACACACATGTACACGCGCGCTCGCACACACAGACAGACAGACACAGACAGACAGGCAGACAGACAGACAGACAGACACACACACACACAGAGACAGACACAGACACAACACACACACACACACACACACACACGACACACACACACACACCACACAACACACACACACACACACACACACACACACACACACACACATACACACACACACGCACGCACGCATGCACGCACGCAGGCGTGTAAACTCAAGTACACAATATACACGCAGGTCGGCATCCATGTCGACGCCCACACACACATGTACAAGCGCGCTCGCACACACAGACAGACACAGACAGACAGGCAGACAGACAGACAGACACACACACAGAGACAGACACAGACACACACACACACACAGACACACACACACACACACACACACACACACACACACACACAACTCACACACACACACAGCAAGATTTCTACAGAGAGAGAGAGAGATGAGAAGAGAGAGAGGAGAGAGAGAGAGAGAGAGAGAGAGAGAGAGGAGAGAGAGAGAGAGAGAGAGAGAGAGTTGCTTCGCTTACTCATGTCTCGATGACATCATGTTCAAATGTGGATCTCATTGATTGTGCCTTTTGTTCAGTTTAACGGTTTCACAACTGAATGAAGAAAACGTAAAGGATCTCGTTAGTCTTCAGTCCACACGGATTCATGTTCTGTAACAAGTGTTATCCAATGCTTTGCGGGAGATTGTTTCTTATCGACCGGATAGAGGTGTGTGTCTGTCTGTATACGTGCCTGTGACAAAAATGTGTTGACAAAATTGTCAAAGTTGTGTGTGGATGGGTCTTTAGGAAATTTGAGTCAAATATTGTTTGAGTTGGAGAGGAATTGCGAATACATAAACATGCAGGAGAAGATGTCAAGCTTAAGATCACACGGACGAAAAAGTGCCCAAAACTGCTGTTTTTGAGGAAGGTATGATCAGCACTTTCTCAAGAACCTATGACGACATTGTTTTCCCTGTTGACAGTTTATCATTGTTTTCGCTTTATATATAATTTATTTCATCTGACCCTTCTTCAAAGTCATGAAAAGTAGAAAATCGGGATTTTTCTGTCATAGTTTTTGCATAGAAAGAGAGATGGTAAGAATTACTTGATTGTCTTTTTTTCACTTCACTGGGTAGGCAGTCTGACACTTACTCTTTATGTAAATGGGTTCCTGATGCTAACAGAATTTTATTTTAGATCAGGATGAAAACCTGGCATGGTGCAAATCATGTAGTGCATCCGCTTTTTGCTTTTCGTATTCCATTTTCTAGTTTCTTCATGTATCGTTTCGTTACATTCGTTTGTCTGTTTCTGTTTTTGTTTGTTTTTGATTTATTGTTACTTTTTCCCTGTCTTCCCCACTTTCTGGAAATTCTGTGCTAGACATTTCCTCTTTTGTGTCAGTCTCTTTGTTTCTGCCTTGCTCCTTTGCATTCTGTCATGTCTTCCTATCCTGTATGTGTTCAGTAACGTCTTACATACTTTCTCTTAGGACTGATAATTGGGTACTTGTATTGAGTGCATTTATGGCTCTTGGGAAATGATATATGCGGAAGCAATTTCAGGTGATTTAGGCTCGTTTTTGTATATGTTTTCGTGTCCTTAGTTATGTTTTAATTTGTATTCGGGTATGTTTTTAAAATCCCCTGTGTCATAATTTGGATGGAGTGGTCAACGTTAGGGGCATGTCCTTAGATTATGTGAACGAATGCATTGAAACATGTACTTAATTTTCTGTTTTTTTTTCCTTGTTGAAGTATTGTGTATGTTTTGAAACGGTTATAGCCCTGATATGGCTCTACGCAATAGCAACAATAAGGATAACGATTTCTCGCTTATAGTATTTTGTACTTCTTAAAGTATTAAAATTTCCCTTGAAGGAGGAAAGGGACTTTATTTGTATGGCATGACCATTAACATTTTTTTTCATTGTTGATGTAGCTGCTGCTGTTCTTGTTTCTATTCTGATTCTGTACTGTCTTCATCGGATGAGATTCGAGATAGAAACTACCGCGTTTATAACCCATCTCTCCTTCCCTCTCTCTCCTTCTCTCCCTTTCTCTCTCTCTCTCTCTCTCTCTCTCTCTCTCTACACACACACACACACACACACACACATACACACACACACACACACACACATACACACACACACACATATATATATATATATATATATATATATATATATACACACATATGTATGTATATATATGTATGTATATATACATGTGTATATATTTATATATGTTTGCGTGTGTGCGCGCGTGCGCGTGTGTGTGTGTATAGACTTATTGTCTTTTCTGTGCACGTGCTTTTTCCTCTCTTTATATATACATATAGACATATATATGTGTGTGTGTGTATATATATATATATAGATAAATATATGTAGGCCCATATATTTATCTATATATATATATATATATAGGAGAGAGAGAGAGAGGAAAAAGCATGTGCACAGAAAAGACAATAAGTCTTCTTACATTTTACCCAAACTTTCGGCGGGATACCCGTCAGCCTCATCGGGACTTTATTCATTACACACACACACACACACACACACACACACACACACACACACACACACACACACACACACACACACACACACACACACACACACACACACACACACATGTGTGCTGTGATATATATCTATATATATATATATATATAATATATTATGAAACAACAACAAAACAAAAACAACAACAACAACAACAAAAAACCCACCACCACAACAACAAACAAATAGAAACAAAAACGACCATAGAAACATTGATTCAGTGTGAACAAAAGTACAATACCTTTTCCTTCTCTGTAGTATTTGTATTCTGGTACCGTCGTCGTTTATTTTGGTGAGGACCGTATATTTTATTGTGTTTGTTTTATATTCCACCTCCAGTTACTCGTCATTGTTCTTCTTGGCCATGTTTTACTACGTGTCTGTCCATTCATAACCGCAGCGTAGTATTGTTTACTCGCAGAGTATGCACGAGTCTTCTTGTGTGCGTGCGTGCGTGCGTGCGTGTGTGGTGTGTGTGTGTGTGTGTGTGTGTGTGTGTGTGTGTATGTGTGTGTGTGTGTGTGTGTGTGTGTGTGTGTGTGTGTAAATTTGATGTTATTTTGACAATGACAGAATATTCCTGGCTGCGATATCATTTCTAATTTTAGCTGATAAACCATTGCAGCATCTTCCACATCTGATACAGTGCTGACAATTTCAAAAGAACTAGCGATGTACAACATTAATCCTCTCACCATACGCCAGTATTCTGAATAGAAACTATTCAGCAGTAACATTACCTATCGAGATTGCTCCCTAAAAAGAATGTCACAAAATTAAAGAGATTGCTCTCTAAAAATAATGTCACAAAATTAAAGAGATTGCTCCCTAAAAATAATGTCACAAAATTGAAGACATTCAGCTTAAGTGGCTGCATACTTGGCACACACACACATGCATGGGGATATTAAAGCACGACAAAAGAAATGTCTGTGTGTAAACAAGAGACTCCATGCTCATTTCCTGTTTTCATGTATCTGCATATTGTGGTTTGCTTGGGAGAGGGGAAATATTATATATTTTCACCACATTGAGATTACAGACATTTAAGTATCGTTTGAAACTCAAAAAGAAAGTAATAACGGGTGTGTTATTTCATCATATTGTTTTGCTTGTTGACTAAACCATTTATGAATTCAAGAGAGATCAACGTCTACCGAACGTACTTGTTTCAGAAATGTTCTTACTTGCATACAAAACAGGAAAACAAACAGTAGGATGGTTTGTGCGACGAAGTTCTACAGTGTCATTTATAGAGCTTCAAAAGAGTTAATATGATTCATGAGTTTGAAGACGAGTAATTCAAAGATCTGTCCATGATATCAATAAATTGATAAACACAATTATATTCTCTTCATTGGTTGATCACAACATTATTTATACGTGCGATTTATTCGCTCACCAGCACTAGCTATTTAGTTATATAGTGTCAGTACTCGTGTGTATGTTCATGTTTTGGAGTATGTATGAAACGGAAACAGAAATAGGGACAGAACCAGAAAAACACGGGAACCACCAGGCCACGACTGCTTTGCCAGCCAGTGTATAATCACGTTCATGCCACAGAATGGTATGAAATAATTGACAACTAAAATCACATACTCTGTCTTCCTTTAGGTCTAACTTGAAGACGTAGCAGTAATTTTCACCCCATCTACATGCCCACCCCTTCGTCGCACCCCCCTCCCGTCTTCTCTGCCTGTACTTTTTCCCCTTCGAGTTTTTGCCATTGTGAGTGAATGCATTAGTGAGTGATGAGAATGTGCGCTTTGATTTGATTTGTATATCAAGGTTTGGCGCCATAGAAATGTCATTATTATTGTTATCCGAAGTGAATGTGTAGGAAATCACATAGGTATGTGCGTAGGCAAAGTGCTAGCTACTTTGCACAGATGTAGTGTCTGTATCTTGCACACCCATGTAAAATGAGAGAGGCAGCGCGTGCAACTTTGAAAAATCTGAGCAAACATGTTGACTTAAAAGAAACTTCAGTATTGTGTCAAATATCACTGCACATATATATATATGTAAAATGAGAGAGGCAGCGCGCGCAACTTTGATGAAAAATATGAGCAAACATGTTGACTAAAAAAAAAAAAACCGTCAGCATTGTGTCAAATGTCACTGAACTGTTCCAACGTGTATCACCAGATAATCATGTAGCCTATCACCAGGCTTAAAAACAAACAAAGAGGTCCATCAACCAAACGCAAACCAACCAGCCAACAAACAAACAAAGAACCAACCAACCAAACAAACAAAGGGCTGCGTCTTAAGGTCAGATTACATACTTTGTGGCCGAGACAGACCGAGTTGTATTCCGTAACTAGCGTCATGTCTCCATATCTCCATGTGCGCCGTCTGGACAGGGTTGTCTCGTTTTGTTCTGTTTTTCGTTTTGTTTTATTGTGAACTGTCGTTTTGTCGGGTTTGTTTGTTCGTTCCAGATCCGCACTTTTGATGTGAAAAGTTATAAACGCGCCGGCATGTGTGTGTGTGTGTGTGTGTGTGTGTGTGTGTGTGTGTGTGTGTGTGTGTGTGTGTGTGTGTGGTGTGTGTGTGTGTGCCGTCTAGTGTTAGAGTTTGTATGTTTGTTGATGTGCCTATCCATGCGCGTATACATTTCTGTGGTGTGTGCGCGAACTTGTTTTCAGTGTTTTACCACATACATACATACATACATACATACATACATACATACATACATACATACATACATACATACAAACAAACAAACATACATACATACATACATACATACATACATAATGTGCATATATACATATACAATGCTGGTGTGAGCCAACGATGATTGTTTGAATTATCACTGCAGTGTGTAATTTTCGCCAATAAATGGCATCAACATGTATAAATATAAATATATATATATAATACATAATATATATATATGCATATATATTTATGTACGTGTGTGTATACATGTATATATATATATATATATATGTATATATACATATATACATATATATATATATATATATATATACACACTCACATATATATTGACTGTTTCTCTATCTATCTATATATATACATGTGTATATGTATATGTATTTAATATGTGTATGTGAGAGAGAGAGAGAGAGAGAGAGAGAGAGAGAGAGAGAGAGAGAGAGAGAGAGAGAGAGAGAGAGAGAGAGAGAGAGAGAGAGAGGTTAACGACCGCTAAACACGTGGAAATAGATACGTTATTATAATAGTTATTTTCTATAGCTTCTTTAACAGAGTATTTCTGATAGTTCGCCAGTTTCATGACAGCGGTAGGTGTTGACATGCAGACTGTTTTCTTTAAAGTGTCTGCCTCTGGCATGCATGCCTTTGTGAAGCGCTGTGTGCTCTTGTGAGAGATGAATTACAGTGCAAGAAATCAGTGTTATCATCATTATCTAATCAGAATCAAGTCATCTGCCGGGGTTTGAATAAATCAGAACAGAACACAGACAATTACTTTATTTTTAATAGACGAAGAAAGACATCCCCAAAATACAGAGATAGAATTTGAAAAAACTAACAAATACGATATCTTTTTACACTTGACAAAAGGCCAGGACAAGGCTCTGTTAATTTCAATATCCTAGGCTTACATTTCAGTATTCACCCACGACTTCATGTGCAGTTTCATTGACGGCCTACGTCTTGGTATTCTACGTATAAAATTGACACGAGTTTTCTGCACGTTACTGTAAGGAT
This sequence comes from Monoplex corrugatus, assembly GCA_030674185.1. Lineage (NCBI taxonomy): Eukaryota > Metazoa > Mollusca > Gastropoda > Littorinimorpha > Ranellidae > Monoplex > Monoplex corrugatus. Next base: position 96,336,576 of record CM060305.1, on the reverse strand, counting down.
CATCATCATCATCATCATCATCATCATATCATGTGTCCTGCCGCGTGATGGTGGTGATCATGGCCCTTCACACGAATCTATCCCATGTCGCTGCAAGTACATGTGTAAGGATAGTCATGCATAAAATCATTGTGACATATCTGAACTTTTTTACTTTGCTGGTCCATTCACCTCTGTTGTTTTCATGAACTTAACATACTTTTTTGTCCATTAGGACTGATAATTGGGTACAAAACACACACACACACACACACACACACACACACACACACACACACACACAACACACACACACACGCAGACCACACACACAAACACACACGCAGACACACACACACACCACACTGTCTCTCTCTTTCTCACACACTCGCAGAGACACATACACACACACACAAACAAACAAACAAAGACACACACGCATGCACGCACGCACGCACGCACACACACACACATACTGTCTCTCTCTTTCTCACACACGCAGACACACACACACACACGAAGAAACACACACACACACACACGAAGAAAACACACACACACACACACACACACACATTGTGTCCTTAGTTATATTCATGCAGTTGCATTCAGTCTTTTTTAATCCTCTCGTTGATAAGTGGGCTGAATGGCCTACACAAATATCCTGCCTGAGACTTTGCGTAATGCAATGATCTGTGTACTTACTTTTCTTTTCCAATGTCATCGATGTGTTAAGATGTGTGTGTGTTTTATTTGAGATGGTCATAGCCATGATACAGCTCTGAACTGTCGGCGGGGCTTTAATTAAGTACTAAGAGTTATAGCCATGATACAGCTCTGAACTGTCGGCGGGGCTTTAAGTACTAACAGTTATAGCCATGATACAGCTCTGAACTGTCGTCTGGCTTTAAGTACTAACAGTTATAGCCATGATACAGCTCTGAACTATCGGCGGGGCTTTAATTAAGTACTAAGAGTTATAGCCATGATACAGCTCTGAACTGTCGGCGGGGCTTTAAGTACTAACAGTTATAGCCATGATACAGCTCTGAACTGTCGTCTGGGCTTTAAGTACTAACAGTTATAGCCATGATACAGCTCTGAACTGTCGGCGGGGCTTTAATTAAGTACTAACAGTTATAGCCATGATAAAGCTCTGAACTGTCGGCGGGGCTTTAAGTACTAACAGTTATAGCCATGATACAGCTCTGAACTGTCGGCGGGGCTTTAAGTACTAACAGTCATAGCCATGATACAGCTCTGAACTGTCGGCTGGGCTTTAATGTACTAACAGTCATAGCCATGATACAGCTCTGAACTGTCGGCTGGGCTTTAAGTACTAACAGTTATAGCCATGATACAGCTCTGAACTGTCGGCGGGGCTTTAAGTACTAACAGTTATAGCCATGATACAGCTCTGAACTGTCGGCTGGGCTTTAAGTACTAACAGTTATAGCCATGATACAGTTCTGAACTGTCGGCGGGGCTTTAAGTACTAACAGTTATAGCCATGATACAGCTCTGAACTGTCGGCTGGGCTTTAAGTACTAACAGTTATAGCCATGATACAGCTCTGAACTGTCGGCTGAGCTTTACGTACTAACAGTTATAGCCATGATACAGTTCTGAACTGTTGGCTGGGCTTTAAGTACTAACAGTAAGAATAATCTGGCCCGCGCGCATGTGACCTTGGAAATCATTCTTTCTATGCAGAAGTTCCTTACCCAGACGTAGCAATCGTATTACTATCAGATTCGGCGTATTGGTTACATTCGAAGATAATTTTCAACTGAGGCTGCATCCAGACTTGTGACATCTCTCATTTTGTCTCGTCTTGATTACTGCAATGCTGTCCTTTCTGGACAACCAGCTTCTCCTGTCCTCTGTCTGCAACGCTTTCAAAACACAGCTGCTCGTCTTGTCCTCAGAAAGAAAAAGTGTGATCATGTCAGTCTCTTCGTTCTCTGCACTGGTTGCCTGTTTTAAACAGAACTGAATATAAGCTGGATACCTTGTGTTAAACAGATCTGTTCACCAGTCTGCTCTATCATACCTTTGTGACATCATCAATACTTATACACCAGCTCGCGCTCCTTGCGCTCAGCATCAGATACTCTTTCCTTTGAAGTTTCTAGATTTCAACTATGAACTGTCGGTCAGCGTTCTTTTGCTGTCTCAGGACCGTCTACCTGGAATAGACCTCCACTCTCCCTTGGCCTAACTCCTATCCTTTCTGCTTTTAAATCCAATTTGAAAACCCACCTCTTTTCCCAGCACTGAATTTGACAAATATCTCTTTTCCTCAGTTTTTGTTTGTTTTTGTTTTGTTTTGCACATTGTGAGATAGTCTGCGTTGATTGCATGCGTATGTCTGGTGCGTGAGTGCGCTTTGATTTGAATTGACAAGATATGGCGCCATATGAATAGCCTACTGTATTGTTATCATTATTGTTATTGTTATTATTATTATTATTATTATTGTCATTAACAAGACTGGTCATCATTCAGTATACGAGTACTGCAAAAACAGACAGGTACAGATACAGCAGAAAGATTATATTGCATATTGGAGACATACGCATTACACTCAACTTGGAGAGTTTTGATTTTTCCCCTCTCTGAATGTAATCTTATAATCTGTAACATGAAGAGAAAAGCATTCATATATCTATCACTGATTGGCCAAAGCGGGCCAAAGCGAGGAAGTCACGGACAACTACATGAATTTTGGCCGATGACATAGAGTTAAACTGGTCAGGTTAGCTATGGTTTTTTGTTTGGTGTATACGAAGTTGACTATTTCCTGTGCCAAACATGCGTACATAAAATAACAACTGTTATAGGTATGAGTCTTTCTACTTACATGTATACGCCTATACATCTGCCTTATCAGCATTACACATATAATATCCAACTGTGTACACATTCACACGTATTTGATACATATCTTTATGACTTTATGAAATAGTTATGTTCAGGCTTAAAGAGCGAATAAAAATTTGTCAGAGTCCTAAGCATTAAGATCATGAAGTAAGGTATGTATATTTTTGTTGCTTGGTTGCTTTCTTGCTTGCTTCCCCAACCGAAATGAATGCTGCATAATAATCATAATTTTAGTATCTTTTATTTTAGTAAGATTAATAAGATGCTAATTCTAAATGAAGCCGAAAGATTGTTAAAATTTTCTTTTTTTCTATTATTTTTTTTCTATTTTGTTTTTTTTAATACCAGGGATCAACTGTTATGGTTTGTGTTTGGCGCACGCGCGCACACACACACACACACACGAACACATATATTTCAGTCTCAAACAGTTTTGCCTCAAAACATTGTAGTCTACGAAGCGGGATTAAAAACAATTCACGCACAGAAAGACGAACAATTCCATGTACCGAGAGTATTGTATTATTTGTGGGCTGTTATTTCAACGTGACAGTCGCCGTATTGTTCTCGTTTGGAACAAGCAGTATTATCCAGAAAACAACTTGATAGCCGAGCGCTTTTACAGCTTCGTCAGCCCGAACATACTCAACAGCTGAACAAAGACCCCCAAACTATAGGGCTCACGGTAACCGAAAAATGGACTGCTAACCTCATCAGAGAACAGGATATTACTGTGAGATCATGTGTCGAGCATAACTGGGCGACTAGTGGTGTTTATGTGTCCTTTCCACTCGGTACGATCGATCGACCCTTGTGTCAATTCTGCGCGCAACCAACCTAGCTGTTCCGAGGAGCCTTGGGCCGCCATCTTGGATTTTCCCACACACTGACACACACAGAGCTAGGCTACAGCAGTACAAGGAATGTGTAGCGTGTCCTCCTCGCTTGGAGGGCGAGGGAAAGGAACAAGCACCATCTATCATGGAGGCCAATGCTCGGCCACGCCGTGTCCCTGTTGGCTTACTCACAGCCTGCTAAAGCGGCTAGATGATCCAACCGCAAAGGGGAAAAATTAATAAAGTAAACTGAGGCCCCTTGGCTTTTTTCTTTTCCCGCGTTTCTTTTGTGGCGTGTAGCAAAAACCTGCAAGTCTACTTTTTGTCCTCCATAAGCCTTTTCTTCTGCAGTGGTGCATCGTGCTTAGTGAGAGATATTATCTTAAAAAAATCTGTTCGCAGGAAATATTTCCGTGCCCGGTTACGAAGTGGAGCAAGGGGGAAAAAAAGTGTACGTACGCACAGTGCGTCAGCGGATGAGCGGATGTGTACTTGTGTGAATAAGTAGTGTATATCGAGGCTACATCACTTCTCAACACAGTTGACGAGTTGTGCATGACCGCGCGACTTTCGATCGGAAAGTGTGCTGAAAGCAAACAGGCTGTGCAGTGTGTGTTCGCTGACCCCAATCCCAGCAAAATTCAAGGAAAAAAATAGTGGTGGAAAAATTGCAACCAACCAACACACCTTCGCTTTTTTTTTTTTTTTTCCTTTTTCGTTTGCTGGCTGTAGTGTGCCGACTGAGAGGAGGAAGGCAGAAGCCGCACCTTTTCGTTTTATCGGTGTGTGCGATACCGTGCTGACACACCACACCACACCACCACACCACACAGTCCCAGGCCTGCTGGATGGTAAAAAAAAAACCGTTCCCGAAATAGTCTGCACATTGCATAGACCACACCGTGTCTGTCTGTGTGTGTATGTGTTTTTGTGGTTTGCTCCCAGTTCCGTTCGATCTAAAAATGAATAATACGGCAGATCTCAGGGAGAAGGTGAGTTTGAAGGTTTTCACTGTGTTACAATGGTTGATAAATGTGTGTGCAGGTGCAGGACTTGAATTTACTTATTTGTGTGTTTATTTCAATTATTTATTTAAATGGTATGTTTAACTTCAGCCTACAAAACATAGGCCTATATAGGCCTACTGTATGTTTTTTTAAGAGTAATATATTTTTTCAAATAATCCTTCTCATTGGTTGTTGTTTTCAACATGTGGTGCGCGATGTTATTTCAGAGCGTGGAATGGATTGAGCTTAAGTTGTGTAGGCTATTTATTCAGGCCTGTTAATTTTCATGTCCTTAAGTTGTGTAGGCTATTCATTCAAGCCTGTTAATTTTCATGTCTTTTAGTTGTGTAGACTATTCAGGCCTTTTGATTTTCATGCCCTTAACTTGGCTTAAGTTGTGTAGGCTATTTATTCAGGCCTGTTAATTTTCATGTCTTTTAGTTGTGTAGACTATTTATTTATTCAGGCCTGTTAATTTTCCTATGTCCTTAAGTTGTGTAGGCTTTTTATTCAGGCCTGTTAATTTTCATATGTCCTTAAGTTGTGTGGGCTCTTTACTCAGGCCTGTTAATTTTCATATGTCCTTAAGTTGTGTAGGCTATTTATTCAGGCCTGTTAATTTTCATATGTCCTTAAGTTGTGTAGGCTATTTATTCAGGCCTGTTAATTTTCATATCCTTAAGTTGTGTAGGCTATTTATTCAGGCCTGTTAATTTTCATATGTCCTTAAGTTGTGTAGGCTATTTACTAAGGCCTGTTAATTTTCATGTCCTTAAGTTATGTAGGCTATTTATTCAGGCCTGTTAATTTTCATATGTCCTTAAGTTGTGTAGGCTATTTACTCAGGCCTGTTAATTTTCATATGTCCTTAAGTTGTGTAGGCTATTTACTCAGGCCTGTTAATTTCATATGTCCTTAAGTTGTGTAGGCTATTTATTCAGGCCTGTTAATTTTCATATGTCCTTAAGTTGTGTAGGCTATTTATTCAGGCCTGTTAATTTTCATATGTCCTTAAGTTGTGTAGGCTATTTACTCAGGCCTGTTAATTTTCATATGTCCTTAAGTTGTGTGGGCTATTTATTCAGGCCTGTAAATTTTCATATGTCCTTAAGTTGTGTAGGCTATTTATTCAGGCCTGTTAATTTTCATATGTCCTTAAGTTGTGTAGGCTATTTACTCAGGCCTGTTAATTTTCATATGTCCTTAAGTTGTGTATTCTATTTATTCAGGCCTGTTAATTTTCATATGTCCTTAAGTTGTGTATTCTATTTATTCAGGCCTGTTAATTTTCATATGTCCTTAAGTTGTGTAGGCTATTTATTCAGGTCTGTTAATTTTCATGTCCTTAAGTTGTGTATTCTATTTATTCAGGCCTGTTAATTTTCATATGTCCTTAAATTGTGTAGGCTATTTATTCAGGCCTGTTAATTTTCATATGTCCTTAAATCATGTATTCTATTTATTCAGGCCTGTTAATTTTCATATGTCCTTAAATCGTGTATTCTATTTATTAAGGCCTGTTAATTTTCATATGTCCTTAAATCGTGTATTCTATTTATTAAGGCCTGTTAATTTTCATATGTCCTTAAATCGTGTATTCTATTTATTAAGGCCTGTTAATTTTCATATGTCCTTAAATCGTGTATTCTATTTATTCAGGCCTGTTAATTTTCATATGTCCTTAAATTGTGTAGGCTATTTATTAAGGCCTGTTAATTTTCATATGTCCTTAAATCGTGTATTCTATTTATTCAGGCCTGTTAATTTTCATGTCCTTAAGTTGTGTAGGCTATTTATTCAGGCCTGTTAATTTTCATATCCTTAAGTTGTGTAGGCTATTTATTCAGGCCTGTTAATTTTCATATGTCCTTAAATCGTGTAGGCTATTTATTCAGGCCTGTTAATTTTCATATGTCCTTAAATCGTGTAGGCTATTTATTCAGGTCTGTTAATTTTCATATGTCCTTAAATCGTGTAGGCTATTTATTCAGGCCTGTTAATTTTCGTGTGTCATTTAGTTTTCATCCATACATTATTATCACGTGCCTTGAATTTTCAGAAGTAGAAAAGTAATGTGCATTTTTGAGTGTCATAATTTCTTCCGTTGAGTTTTGTTTTCCCGTGTGAAACTGACACTGACTGAAAATGACGTTTGCTCTTGCGCCCAGCTAAAGAAATGAGGTTTGAACAATTGAAAAATACATATTACAGCAACTTCAGCACCAGCAGCGGTTCAACAACAACTTCTGTTGTATAGATCAGTCTCTGTACAGTATTTTGTTTTATTTCGTGGTCAGTCATACGTGTTTGGAGTGAAATCCACTCTCTCACACTATGCGCTGAGTAATTAAAATATTACGCGGGAATGTCTTTCCTTTTGTTTCAAAGTCAAGGACGTACAACTGAAGACAACAAATTGATTTTTTTTGGTGTTTTCGAAGTCAAGGACGTACAACTGAAGACAACAAATTGATTTTGTTTTTGTTTTTGTTTTTTTGTATCACCCAGTTATCCCTGAACTGCGTAGTAACATGCGGAATGAGGTGTCGTTGTACTGAAATGCTGAACGTTGATAAAATGAACATCACAAAACCGATGTCACTAAACAACACACACACACACACACACACACACACACACACACACACACACACACACACACACACACACACACACACACACACACACACACACACACATTTAAGTAGACGCTTGCCACGGCGAGTTAACGCTAACAGATGTGAAATATTGGCAAAGAACAAGATGAAGAGATAATGATAATCGTTCTATATATCACACACACACACACACACACACACACACACACACACACACACACACACACCACACCACACACACACACACACACACACACACACACACACTCACACACACACACACACACACACACACGCACACACATGCTGATCATGGTGTCCATCTTGATCTGGGTATCTTTCTTTTTATGTGTTAATGATACATAAAACCATAGTTTCTGTCCATCCATCTATCTATCTATCTATCTATCTATCTATCTATCTATCTATCTATCTATCTATCTATCTATCTATCTATTTATCTATCTATCTATTATCTATCTATCTATCTATCTATCTATCTATCTATCTATGTATCTGTCTGTCTGTCCATCTGTCTGTATGTCTGCCTACCCATCTATCTGTCTGTCTTTATGTATTTATTGGAATAGCTGATCAGCTATCTGTAGGCCCTATATATGATATTATTTCTCTCTGACCATTTATAAAAGATCGATCGCTGTTTGTCTGTTTTCCTTCTGCCAAAATAAAATGTAATTAATTAATATTAAATATCTGTAGATCTTTATCTTTGTTTACCGTTCTGTCTTTCTGTCTGCTCATCTGTTCTATCTATTTATAGATCTATTTACAGCTCTAGATTTGTCTCATCTTTTGATGTATTAACGATGTGAATAGATTAAACTCCATCCATCCATCTGTGCTTCTCGTCCGCGTATCGATTTATGTATTGTATAAGTACATCCATTATTCATTTAGTTCTTTATATATATGTATGTATGTATATATGTTTTATGTATGTAGGTATGTATGTATTTGTATATATATGTATTTTATATGTATTGGGATGTTAAACCAATGCAGTTAATCATGACTGTAATGTAGAGATATTAACCGATATGAGTAATGATAAGGATTATAGTAATTCCATATATAGATGTTAAACCCACGGTAATAATGATAATGATTGTGATGTAGAGATGTTAAATGGATATGGGTAGTGGTAATGATTGTAATGTGGAGTTGTTAAACCAATGATGATAACGATAGTAATATAGAAATGTAAAACTGATGTAGGTAATAATGATTGAATATAAACTGATGTGGCTAATAATGACTGTGAGTGTATAGTATACACTACAGATCTATAGCAAACCGAGATGGATAATGATAACTATGATTTTAAGAATTAACTAAGAAGTGGATAATGGTAATGATTGTAATATGGAGATGTTAAAGTGATGAAGATAATGAGAATGACAGTAAACTAGAGAGGTTAATCCGGTGAGGATAATGATACTATAATGTACGTATGATATATGAAGAGGATGATAATGATGACTATGATATATAGAAATGAGAATAATGATAATATATGTAATGTGAAGAAATGTTAAACTAATGAGAATAATTATAATAAATGTGGTGTAGAGCTATTAAAACGATGATAACTGATAATAAATGTGATACAGAAGAATTAAACCGATGAGAATAAGGATCGTATGTAAGATATAGAACTATAATGTAGCTCTAGATGTTTAACCTGTGAGAATAATAACTGTAATGTAAATATGTTGAACCGATGAGCATAATGATAATAACTGAAATATAGAAATGTTAAACCGATGAAACAGTGATTTAAACCGATGAGCATAATGATAATAATTGAAATCTAGAAATGTTAAACCGATGAAAATGGGAGTATGGTAGTAAAATATAAGAATGTTAAACTGAAGAGAATGATCCTAATACCATTATCGTCGTCATCATCGTCATCATCATCATCGTCGTCGTCATCATCGTCGTCGTCGTCATCATCATCATCATCATCATCATCATCATCATCATCATCATCATCATCATCATCATCATGTGCCTTTCTGCATGGCGTTTGCGATGATGGACCTGCACACGAAACTATCTTTTATGGCTGCAAGTATATCTTCCACTCATTCTGTCCTCATCCACTCTAAAAAAAATCGGCCAATATTTTCTCCCTACGTTTATCTGGTGCTCTTTTTCCTTTCAGCTTTTCTCTTTTGACTAGGTGCTCAAATTTCTCTTGCCTCATAAAAGGACGTATTAATAATGTTGCTCGTCTTTTCTTGGCTTCTTCATTAATGTTACTTTTTGTGTTTGCCTCTTTGAAGACTGTCTCGTTTGTTTTTTCCTCATTCAAGACTGCATAATTCTAATGTAGATATATTAAAGTGATGTGAATTATCGTGATCGTTGTCATGTAAAAGATGTTAAACTGGTAAGGATAAGGATAATGAATGTAATATATAGGGTTCATTCTGGACATTTTAGGTGCATGGGTCATTGGCTTTTGCATTAAAATGTATTGGGTTGGGTCATTTCTGGACAGTGATGGGCCAAGATTTTAGTTATCGTAATCACGGTTCATTGGGTCAAGATGTAGATGTGCAGGGACAGGTAGAAAGACAAACCACTACAGGCAAAGGGGAGAGAGAGAGAGAGAGAGAGAGAGGAGAGAGAGAGAGAGAGAGAGAGAGAGAGAGAGAGATTGGTGGGTGGTGGTGGTGGTGGACATGTTAAAGAAATGAACAGACCCTAGAAGAAAAAAGATAAAAATTGAACTATAGCTGTTTCGAACATCAGTTAACCTTAACCAGAAATGAGCACTGGCTGTTTCTATGGCAACATGTTCGAACAGTCACAGTTTTCCAACACTAGAAAACAACAACGCATATTGTGTTCCTCAGAAAATGTAACCGGAAAAGCCTTGTGATTTTCGAAAAATTAACTTTGCTGATCAACCAACGTCTCCCTTTGTGCTTGTAAAAAGGGTGATTTTACGTAGTCGGTGAAGTTTTCATCAGACATCTTGGCGTTCATTTCGGCTAATGCAAAGAGGAAGACATCTTGGTCGAGCGGGCATCGATCACGAAGTAAGCGCAATGCAGTGGACACACACACACACACACACACACACACACACACACACACACACACCACACACACACACACACACACACACACACACACACACACACACACACACACACACACACACAAATGAACAAATAAATAAATAAATAAGGACCGGGGCTTTAAAATTTGGCTTTGGTCTTCAGAAAATTTAAAGTATGGCCGGCCCGCTGCTTCCAAAATGGGTGAGACGTTGACCCCTCAAGTAAAAAATGCTGTGGGTCCTTTTGGAAAATGATACGCCATTGGCGCAGGGCGTGACCAGAAATGAACCCTCAATATAGAGATGCTAATTAAACGATGAAGTGGCATTATAAAGTGTTCCAGCGTTTGGTGCCATTAAGGTGATGTAGAGAATGGTGGAAAACTGTGTATAGAGATTCAAGATCAATTAAAGATGAAAATGATTTATTTGTTTATATTAACCGATGCAGATAATGATAATAACTGGAGTGTAATAGGCACTGCGATGGTAGACTTTTGTATTATTACAAACAATGAAACGTTAGATTTATGTATTCCTGGCAAGTTTTGAGATGTTAGACCTAAGCATTGTTATAAAGTAAAGAGACGGTTTTGTTGTGCGTATCAAGACCTTTGTATTGTAATAAAGTATTGAGATGTTAGACCTATGTATTGTAATAAAGTATTGAGATGTTAGACCTTTGTATTGTAATAAAGTATTGAGATGTTAGACCTTTGTATTGTAATAAAGTATTGAGATGTTAGACCTTTGTATTGTAATAAAGTATTGAGATGTTAGACCTATGTGTTGTAATAAAGTATTGAGATGTTAGACTTAGACTATGTATTTTAATAAAGTATTGAGAAATTAACCATTAACATGAATTATTATAAATTATTAAGACCTTAGGTCAGATGTTGGCTGAAAGTATTAAAACATTCAGTTTATACAGTATTATTTAGTGCTGAGATGTTAGATTTGTTATAAAGTATTAAAGTGCCAAAGCGATGTTTATAACGGTGATAAATCTAATAAATCCATTCTGTAAAATTCGGCGCGTGTTCTGTAACAAACACGGGATTTTGGTGTAACGGAAGGGTTCATTGTGGCACAATAGAGAAGAAGGCAAAACTGAACGAAATAGGTTTACGTATGTTTTTCCGTTCCTTTATTATTTTATGGTTGGACGTTAACTACCCGGGGCTGGCTGGAGTCATAAAGTAAGTTGTTGAAGAAATGCCAACAACGGGATAAACGTGACTGGTAATTTCAGTGTACATGTATATGGTCTGTCAGTGTATTTGGTAGTGTATATGGTCTGTCAGTGTATATGGCAGTGTATATGGTCTGTCAGTGTATTTGGCAGTGTATACAAGCGGGCTGGATGGCTCTTGTGACAGAGAAGAGGACTGGAGATGTTAGATCTGATGCTTCGAGTCCAATCCCAGGCCACAACTGCCCATCTTAACCCTTTGACTCCTGCACTCTATCTACCAACTACAAAAACTTACAGGAAGCTGGTGGATAGGGTGAGGAAGTCAAAAGTTACGTTTTTGCCTTGCTAGTGTGGTTGACACTGCAGGATGCTGGTAGACAGGGTGCGGGATTCGAAGGGTTAATGCTACAGTCATTCTATTGGCGGCAGCTGAATGTTCCGTGGATCCTTTGCCCTGCTTTTCCTCCCAACCCTCTCCGTTTCAAGACCTGGTCAGCGCATAAGGCTTTGCGCAGGCCTAATGAGTCTACCAGATATCAGATTTGGTAAAGCGCATATGGAATTCTCCGAGTGCGTTGTATCCCTCTTGATTAACTCTCAGCTTTAACTCTCCAACTTCCAACTTTATCGAGGAGAAATATGTGTTACTCCAGTCAGATATCACGAACATGAACTTATGGGATTTTAAGTTTCTCTGAGTTTCTGAAGATAGCGCCTCCGCGCTCAGATTAAATTCCATAAACACTGACGTCACATACGCCATGTGATGGAGAAAATCAAAGCAAAACGTTATGGAACAGACTAAACTAAACATTACAGTAGAGTAACACAGTTTAACTAAAACTGAAATTAATTATCAAACTAACTTCCGTATATTGTGCATCAGTGTTTCTCTCTGATCTTCTTGCTTTTACTAAACTGAAGCTCTAGTATTTTGATTTTGAACAAAAAATGATGTATCGCACAACGTGTGGTACTTATTTTTTGTTTTGTTTTAAATAACACGTACAATATAATAACTCTCCCTCTAAAGTGTAGACACACACACACAGTCTCAAACACCACACACACACACACAACACACACACACACACACACACACACACACACACACACACCCACACACACACACACACACACACACACACTGTCCTCTCTCTTTCACTCTCACACCTATACACACACACACACACACACACACACTGTCTCTCTCTCTTTCACTCTCACACCTATACACCACACACACACACCACACACACTCCACACCACACCAACAACACACACACACACACACACACACACCCACAGAGTTTCCAGCTAACCATGTACACATACACATGACTGCAATAAAACAATAGATCCAGTTTCAGAGAGAGAGAGAGAGAGAGAGAGAGAGAGAGAGAGAGAGAGAGAGAGAGAGAGTATATATTCTCTTTGCCAGTCATTGTCATGCTGTAAACGAATGAATGGAAAAGATTAACACGAATGGTGTATTTATCATTATCGACGAGAGCGATAGACAGGTGGGCAAGATGGTGGACTTCCAATCGGAAGCGTGTGTACAGACTTTTGTGTCTAAACCTCATTCGTTTATATAACATATACATACATACATACACATATAATTGTATACACACACAAATATATATATATATATATAATATATATATATATATATATATATATACATACATATATATATACACACACATATGTATACATACATACATACACACATACATGTATACATACATACATACATACAAACATGCATATATACGTACACACATACATACATACATACAGACAGACAGACAGAAACACACACGCACACATATATCTATATCTATCTATATATCTGTTTATCTGTCTGTCTGTCTGTATCTATCTAGATATCTGTTTATCTATCTATCTATCTATCTATCTATCTATCTATCTACATATATTATATATACATATGCATACATGTATGTATACATCTATCTATCTATCTATCTCTGTATATATATATATATATATATATATAAATATATATATATGCGCGTGCGCAGGACATCAAATATACACGTGAAAGGACGATGTAAGCCGTGTCAATGTCCGATGCCGCATGGAAACGTGAAAACGGCCATTATGCACGCCCACCAAAAACAGACGGAATATGCAGAATGCGCAGCAACATACCGCCTGCACAGTGTGGGCAAACTTTGTATGACAGACTCATCCGAGAAAATGGAAACGTTAAAAAAAAAGTCATTATCATCTAACTCCGTTTGTGACTGTGCCTTTGTCTTTCCTTGTCTGCCAGATACACGTATCTTCGTCTGTAGTTTATCTTCAAAAGCCTTAACAGTTTGACCGATGCTTCAGCCGACTGAAGCGGCTCTGGTTGTTTTGCTTTGCAAGAGAAAGAGAGAGAGAGAGAGAGAGAGAGAGAGAGAGAGAGAGAGAGAGAGAGAGAGAGAGAGGATGGGGGTAGGAGAATGACGCAGTTATTGTGATAGACGTGTTTGTTAGGAACGAACAATACTGTCTGTGGGTTGACGCTAAAGCTGATTTGAATTGTTTGTATATATATATATACATATGTGTGTGTGTGTGTGTGTGTGTAGATATGTTCGTTTGCTTCGCCCAACCCCCTTTCTTTCTTATTTGGTCCGTTCGTTCGTTCTTTTATTTCATTCGTTCGTTTGTTCGTACGTTTTTTTTTTTTTAACCTTTTCTGTCTCCTTCCCTCCCTGTCATAATTCAAAGGCATTACGTATACATGATTTTCTAACATTATAGTTTTACTGCGTTCAGATTACCAGGCGTTTTAAACAAACAAATCAACAAACTAGTCAAGAAACAATTAACCAACCTACCAACAACCACCCACTCAATCAACCAAAGAAAATAACAATTAAAAGTTGCAAACAAGTGGCGTTAAAGTGATCAGTATTATATCTTTTCTTCTCCCTCCCCCCCTCCCTGCCCCGACTCCAAACTCAAACCAAAAATATACCATAGACAGAGAGAAATGGCGAATAAAACAGAGTTACGCAATTCTCAGTAAACAAACAGGCGGTAATTATAGATATTTTTTTTATACATGCCTCCTGTATAGGCTAATAGCCCACAGGGTTTGTATACTTCACGAAGCTGCCAAATGTCTTTTTGTCTCACGTGTAAATACTAATTTTTCTACATTTCGTTTTGTAATTTTTAGACAAGA
>CM060305.1:96314250-96316750 GCA_030674185.1 Monoplex corrugatus | reverse complement strand
CAAAAACAAAAAAAAAGCAATTCGAAAGGAACCCTCAAGCGTGGGAACTTTATATGGGGAGACTTGAAGGTAAAATAAACTTACAAAGTGAAAATCGCCGTGACCTGATTGAATGACTAATCATCCTGTGTATTGTTGGTCTTGTCCCTGTGGCTACAAAGTGCCATACCTGAGGTGATCGTATTATTATGTACAGCGGCCGCATAGTTCGTGTGTAGCCTACTTCACTGTGTGTATAGAAAGTTCTACTTTATGTGCTCTAACAGTGAACGTATAATCTATGTTTGGTATAATGCTCTCGACCCCGTGGATGAAGATTTTGTTTTATAAGACACATTTGTTGTAACATTTGTGTTAAACATTTTTATGAACGTTGTAAGCTTTAGCGATTTGTGTATTTTTGTCCATTGTTTTTGCGTTTTCGGTGTGTGTGTGTGTGTGTGTGTGTGTGTGTGTGTGTGTGTGTGTGTGTGTGTGTGTGTGTGTGTGTGTGTGTGTGTGTGTGTGTGTGTTGTTAGCATTATTGTTTTTTTCCGCCGATGCATGCAGTTTCGAATTCCTGTTGCTACAGCGGTCCTGTTATTAAACTTCTCTCTCATCTGTACATAAGTAGTTACCTATTCGTTTTGCATTCACAGTTCTACACATTTTATAAACTAGTTCTCTTTAATTGTCCCTTGGATGATTAAGAAGTCTTCGAGTTGTTAATATTTTCGTTTCCATTGTGTGTCTTTAATTCTGTTTGGTTTGTGTTCCAGATATATAGGTTGACGTCATGGTTATTTTTGTAACAGGCACGTTACGTCATGGCTATTTCTGTGAATGTTTTTATCACAGAGGAAAACTACTCCACTGAATTGGCATTCTAATGCGGATTAGGATTGACCATCGCAGCGTGCACGCGCGTGTGTGTGCGTGTGTGTGAATTATATGAATGTGTATGTGAGATTTTTCCCCCCTCAGAGTTGAAAAGTACGCAATTGGACATTTTTCTTCTTCTTCTTCATCATCATTATTATTGATATTATTGTTATTATTATTAGAAGTAGTAATAATAATAGTAGTTGTAGTAGTATTGATAATAATGGTAATAATTATGTTGTTGTTGTTGTTGCGCATGTTGGCATTGTTTTCAGTGTTCACTGTTATTCTGTGAAGTGCTCCAAACTTCGATTTCACAGAATTGTCACACTTACTGTGGCCTTTAAATCTGTTAAGTTCTTTCTTTTTCTTCGTCTTGTGTTCGACGTGTACCTGGTCATGTCACATCTGGCGATGACTGTGTTCATTTTTTCAGTTCCTGGAAGGTGCATGGTCGCCAGATGGATGGGTGACATGTTTTGTGCTCTGACGTAGCCACAGCTCCTTGCTGTCAAGTTTGTAGTCCTATTGACAAGCGAATCCCTTCTGTGCAGACTCAACTGTCCGAATTCCTAAGCGCGAAACTTAGGATCCTTGTCGTCTGAAGTGGATACAGTCCACACCTTACCCTGAAAAAAAAAAGCACCAAAACAACAACAACAACAACAACAACAACAACAACAACAACACAAAACAAACAAACAAACACGCTCATTAGAGCATACCAGTATTTATCCATGTTGTGCACTGCAGAGTGTAGAATATTTATGGAACTCCCCCCCCCCCTTCTTCCGTCATTAAATTATAATCCTTTTGCCCCCCCCCCCCTCCCCCTTCTCTGTACTGTATGCATGCATTTATCAGCATGCAATCCTACAGCGTATGATTTGATTCAGCATACCCCCGTGGGGATACCGGGGCTCTTTCAATATGAGTAGTATCCCCATCTGGAGGAAATTCTGTGCTAGCAATTTCCTCTTTTCTGTTACTGTCTGTTTTTGCCGTGCTCCTTTGCTTTTTGTCCTCTCTTCTTATCATTTTCTACCTTGCTGGTCCATTTACCTGTATGTGTTTTATAGATTTTTATCCCTACATACTTCCTCTAAGGATTGATAATTGGATACAGTCTTAAGTGCATTTTTGGCTCAAAGGAAAATGTGATGTACAGAAGCAATTTTAGGTAATTTAGGCATGTTTTTGTATGTGTTTTAGTGTCCTTAGTTATAGTCACATTTGAAATCAGTTTTGTTTAAAACCCCTGGTGATAAATTGGATAAGATTATGTGCGTGAATGCATTGATATGTTGATTTAATTTTTCTTTTCCAGTTCCCCCCCCCCCCCCCCCCCCCCCAGTGAGGTATTATGTTAGTTTTGAGATAGATAAAGCCCTGATATCACTGCGCAGTCGGCTGGCCTTTAAACAAAAACAACAACAACGACAAAAAGAAAAAAAAAAGAAAATATGAATCGGCATAAAATTATACGAAAATTACATTAGCCTCTTTCAAACTTAGTAAGCAGCGCATTAAGTGACTGACATTTTAATTAACTGAAGATATTTAAAAGGAGAAAAAGAAATAGAAGTAAAGTAATGACAGTGATAAAACTTAATGGGACTGCTTTTACCACCTACGCACA
>CM060305.1:96299250-96304250 GCA_030674185.1 Monoplex corrugatus | reverse complement strand
AAGTTTTCTTTAAAACAAAAAGCAGCCTGGTGATGGATAACTGGGTGGAATGGTCTACACGAGGGCGTGTCGTTAGATTATGTGTGAGCTCGAGAATGTATTGATATATGTAACTTGATTGTCTTTTTCAGGATTTTTTCTTTTTCTTTTTTGAAGGTCAGTGAGTGAGTGAGAGAGAGAGATAGAAGAAGAGAGAGAGAGAGAGAGAGAGAGAGAGAGAGGGTGTGTGTGTGTGTGTGTGTGTGTGTGTGTGTTGAGATGGTCGTATCCCTGACATGGCTCTGCGCTGTCGGCTGGGCTTTGAGCAACAATAGTGATAATCACAACGACGACGATAATGTTGTTATTATTAGTAGTAGTATTGTTGTTGTGTTGTTGTTGTTTCTTCTTCTTCTCCTTCTTCTTCTTCTTCTTATTATCATTATCATTATTATTATCATGATAAGCGCACACCAAAATCATACGGAACCTTTTTGACTAAACCGAGTAAGGCACAGGGGAGCACAACAGCCATAGGAACATTTTCAGGTGAAAAATGAAAGAAGAAGAAGAAAAAAATCCACGGATAGATTTGACGCGGGAGAAATTGTTCTAGGAGCGCGTTACGTTAATATCGGTTCCACCCCGCTGAGCTCATGTGGGCATGCACGCCTGAGCAGCTCTTCCAGAGGATACAAGTTGGTTGGCTTGTCAGGCTGAAGACTTGCAGACTTTACTTCTTTGCTACTGCTGCTGCTAGCTGCCCCCCCCCCCCCCCCCTTCTCCCGTCCCTTGCCCACGAAGGCGTCAGCGTGAAAGAGATGGGTTTTTTTTGAAGGGTTCGAATTTAACTGTTAATTACAATTTTCCTTCTGCGTGTCTGTGATGTGATGTGTTCCAAACGCTTTACGCTTTCACTACCTTTTCTCTCCGTCTGTCTCTGTCTGTCTTTCTTTGTCTCTGTGTCTCTGTTTGTGTGTCTGTCTGCCTCTTCCTCCCTGTCTGTCTGTCTGTCTATGTGTCGTTGACGTACACATACGCACACACACGCGCGCGCACATGCTCACACACACACACACACCACACACACACACACACACACACACACACACACACACACACACACACACACACACCACACAGATTCGCTCCTTCCTTTTGCATCTTGTTCATTTCTGCAGCTGAATTCATGTAAAGGCAGTACTTTTAGTATTATTATTAAAAAAAAACATAATAATGAATCAGCTCATTCATTGATGCTATTTATTTTTGTTGGTTGATGTTTTCTGCAATGCAGAAAGAAATACCCAAGATCTCCTCGGGTACAGCTCAACAATAACAATAATAAACACCGCACAACACATCGATTAAAAAAAAACAAAAAAAAACAAAAAAACAAACTCTGAACAAAGAACCGTCCATTTTTTTGATGTCTCCAGTTCAGTCCCATTCCACATCACGAAAACTTTCCTGTTTGCCGCTCATCTTGGTGCTTCAGTCATACTGCTGGTGTCAGCTTAGTGTTTTTGATAGGACCAGTCCGGCCCCCTCCCCATCTCCCCATTTCAAGACGTTGCCAGCGCATCGAGTTTTGCGGATGCTGAAGAAATCTGCCAAATGAGTGCTGGCAGATTCAAGTGGAGCACATGTGGAATTTTCCGAATGGGATGTATCCAACTTGATCAAACTTCACCCCCCTCCTCGACTTTTCATAAACTTGCTGTGATAGAGACGGAACAACCATCCCTCACAATAACGCTGGCTTAAGGGTACAGAAAACAAACGAGACCCCCTCCCCCTTTCCGCTCATCTCTCCCCCCCCCCCCACTCCCCTGCGTGAGCACATGTATACAAAAAGAAATACAGATAAGCAGCAACGACAACAGCAAAAACATCAACAGCAACAAACAAAAGCAGGAGCACTGACGACAACAACAATTACAGCACGAAAACAACAACAACGAAACAACAACAAAACAATGGTTTTGTTTGATGTGACAGCGGGAACCGCAGAAGCTTGATCTCCTGATTCCTCCTGCATAGCATCTGTCAACACACGTTTGTGTGGCTCACGTGTACACCTCTTCAAAGTAGGCCTGTCACACATTTAACTCTCAGCTTTGTTTGGCTGTTTGTTTGTTGTTGTTTGAATGCAATTAATATATTTGTGTGTATGTTTGTTTTAATCCCTATGCGTGTGTTTCTTATTGATTATTTTTATGAGTATGGTCATATTTAAACGTAATTATTTGTTTAATATTTCTGCTGTATTTCTGTATGATGGAATTGTCTCCCCCTTTATTTATATAAGGCAAATTCTCCCCATTTCTTTCTTTCTTTCTTTCTTGTGGATTCATTCTTTCCATCCGTTCAACAAAATTGTTTCTTTCTAATCTCCCTTGCCACTGTCATCAAAGAGAAAACGGGTGAGTTTGCCAATCCTGCTAAAGCTAAAGTTATTTGGCTGCGAACGATAGCAGCAAGCTCTCTGTCTCTCGCACGCACGAACGCACGCTCACACACACCACACACACACACACACACACACACACACACACACACACACACACACACACACACACACACACACACACACACACACACACACACACACACACACACACACACACACACACACCACACACACACACACACACACACACACACACACACACACACACACACACACACACACACACACACACACAACGTTTATAAACAAAAGACACACAAAGTCGTGTGAGCCGTCATTCCTTTTTACCTTTACGATGGTTAGTAGAATGCACAGTAGACACAGTTCTACTGAAAGACTTTACAAAGACCGCTGACATTCCTTTTAATTCAGATACTTAGAGCAAAAGACTGATTTTTTTTTATTCAGGTATTAAAACAAGCCGAAGTTGCTAGTACACATATGTTCCATGTTCACAAGTGACGAGTATCGGTCATTCATCATGCATTTGTTTTACATTTGTTTTAGTGGTTTGGTCAGCACACTCGTGAATGAACAATGAAACACTTGATTATTAACGTCTGACGTCTTCCTTTTCAAGGCTACCTGTACCGCCTGATGTTGTATATACAATGCCTACATATAACAACGGTTCCCTCTTCTAGTTTTACCCTTTATTTGTGCGCTACTTTGTGTGTGATTTTCTATGACTGATATTGATATTTATGTAGTTGTAAAATTATGCACAGTATTATGTCATTAGAAAGACAAGGACCTGTATGTTTCTTGAAGGAAAGAACAAGTACGACTCCTAAAAACATACACAATCATATACATGTACATGTGCAGTCGTATGAGTCGGTATTTCTGTTTGGTCTTGACGCTTATGTGAAGAACACATGGTGAACATCGTTCGTCTACATGACCTAAGGTGAATTCGTGCATTGTAGTGGTCCCTCTACCTGAGATACAATGCATGTTTGAAAATCAGACACATAGGAACATCATATGCTATTTTTTTAGTAAACGGAATAATCTAATCAGTATGCAAGTGGTAAGCCACTTAATCGGCGAGAGACATGTGTAGTCTTATAGTGTGTGTGTGTGTGTGTGTGTGTGTGTGTGTGTGCGTGCGCGTGCGTGCGTGCGTGTGTGTGTGTGTGTGTGTGTGTGTGTGTGTGTGTGTGTGTGTGTGTATGTTCTCTAGAGCGCAGGTATTCATTTTGCTTATAAACTTAAGTCTTGCCTTTTTCCTGTAAGAATGATGCATTTTTATATTTTGTTTTCTTGTCAAAACAAAAAAGAAAGAGAAAATGATTTTCAGATTTTTGGTAATTTGTAGCCTAGTCTTGGCAGACGTACACTGACTAGGAAATTTCGGTACATTTGATTATAGCCGCACGTGTTGGATTGATACGATGTCCCACCCCACCCCACCCCCTTCATCATCATGTGTCCTGCCGCATGGCGTTGGCGATCATGGTCCTCCACATGAATCTATCCCTTATCGCTGCAAGTTCATCTTCCACCCTGTCTGTCCTCAGTCACCCCGCAAGTCCGTCCAATATTTTCTCCCTGAGTCTACCTGGTGTTCTCTTTCCCTCCAGCTTTCCTGTTGTGACCAGGTGCTCCAATTCCCCTTTCCTCATAAAATGTCCTATAAATGTTTTTTTTTTTTCCTGATCTTCTTTATCAATGGTCTTCTTGTGTCTGCCTCCATCAAGACTTGTCTCGTTTTTCTTTGCTGTCCAGGGAACTCTTAACATTCTTCTTAGAAACCACATTTCGGCTGCCTCAGTCTTTTGTGGTTTGGCCTGGACACTCGTGTAAAGAACAGATACCCACCCCTTATCTCAATATATTTAAAGACTCATTTAAATGAAGCTGTTCCTGTCAGTTCTGTATTGGCGTAAAAGATCATAGATGTTTTGCTTTTGAGAATTTCGTTTCGTTTTTGTTTTCATCTCGTCTTGTTAATCATAATGTTCTCGTTTTGCTTCCATTTTTGGAGAGAGAGTCATCATTTTCTATAAACGTCTGCTGGCCTCAGAACACGGTATGTGCTCGCCAAGCCCACCCACATGCACGAACACGGTCACACGCGCGCACGGTCACACGCACGTCCATGCATACTTATATACATACGTACTTACGTACATATGTACATACATACATACATGCATACATACATACATACATACATACATACATACATAGATACATACATACATACATACTACATACATACATACATACATACATACATACATACATGCATACATTCATTCATTCATTCATATACATACACACATGCATGCATGCATTTTATTGTTCAGCTTTCAAGCATGACGACAAATACATACACGCATACATACATAATACATGCATACATATATACATACATACACACATTTCACACACACACACACACACACACACACACACCACACACACACACACACACACACACACACACACACACACACACACACACCTAAATGTGCTTACTCTCAGAGACGTCCTGAAAACGAAATCTGAATCAGTATCCGCCTTAAATTTTTGATATGTA
>CM060305.1:96289250-96294250 GCA_030674185.1 Monoplex corrugatus | reverse complement strand
TTTTTCTAAAAAGAATGTTAAGAGTTCCGTACAAATGCGACAGACTTGAAAGAGGCAAACACAAAGAGAACATTGATGAAGAAGATTAGATAAAGACAAGCAACATTTATAGGGCATTTTATGAGGCAAGAGAAATTTGAGCATCTAATGACAACAGAAAGTTGGAGGGAAAAAGATAGACCCAGGGAGAAATTATGATGGGAAATTTACTTGCAACAACAAAAGATAGATTCGTATGGAGGGCCATGATCGCTAACGCCATGCGACAGGGCACATGATGATGATGTAATCCTACACAGACACCACCAGAACAACAGTTAAGATGGGCAGTAAAAAGGCCAGTTGGATGTAGCGCACCCCATATTCGAACCACACCCATTGACATGTGAATCCGATACTCAACCAGCTGATGTGCTGACGTCCCGCCTCACAAAAGAGAGAGAGAGAGAGAGAAGAGAGAGAGAGAGAGAGAGAGAGAGAGAGAGAGAGAGAGAGAGAGAAGGAAGGAAGGAAGGAAGTAGGTGATGTCGATCTGAAGCAGTGCATACCGGCACTATTTATTTCTTTTCTTTCATTCTTTCTAACTGTGTATAATTATTGTTTGATCATTAAGTATTGCACAATAAATGATACGTGTACGGTCCCATTTCTGATAGTAGTTTGATAATTATCAGGAGTGGGGAAAGGGGGTGTTCGTTGTATTGTTTCATCACGGATATTATTATGACCTGTTAAAAACAGTGTAGAATGACAGACGGGAAATGAAATGGCAGCATCATTTTCTGTCCAATGTCACCTAATTTAGTTTATTTTGGCGACAGAACAATCTCTCTCTTTCCCTCCCATCTCTGCCCCCCCCCCTCCCGCTTCCCCCCCCCCCCCCCCTTTGCTTTCTCTTCTTTCTGTTTCTTTTCGTTCTCTTTCTCCCCCATCCCGCTGTCTTTCTTTTTCATTGCGTCAGTCTAATATTACGATAATAGGATGACTTCATCATGCTCTGTGCAGCTGGTTCTTTTTGTATTGAATCCAGTGTCCAGTGATATTAAATGCATCGTAATCGTGCGGACGCCGAAACCAAATTCCCGGATAGCACAGTAGTGTGAAGGCTTCACACGGGAGCCCTCAAATATGGCGTACTGCAATTGTTCAATTGGGGTAAGTTAAATTTTTAGAGAAAATATCCCATGCAGTCGGAGATCAACGCAATATTGTCTTCTGACGCGAATAGGTCATCTGTGGCTGAAAACGTCTGAAGGAAATAATTGGCATTATCTTACAACAATTCGGTTTATCGCTGTAAAACTTGAAAGAACGAAAAGATAGGTCTTATACAACAGCTGAAATTGGAAGTTTCTTGGTTCACGTAAGGCGTGATTATGATTATTCGTAATGACATTGGCTGTCATAACACTTCTGACCAATAATGAATTTCGTTCAGGCAGGTATGATTTTGTCCTGCGCTGCACGCTGCACATGTGCGAAACTAATAATGTAGGCAATTTCAGTGTTTCACTTGGGGGAAATGGTTGGGGAATTCAAATAGCTTTATCTTGCCAAGTAAGATTTGTTTGAGTTTGTAGTCATCTTGAACAGAATGACCATTCAGGAAGTTTATGCTTGTAATATGAAATTTGAAATTATCACGTAGATGTTCGATTTGACCATGGAAATTTCCGGTTACCTCATTGATATGCTTGTGGACTTCCATACGGAGAGATGGAGGATCCTTGTCACGAATGACTCCAGCACGAGGTGGCGCGCGTGGCAGCGCAGTATGTCGTGCTTAATGGTATTTAATGGATCAGCTTACCCTTCAGTAATCCTGACTTTTGAGATACACTGTATTTTAATCAGATACTGATAAACCCTTGGAATGGCGTTTGACATTGAAGAGTCCCCATTTTGTCAGCTAATCGTAGACCAAATCCAAAACAAGTGCGACTGCCCATATTCAAGCAAACAGGGACCAGAAAAAGAAAGGAAAAAAAAAACCCACGAAAATAGAATCAGAGCGCGTATCTAATACAATCAGACAAGACAGGCACAAATTTTTGGCCAACTGGCCTTTGTCACGCGTAAACGTAAGATCACAAACGAACAAACACCAAATACAAAAATTAGGAGAAAAAGACAGAAACTTCCCTGCTGCTTCTCCTTCTGGTTGTATTAAATACGCGTTCTGATTCTATTTTCGTGTTTGTTTTTTTGTTTTTTTTTGTTCCTAATCATAGACCAGTACCGGCTTGTGTTCCTAAGGACGCTGCTTGGCCCCAAATCGTCACTGGAACTAATAGAAAATAAACCTTGTTCTTCTGTCAGCTGGGAACACAAACGACACCATTCCAGTAGCTACATGCGTATGATCATGAGTCTCTGCCTTTTGTGACAAGAAGTAACGGAAGGAGGACTCTGTCGAACTCTAAGATGACATGTGCGCAAGCTAACAATCAGTCAACAAGCCCATCAACCAGTCAGATTCACAGCCACTGACAGAATTGACGTAGCATGTACATCTCCTTTGTACTCCAAAAAAATGCTCATGAGATAAGTATTACTTTAAGTCAAAACTTTGCTCGGATGGTTATTGTTGTCACGTGGAAACTGTACGTGTCCTTTTAGAAGTAAACCCGAAAAAGAAGGTCATAATTGAACACACAAAGTTTTCGAAATAATATTTTGAGGAAGGTCAGGAGAGGGAGAGAGAGAGAGGCAGAGAGAGAGAGAGAGAGAGAGAGAGAGAGTATTGCAGATTCGTTGAGAAGTGAATTGAGTCAGACTAAAATGGGATACGAGTGTTTATAAAACCCACTTTCGCCAATACAGTAACAAGAAAGAACTTTTTACTTGAATGTCCAGTTATCAAAGTTGCTCGCTTTTGCATGAGATCTGGAAAAAATGGCCTCTAGTGTATAACTGAACTATGAATAGTGTCCATTGTCTCCCTTTGGCATTAGGTACTTCTACGTCTTTATACTTTAAACGCACGTTTGTGTGATATGTTTTCTTTGTACTGGAAAAAACATGTTGATATGATGTTTTCTGTATGTTTCACAAACATGTTCATGTGGAATGTCTTATTTGTACTCAGAAATGTTCATGTTATTTTTTATACTTCAAAAATGTTCATGTGATAATTGTGTCTTCATTGTTTCTCTACACTATGTTAATGTGATATGTTCTGTTTTTACTTCAAAAATATGTTTATGTGTATGTCTGTTTTGTACCTCAGAACTGTGTTTGTGGAGTACTCGTATGTCTTCTTTGTTATTTACAAACATTTTCATGTGATTCAAAGCATATTCGTATAATGTATCTACATTTGACGTGTCTTCCGTGTACCTAAAAAGCGTGTTATGTGCTGTATCTTTATTGTACTTCAAAAACATGTTCTTGTGATATGTCTGCTTTCTGCTTCAAAAATTTGCTCAAATGATATTTACTGCATAACAGTGTGACAAAGAAACTGTAAACGTCTTTTCAGAAAGTAAAGTATGAAAGGAGGGTTGTAATTGCACACATAAAGCAGCTTCTCTGAGCAGGAGACTTTGAACGTTTTTTAGCACACAGCACTTGGAAGGTTATGCTTCCCAAAGGGAGAGAAGAGACCCAGTTTTCAGTAGGAGTAATTATCATTATTGAATGAAAGCGAGACGGTGACTTGGTTATAGGATGTCCTTTCAGGGAGACGAGTGTGAAGACAGACTCAGAGACGTGTCGTCGGTTCTGGGCTGAGAAAATCGATGAGTGAGTGAGTGACTTTTTCTGGGGCTTCTGCTTTTCACTGGGAACTAGCAGACTGACGAAGTAATGGAAGAAACTGTGTTCCTGAGTTCCCACCACTGGGACTAGTTGTGCGATAAATGTCGACATAGCTGTCTCCGATGGGAATACCGCCAAAAGCGGATCAGAGTCAGGATTCTTCCTTCCTTCTTTTTTTCCAAGACGAACGTTTCAGAAAGGAGATCAGAGTCGGGCTTTTGGTTCCTGTGAGTTCTTTTTCATAACCAGCATGTTGTTGGTTTTAAAGTCTGTAAAGTTCTGTCAGCTGTATTCCTGGAGGGGCGTGCATCCTATATGACGAGACGAAAAGGAATAGTTAAAAAGTATACTCTCTTGGGTCTCTTGAGTGTGAACATTAAAGATACTTTTTGCGGTCATAGGAAAAGCACACAAACTTCTGCCCAAAGAAAATGTTCTATTATGGTAACTGATAAACATAAGTTGCACAGCAACAACAACAACAACAAAACAACAACAACAACAATCATTATGATGATAATGATAGTAATAGTTTTAGACTTAGTGGCAGTAGTCTTCAGCGTCCTGCTGTACTTGCTGCGAGACCTGGATACCTACCACTGGCACATTCACACAGCTGGAACAGTTCCACCAAAGATGTCTACGCTAGGTCGGCAACATCACACGGCGAGTTTGAGTCTGCAACTTTCAAGTTCTGAGAAAATGAGGCTTGCCAGGTGTACAGTGTCATCTCATCAGATGCCAGCTTCGTTTGACATGACAGGTCATCCGTATGGAAAACAACGGCATGGCAAAGATGCTTGAGTATGGAGAGTTGAAGCAAGGGTACTGTGACCAAGGAAGACCACTAAAGCGATTCAAGGATACGCTTGAGGGTCAACCTCATCAGCTGTGGCATCACCAACTGGGAAGACATTGCCCTCAGCAGAGTATGCTGGCGACAGGAGTGCATGCTGGCATAATCATATTTGAACAGCTGTTGTCCAACACAAAAGAGAACGGCGGAAGTAGGACCCCTTCCCACGCAGCATCTATGGAAGAACACGTGCCTCCAGAATAGGTCTTGTATCCTACATGAAGACCCATACCGGACGATTAAGGACTAGTGTGCTTACTCATCAACTGGATCAACGGGAGAGTTGATTAGCAGTGTTAATAGTAGTGGAAGTAATGCCCAGATAATGTTCACTGAATGCTCTTGAGGGAACTTGAGGATGGAACGAAAAGAATTTTATCCGTTG
>CM060305.1:96269250-96284250 GCA_030674185.1 Monoplex corrugatus | reverse complement strand
TGTGGATACAAATACCGTAAACATAAAACTGCTGCTCTGGGGTAAGACAATAATGTTGACATACAGCTACCTGCCCACCTGAAGGTAGTGTTTACAAACTGTGAATGGTTTTTTTAAAGTCTGTCACTGACGCAGGCGAAATCTTCGCGCATTGTTCCATGAGTAATTCTGGTATTCTTAATTTAGCCTACAATTCTCTGTGTCTGTGTGTTTGTATGTATTTGTCTGCTGGTCCTTCTGTCATTGTCTGTCTGTCTGTCACATATGGTTTTAAAGTGAACGGCTAGCTCAGTGACTGATATGCATACATGTATGGATTTGCTCAGATTTGCGATCTTGTATCTTGTGATTGGGTAGATGCACTGGATAATTTTCCACCCTGTTACAAATGAAATAATAGTGCATAAATGTGTAATTAATTAGATTAAAAAATCTTGTTCGATTATGAGGCATCTCGTGTAGTAACCGTGTTTTGTCTCGGAAGTTAAACGTTTCAGTAGTACCGTATTTGTCCCGTTGTCAAAATGTATGAAGAATTCAAATGTGTAGATTTTTTTGTATCATCAAGTGTTTTCGTATAAACAGTATCTTAAACAAACCGCTTCTTCAGTGTCATACTCTTCTGAGATAGGAATGAATCTGAAAGAATTTAGAGTCAGTCAGCCAGTCACTCAAACAATCAGTCAACTGAACAAGCAGACAAAAAGAAGGAAGGGACAAACGACGAATAATCACTCACTTACTCACTCACTCACTCACTCACTATGTTCGCTCACTCACTCACTCACTCACTCACTCACTCACTCACATCCAATCAATCAATCGACGATCAGTCAGTCAATCAAAAAATAGACCAATCAATCAAACAAGCAGACAAAGGAAGGAACGAACAAACGACCCACTAACAATCAATCAATCAGTCGTCGATCAGTCAGTCGTTCAGTCAGTCAGTCAGTCAGTCAGTCAGTCAGTCAGTCAGTCAGTCAACAAAACAAGCAGACAAAGGAAAGAACGAACAAACGACCGACAAATTGACTGACCGACAAACTGACCGACCGACCGACAACCCAAACAGTGAAGGGAGCGTAAAAGAAAACCACGTCAAAGAATTGAAACGCACAAAGGACCATAGGGAAAAGGAAAACAGTCGAAGAAAAGAGGAAAGATAAAATCTTCATTCTGGTTACAGTCGACCAGATCTGAAGTGTAAATGCGCGCGCGCGCGCTGTGTGTGTTGTGTTGTGTTGTGTTGTGTTGTGTTGTGTTGTGTGTGTGTGTGTGTGTGTGTGTGTGTGTGTGTGTGTGTGTGTGTGTGTGTGTGAGCGCACGGGAACGAGTGGAGAGACTGTGTGCGTGCGCGCTCGCGCGCGCGGCTAACGCGCACGTGTGTATATGTATGAGAGAGAGAGAGAGAGAGAGAGAGAGAGAGAGAGAGAGAGAGAGTAGGTTATGTGGAGGGGTAGTGTGTGTGTGAGAGAATAAGCGGAGAGACTGTGTGTGTTGTGTGTGTGTGTGTGTGTGTGTGTGTGTGTGTTGTGTGTGTGTGTGTGTGTGTGTGTGTAAAGGAGTTATGTGGAGGGTCTCGAATGGAGTGTGTGTAGAAGGGGTCAAAAAACAAAAACAAAAAAAAAAGAAAACTCGACCAGTGAAGGGACAACGTTGAGAAAGAGTGGCTCCGAACCGGCGAAAGTATGACAGGTCTTTTATAAGCTGACGATATGAAATAGATACACGACCACTTCTTTCTGGCTTTGATGAATTCGACAGCGCAACACAGTCGAGGACATAATTCAAATTATAATTTTGAGACTGGCAAGCTCCATGTCCCCCCATTTCGACTTTTATTTAGTCTCAGTTTTTCTTATTTTGAAATAGGGAGATTCGTGGTTCATCCAGAATCATGGAAACCTGGAAGACAACAAGGGCTTTTCCCAGGCTTAAAAAAAGTACTGCCAAATGGGTTCTGTTTCTTATAATTCTGGGAAATTCGTGAAATTTTTGCCAATTTAGAAGTCCATTAGCTTGAAGAGCTAAGAACATTTTGAAGTACACGCGTGAGTGTGTAGATGTGTGTACATGGGTGTGTTTTCGTGACGCTCTTTTCGTAATTATCAATATCTTATGACCAATCTTTATGTTTTTATTTTAAACCTTGATTATTGTTATATGTTCCCTATTGTAAGCCCTGAGTGTTTGCGTACAGATGCTTTCCTAGCCTCATTGCCAGTGCATGCGTGAAGAGCAGAACAGAACAGAACAGAACAGAACAGAACTGAACTGAACTGAACAGAACAGAACCGAGAACACAATTGTTTGCCATAAGAACCTAAGATAGGGCTATAATAACGAGTGGATGCGTACTTGCCTCTGTGTGTTTGTGCGTGCGTGCGTGCGTGCGTGTGTGTGTGTGTGTGTGTGTGTGTGTGTGTGTGTGTGTGTGTGTGTGTGTGTGTGTGTGTGTGTGTGTGTAATCCATTTCCCTTTGTGTTATCAACATCCCATTCGAAATCTTTGCTTCTTTTTTTTAAAACCCAGAACATGTGTCTGTTTCCAGATGCTTTCCTAGCCTCAGTGGCGGCCTCCCAGTCCCTGTATGGCATTCTGCCCAACGGTCACCCGTTCCTGGAGCAGACAGCGTCGCCCCTGCAACAGCCCCCGGTCCCGGCCCTGCCCTTGGGGGTGGTGAAACAGGAGCCCCGGGACACCAGCACCAACAGCAGCTGCACGGAGAGGTCCAGCTCCAAGGCTTCGGAACGACGTCACCACAGCTCCACCCCGCGGTCCTGCGACCCGACCAGGAGGGTAGACTGCTCTAAGGACGGGTTTTCCGTCTCTGTTAGTAGCAATAACAACAACAACGCCGCTAACAATAATAACACAGTCAGTAGCAACATTAATGTTAATAGTGGTGGAGGCAGGACTCCTAACGTACAGAAACCTTCGGTGTCTAAGAGTCAGTCGAGAGCTGTGGACAAGAAGGAGGGGTTGAAAGGTGTGACCCGTGAGCACGCCGCCTCTCATGTTGACAAGCGCGCAGGGCCCAGTGTGAAATCAGCAGAAAAACCGGTGGACCCCGCGCTGTACAAATCTAAAGTTTCTACAGGAGTTGGTGTAGGCTCCAAGACTGATTCCAGTAAACGACCCGATGCTTCCGTGTCTCTGAAAAGTCCCAAAAGTCAAGCAACGAAACCCTCCAACAACGCAGCCACCCAGCTCAAAGTGTCGTGTAGGCAAGACAGTCGTCAGGTCAGTGCGAACAAAGCGGTCCCTTTGCCCAAACCCCCATCCGCCTACAAGGATGTCGGCGTGGCTGTTAGCTGTGGAAAGTCCGGCAGCAGTAGCTCTGTAAACAAGAGTGTCGAGAGCAAACTCTCGGTGTCTTCATCGGCAAGGGTGAACGGAAAAGGCCGAGATCATTCCACCTGCACCACCAGCATCACGACATCCTCAACCGCCCCCGTGGACAGCCGGAAAAAGCCGCCCCGAGACAAAGGGGAGCGCCACAAAGATGGCGGGGGCGGCGCCTCGTTGGCGGAAGAACGGCATCAGTCGCACCAGAGAAGGTCCCCGGCAAGCGAGGTTCGGTCCAGAGTTACTACTAGCATGTCCACTGTTCCGTCGGCTTCCGTGACAACTCACTCCACAGCCGTTTCTGCTGTGAACACCAACGTGACGACGACGACATCGGCCGCTGCCGTCAGCAGTGGCGGTGCCACTAGCAGCTGTGCGGTGTCTCAAGTGGTGCCCACCTTGGTCACCGTGACTTCCACCTCCTGTGACGTCAGCAGCGTGACGTCAGTTCCTGTGCTGACCTGCGGGACGCAGAGTGTGTTT
The DNA here is from genome assembly GCA_030674185.1 of Monoplex corrugatus. NCBI lineage: Eukaryota > Metazoa > Mollusca > Gastropoda > Littorinimorpha > Ranellidae > Monoplex > Monoplex corrugatus. The sequence continues at coordinate 96,280,416 of CM060305.1, read as the reverse complement.
GCCCGCTCCCAGCCCGTCTCATCCTCGGCTGTCACAGGTGAGACTTGAGACTGAGCAGAGCGTCTTAGTCATCGAGCTTATACCGGTGTCATTTTCTAGTTTTTCATTCATTGTCAGATTCAGAAGAAAGAGTGGACATTCAATTGTAATTAGGCAGGTTTATGGTCATCTAGTACTGCGTAGGTTCATGACCATCTAATACATTCATGACCATCTGGTACATTCATGACCATCTAGTACATTCATGACCATCTAGTACATTCATGACCATCTGGTACATTCATGACCATCTAGTACATTCATGACCACTAGTACATTCATGACCATCTGGTACATTCATGACCATCTAGTACATTCATGACCATCTAGTACATTCATGACCATCTAATACATTCATGACCATCTAGTACATTCATGACCATCTAGTACATTCATGACCATCTGGTACATTCATGACCATCTAGTACATTCAGGACCATCTAATACATTCAGGACCATCTAGTACATTCAGGACCATCTGGTACATTCATGACCATCTAGTACATTCAGGACCATTTGGTACATTCAGGACCATCTAGTACATTCAGGACCATCTAGTACATTCAGGACCATCTGGTACATTCAGGACCATCTGGTACATTCAGGACCATCTAGTACATTCAGGACCATCTGGTACATTCAGGACCATCTAGTACATTCAGGACCATCTAGTACATTCAGGACCATCTGGTACATTCAGGACCACATAGTACAGCTTAAGCGCGTGCCTATCTAATACGCTTAAGACCGTCTAATATAGCTTAAATTAAGAACATTTCACATAACGTCAAATTGCAGGATTTTTAAAATCCTAAAATACATTCTGTCTGCTGTTTTAGTGTTATGATGAATTGTATTGCTAACATCATGAGATTATAATCACGAGATGATAATATTTATCATGTCATTCACATATTTCGTGATGAATGCTTCTGCGTTCCAACGTCTTACAAAAATGAATTGTAATAATATTCTGTGTAACTGTTGCCTTTCTTTATATCATTAATTCAAGAAAGAATAATAATAATACACGCAGTATTTAATATATTATCAAGCGGCAGTTTCTTGTCGTTTGTGTGTGCAGTGATGCAGAAATATCTGGACAAACATATGCATGATTCGTAAATTTATAACACGACCTATATGCATTTAAATCTGGACAACCACAAATAATGCATCATATGTAAATATAAATGTAGTAAGGCCTGTCTGTATAGATGAATACACGGTGCACATGTAAACAAACGGACAAACAGAATGATAATAGAATAAAGGAAAACAAATCCAGTAATTCCCTGTACACGCCAGCGCTTGATTACTATTAAGAATAAATACAAAGCTCAGTTTGTCTGAAATTACAACTGTGAACAGCGTTGATTGAAATAACAACGAAAGAAGACGATGCAAGGCTCACTATCCTGTTCGCTAAATGCTTGATGGAATCGTGAGATTTGTCAGAAAATTGACAGAAATCTAACCAAAAGAAGGCTTATCAAAGCGCCGGTCATTTTCATACATTCAGTTTTCAGAGAACAGTAATACTAGATTGAGACTCGCTTCTAAATATTAAATCTGGCCAAAAGAATGCTTTCAAACGCCAGTTGTATTTGTTTATCGTGCGGTTTTCCAAAACAGAAGTTGACGTTGGACGGAGATAGAAAATAGATGGCCATTTCTGATGGCCATTTCTGATATCATGCAGATGGTGTGGTAGGACATTTCAGGATAAGCGTTCAGCGGTTTGGATGCCGCTACCGTAGAGAATGCTCATTGATGCGGAATAGAATGAATCCAGGATTGGAGAAGAAGGCAGTGCCCGTTAAATCCAGGACAAAAGAGGTGGATGGAGGCAGTGGCCTGGTTTTTTTTAAAACCCGAATACAATAATGTGGTTGTTTCTGACAAGCAGGGGAGTTCCACTGTTTCACTTTGTTCTTGATCTTTGCGTTCTGGGATAAAGAATTTAATTTAATACCTTTTGGAATGTTCTCTGTGCGATTCAATATCTTTATAGTGTTATTTATTTGTATATTTCGTTTATTATTGTTATGTATATTAAACCTATGATTCTCACAGAAGCGAACGTTTTTGAAGCGTATGATAAGAGTTATGTTTTGCAGCCTTTGTGGAACTGAAAAGTCCTTTGTCTAGTCTTGCTGAGAACAGCATAATTTACGTGATATATGAGGCTTCAGTTTGACGAGAAAAACAGTACGTTCCACCAAGCCCTGTCGCGAAATATTGTAGTATGTATTTTGTGTGCTGTACGTCTTTTACGTGCAGCGTATTATTTTAACCACAGCGAGTATTTTGATTGCAGAGTGTGGGTTGACATGTGGTAGGATGTGTGTGGTATTGGCCCAGTCATGTTCAGTACTCGGTGATTATATGACGTAGTGGGGATTTGGGATGGGGACAGGGGTGGGTGCTTTTCATGTTCTGTTATCAAAATGTGTAGTATACAATACCAAAAATATTAAATAAACAGGAATTGATTGGAACTCTCTCTCTCTCTGTCTCTCCCTCTCTTTCCTCTCTCTCTTCTCTTTCTCGCTCTCTCTCTCTCTCTCTTTCATTCTCTCTTTCTTCTCTGTCTCTCTCTCTCTTTCCCCATATGTGTATGTGTGTGTGCATGTGTATTTGTGTGTGTATTTATGTACGTCTACTGGCTTGCGCACGTGCGTGTGTGTTAGACGTCGAGTTCATTTTAATGACTGCATGTGCTACATAGGCTTAACACTAGAAATCACGGAAAGGAGACGTAAGGAGAGTGGATCATGGAGAATGCCGAGCTCATTTTCAGAATATTTCTTGTTTCAGATTATATGTAGGAATGGAGGAAAGGTTGCCAGGAGAGTGCAAAATGCAATAACGTTTTTCTCATGACTCGATGTATGGCTGAAAGAACAAGAACTCCCTTCCTCTCTGTCTCTGTCTCTCAGTCTCTGTGTCTGTTTCTGTCCTTCTCTCTCTCTCTCTCTCTCGCTCTCTCTTCCTTTCTTTCTTTCTCTCTCTCTCCTTCTCTCTCTCTCCTCTCTCTCTCTCTCTCTCTCTCTCTCTCTCCCCTCCGTCACTCTCTCTTTCTGAAAAAAAAATCGATAGGATTCAAAACCTTTTATTTAATGAGTAATATCTGTTTTTCAGTTTTGTGCCTCAGTCAAAACTGTCGACTTTTCAGAATAGCTTTTTATAAATTCTGTGTTTAAAAACGACGTACATTCTGAGCAAGATACTAGGGGAAAATACGTGATTCCTTTTATTGCTTGCTTCCATTTTGGAGAGATTTGTTTGAGTGTGTTAGTGTGTTAATGTTAGTATAACGCACCCTTGCATTTTTCATGTATTTATCATATTGACAACAAAAAAACAAAAAACACACACACACACACACCACACAAAACCTACACAACAACACCACACACACACACACCACACACACACACACACACACACCACACACACACACACACACACCACACACGCGCGCGCGCACACACACACACACACACACACCACACAACACACACACACACACACACACACACACACACACACACACACACACACACACACACAACACACACACACACACAACACACACACACACACACACACACACACACACACACACACACACACACACACACACACACACACACACACACACACACACACACACACACACACACACACACACACACACAACATACAAAGAATTCGAATGTGAACATTCACACACAAAATATCAGTGCCATTTTTGAGTGTGTTACTGATAAATATAACGCAGCCTTGCATTTTTCATACAAAGTATTTAGAATACTTACAACAACAAAAAAATCGAATGTGAACATTCACACAAAAAATGTCATGTGTCAGTGTCCTTTTTTGAGTGTGTTAATGTTAGTATAACGCAGTCTTGCATTTTTTCATATAAAGCATTTATAACACACACACACACACATACACACACACACACACACACACAACACACAACACACACAACACACACACACACACACACACACACACACACACACAACACACACACACACACACACACACACACACACACCACACACAATCGAATGTGAACATTCACACAAAAAAAAATACCTGTGTCCTTTTTTCCCAAATGTTACTTCTGTTATTATATGCAATCCTCATAAAACAGGCATTTGTTGCAAATGATTATATCAATAGCCTACTATGAATTAAAATCATTGACGTAAAATGGTACATTTTTGTTACACAGTGTTTTTCAGTCCACCTGAAAATAATGTCTAGTTTTCTTGTTAGTTTACAAGTGCTTAGAGTGCTTAGATAATATTAATATTGCAATCAATTTCCTTTTATTACTATACTTGTGTCATAATGCATCAGATCTGATCTATTATTTATACTGTCAGTTACGGAATTTTAATGCACACATTTCTTTCGTCAATTTAATAATTTCTTCTTCTTCTTCTTCTTTTTGTTCTCCCTGAACTCCGTAAAGAGTCATTGGAGCGACACACTGAAGAACTGTTCACCAGGTTCCTCCAGTTCTGAAGGTTTTATGTGCCAAAGCCTGGGTCTCTGCGAATACTTTTTCTATCCATTCCGCAGAATTGTCATTCCATCGCTTTTTTCTGCCTTTCCCTCCGTCACCGTCCCTGCACAGTTCCCAGGAGGATCGATTTGGCAAGGCCACTGGATCTTGTTATATGACCGTACCAATGTAGTTTTCTGGTTTTGACTAAAGTCGAGAGATCTTCATGTGCTCGGATGCAGGCGGCCACTTTTGTTTTCTAGTTGTTCGTGTTGTTGATTACGACGCACGTTATGTCATTTATTCATTTGTTATTTTTATTTATCGTCATCCTCATCCTCATTATTATTGTTATTTATCGTCATTATTATTATCATTATCATAATAATTATTATTACATTATCACCATCATCACCACTACCATCACCACCACCATCATCATCATCATCATCATCATCATCATCATCATCATCATCAGTAGTAGGGTAGTAGTAGTAGTACTTGTAGAAGTAATAGTAGTGGTGGTATTTTTGCTTTGATGTTTTGAAATTCATGTAACCTGTTGTCTCGTGTTACGGGATATGATTTTCTGTGATAGATGTTTGACTTCATTCTTCATTTTTTTCGGCCCTTTTCGTCAGTCTTTCTGTCTTCTGATTTTGTCATCTCTGATTCGTTCGCTCAGAAAATCACTTCAGTGGGCAGAAGCTATCCATTCTGTAGCGTTATTTGCCCATGTGTTTTTTTAAAAATCCCTTTTGCATCAGAACAATCATTGCCGTCATCATCGTCGTTGTGGCCATTGTTATCATTATTGTTATTTTTATTATTATTATTATTATTGTTGTTGTTGTTGTTTTGCTGATGTTGTTGTTGTTGAAATTTTGTATATTTTGAAGCGGTTATAGCCCTGATATAGCTCTACGCAGTCGGCTGGGCTTTAAACAACAATAACAACAATCTTCTTCTTCTTGTTCTTCTTTTTCTTTTTCTTCTTATTCTTATTCTTCTTATTCTTCTTCTTCTTCATTTATTTGTTCGTTTGGTTTCAGTATGAAGGTGATGAATTAATTGAAAGGGCTGGTGCCTGACATCATGGTTGAGTTTACACAGTGGTGTATTTCGAAAAAATTCATTGGTAAACTTGAATGTCAGAAGACAATGTTTGATGTCTAATGTGGTAGTCTGGACAAATTGGTTTCTTTGTAAGATTCGTGTGTTTGAAGTGTATCTACAACTGTCAAGTGCTGTAATGATCGGCAGGGCTATAATGAAACGTAAACAATTGATTAATTAATCATTATTTATTCACAATGTTTATGCCTGTGTTGTTTATTTATTAATTTATTTGTTTATTTATTTATTGATTTATGCTCATAAATATTGAGATACGTTTTATTGGAGGCACTTTATACTTATGTTGGCTGCGTTTGTAACTTTGTATAATTTGGATATGATTTTAACGCTTTTCGTTATTATTTCTTGCTTAGAAATATTTCCTGAAATAAAACAAGCATGCTTTCTTTCTGATTACTGGTTTGTTCATTGGTTTCGTTGTTGTTGTTGTTGTTGTGCTGTTGTTTATTCGCAGCGCTCATTCAGCCGTAAGATTTTTGAATATTGAATGGACAGATTTGTTTTGCACTAAGTTGAACTTTTTTTCCATTTTGATGGCGTCAAGTGTAAAAAAGTTGTTTTTCTCTCATTTTGTTTCATATAATAGAAGAAACAATACTGCCAGTTTTAAAGAAGTCTTGCAGAATTGATAATATGATTGTTTGAAATTAATATTCAAGCTAACTTTAAATTATGGTTGTTAGTTCTTATCGAGCCGTGAAACTAAAATTTATGAATTTATGATTACATTACAAATGTTTTATATTTGATTACATTTTTAGTCTTCATTCCTTTGTCATCTTTCGCCAAGTACAGAGCTATCTATCGTCCTTCGTCGTGTGCAGAGGAAAAAAAAAAGCAAAGAATGTATAAACTCATCGGCGGCGTGTTGTCCTTCAACGTTTTAGTCATAATACCAAATGAGATAAGTGGAGGTTTTGTTATTTGTTTGTTTTTTTTTCTTTCTTTCTTTGTTTTTGTAAGAAACAAAACAATCTGCGATTTGTTGCAAACGCATGTTCGGCTTTCCCAACATATATTGCACAAGTTACTTTGTCTTTGTGTTTTTCTTTACTGAAACCTTGTATTTACTTGCGGATTTGTCCATGGTAACTCATCGTTAGAATTTTTTTTTATAGGAAAATGGTTAAATCTTAAGGGCACTTGAATGGTGCTCATGATCCATATGATTTCTTTATTTTTACGGTGTATACGAATGTATTGCTCAACTCCTCTGCGTATTTTCGGACATGTCTGAGTCTCTGTACACTTCTCACACCACGCACGCTTTTGTGCACGTGTCGGCGCGCTCATAATATAGACGGCATTGGTATTACATTAAGATTGTTGGACTTATTGGTGTTGCTTACGAGATTGTTGGACTTATTGGTGTTGCTTACGAGATTGTTGGACTTATTGGTTTTATGTATAAGATTGTTGGACTCATTGGCGTTGCTTATAAGATTGTTGGACTAATTGATGTTGCTTATAAGACTGTTGGACTCCTTGGTGTCGTTATAAGATTGTGACTACTGTGTGTTATAAGACTGTTGGACTAATTGATGTTGCTTATAAGACTGTTGGACTCCTTGTGTCGTTTATAAGATGTTGGACTTACTGTGTTGCTATAAGACTGTTGGACTCCTTGGTGTCGTTTGTAAGATTTTTGGACTTACTGGTGTTGCTTATGAGATTGTTGGCCTCATCTGTGATTTGTTTTCCCATGCCAGGCGCGTCATCCACCCAGCTGAAGAGCAGCAGCGTGACCTCACAGGTGGCAACGTCAGTGCTTCCTTACTACCACACCCTCTACTCCAAGTCGGAGGGCGGGGAACAGGGGACGGTGGGGGTGAAGAAGGTTCACGCCACCACCACCTTCGTGCCCGAAGTGGGTACCTTCAAAGGACCTCTCATTCGCAACATGTCCAAGGGATGCCCGGACAGCAAAAGCGTCAAAAGCGAGCAGTCCAGATCGTCCAGCTGTTGCCGTGAAGAGAACCAGGCCTCCTCCAAACCCGGCCTCCCGGCCAGTGAAGGCGTGAGCGATGTCGCTGACCGATCTGACGGCAGACATGGGGAGGGGTCAGAGGATGAGGCCTCGGACTTGTCGCTGCCTGTTTCACACAGGGAAAGCCACGACAGCGACAGAGGCCAGGGTGTGTCTTTTGAGGAACGTCTCCGAGAGAGTCACGAACGTTCCGGGGAGAGGGGGGTGGCCCCCAAGGTTGGTGATGTGTGTTCATCCAGTCGTAGCTCAGTGCCTTTTGCGGGGAACAAGATGCCGTGTGTCGACATTGCTGGGTCAGAGGACGACCCTGGTGAGGTCGCCTTGGACTTCAGCATATCCAAAAGATCGAGGGAGTTTTCGGACTTCGAAAGTGCCATGAGGACCGCCAAGCGAAAGTGTCAGACAAGAGCTCTGGAAGTGTCAGTGGTGGTGGGAAAGGGGACATCAAGTATATTTCCAGTCGTTGTGTGTCGAGTTCCTCCACAAGCACCAGCTCGTGTGTTCCTAGAATCTGTAATCCTGTTCAGAGGACGGAGAAAACGGACGCGGTGTCGGGGCCTGCTTCCTCATCGACCGTGTCCTCTGTACAGGTGACGCGAGCGTCAGTGTCTGGTCAAAGTCTTTCACAGCAGGGTCCAACGCTTCTCTCACCCCAGGCCCCAGTCGTGGAAGGCGAGAACACCGCCTTGAATCTCAGCCAATCCGTCGCCAGAAAGAAGCCAACGAAGGAGGTGAACATAGTCTCCAAGAGCAAGGTCGTGACCTCCTCTTCGGCTCAGACGAAAGGTGCTGAAGTGGTTTCCCATCACATGAGCGGATGCGGGAGTAGGGTGTCACAGCTTGTGGCCTCTGAGAAACGTTGTGGCTCTGCTCCGCCACGGGCCTCGCTCCTTTTTTCTGGTACCGAGAAAGATGATGAGGAAGGTGAGGAAGACGACGATGAAGAAGAGGATGAAGAGCAGACACAATCTCCGACAGAAACAGAGGATAAAGACTCCACGGAGCACACGGGTAAGCGTTTGATTTTTTCTTTCTTATTAAGGACAAGTAAAAAATTCGCTTTTTAAACTGACCTCTTGATTTGGCGTCGCGTAGTCTTTAGGAGAGAAATACTGACAGTCGAGAGGTCTTTAAGGACATATTTTTTCCTAGACGTCATTTCCAGCAATTTCAAATTAAATGCGTTTGTGTGCCCTTGTGTATGTTTGTGAATGTATTTTTCATGCCAGAACTGTGTTGATGTCGAAAGTCTTTGTTTTATACATGCTTGGTAGTTTATTTATGTTTCTTTTTTATTGTCTCATTTGCAGCTGTGGAAAATTATCTTTAAACGTCGTTAGTTAGCATTGCACGTGGATGCGCCCTCCTCACCCTGTCATTCTTGATTCCTGTCTAGTTAGTTAGATTTATTATCCAGAACTCCAGATGTTTGTTGTAAATAATGTTTATCGAAACACGTTAAAGCAGTTAGAGAAGAAGGGCAGATGTTACTAGAACTTGAACAGAAACAGACACACACTCTCTCCCCTCCCTCTCCCTCCCTCCTTCTGTGTATGTGTTTTACATGTATATATAAATATATATATAATATATATATATATATATATATATATATATGTATATATATATATAATTATGTATGTATATATATGTATGTGTGTATATATATATATATATATATATATATATAGAGAGGAGAGAGAGAAGAGAGAGAGAGCGAGAGAGAGAGAGAGAGGGAGAGAGAGAGAGAGAGGTATGAAAAAAATTGATAGATAGATAGACAGATATGCAGTTGCCCAGCAGATGCCTAAAATGCCAGTGCCATAGCAATAAATGTCGTGATTGAGAGCAGCATGAACGAAAACCATTAGATTGATTGGTATGTTTCTTTTTTCTATCCAGGCTCGGTCATGCATAGATTTAGTAAATGATTTTGACATGAATAATTCCATGATTTAGTTCGTTTGGTTTTTTTGTAAGTGTTCCAGTTTTTTACTCGGATGACTGTATGCATGTTGTTTTGCACACACTGTGCATGCAGTATGTTGCTGCACAGTCTGCAGACTTGTCTTTTGTGGGCGTACATTTAGGTGTTTTCATCTTCATGTTTCCATAAGCCATCCACTGACATGACTCACGGGATCCTTTTACGTGCATATTTGATCTTATGCATGCGTACACATATCAGAGGGGTTTAAACTGTGGTAGGTATTGGCACATGTTGACCTGGGAGATGGGAAAAATCTGCACCTCTTTAGTCTTTATCGACCAGGCAGATCGAATCCAGGACTTTCCGATTGGAAGTGCGCCATCAACCCACATGACTACCGCGCCCTCAGTGTTATTTTATCCCTTTGATTTCCGCGCCCTGTCCACCAGCATCCTGCATTGCCGATTATGCCAGCAAAACAAAAACTTAACCCTTTGATTCTCTCACCCTATCCACCAGCTTCTTTTGATTCTCTCACCCTGTCCGCCAGCTTCTTTTGATCCTTTCACCCTATGCACCAGCTTCCTGCAGGAAGCTGGTGGATAGGGTGAGAGAATCAAAGGGTTAGGTTTTTGCAGTTGGTGGATGGGGTACGATAGTCAAAGTGTTAAAAAGGAAGTCTTGACTGTTCACGATATTTTGATTCCTCGAAGATGTATTCTGTTTTTGTTTCCCTGAGGATACTGGTATGTGTTTCTGGTGCAAAACAAATAGTACTTTTATTTGAAGAGCAATATTTTTAAAAAAAAATATCCCGTACAGTTTCCCTCATTTCTTTATGTAAGTGTTTAGTATTAAATTTTAGAAAAGTTTTGCCGATCTGAATGAAAGGCTGTGTTATGTCCGCCGTGAGGCAGTGATATATATTTAGTAATGATAATAAAAACTCACTAATGGTCTAACATAAACGCATTACTCTGCTTTAGAAAACATTGTTTATGGTAAAACAGTTTGTGTCTCTGTATGGATGAGATCTTCATTTGCTGTGAACCCTTACTAAGAGCAACAACACCATTAAACAAATCAGAATAGAATGAGACGAGAAGTTTCGAGTACTATCACCATTAAGCTACTGCTGCAAAACGTCATACTGTTATTACTTCTGGTGTTGTACTGCTGCTACCTCTACCACCAGCAACACTACTACTTCTATCACCACTTCTCTGAAAAAAGCGCCAAAAATGAACCCCGTCAGCACAAGTGTCTAAAGCAAACACCCAAGCTGAGCTGGTATTGGAAGCTTTTTCACCCCCGACCCGCGCAAGACGCCATGTTGAATTGAACGTGGCCGGCTTTTTGAGGTCGGAGCGGCATGAAGGAGGTTACTTTTTCGGTGTGCCGTCTTTACCAGTGGCATTGTTGGTGGTTCCCCCTGCCTTCATGAATAATGTCCTTTCAAAGCTTTATGGAAAACTCATTTAGGCCTGTCAATTATTTCCTTTACAGGCGAAGCTTTTGTTCTCCAGAGCTTCCATTGGGTTGGGT
>CM060305.1:96261750-96264250 GCA_030674185.1 Monoplex corrugatus | reverse complement strand
TCGACGTCTTGACCTTTCCATTAACCCCTTTCCTTCTTCCTCGGCCCCCAGCGAGTAAATCTTCGAAGCGTGTTCTGTTATTGTCGTTGTGATTTGTTGATAATTTTATCATTGTCGTTAACATTGTTGCTATTGTTGTTGTTGTTTGTTGTGTTGTGTTACTGTTGTTTGTGTTATAAAGAATATCCAGCAAATTACGTCGTTTATTTTGTGGCTTGTATTTTTTTAAAATAATTTTTAAAGTTTATTTTTTTAGCGTCTGAGCAACTACGTGTGTTTGACGTTGCTAGAAATAGTGCCAGGTGAGGATGTATCAAGGCAGTCTAAAGATTCTTTAGTATGTGTGTATGCTAGCCAGTAACTGTCTGTACGTATGTCCGTTCGTCTGTGTCTTTCGTTCGTTAGAATATTATAATGAATATCAGTGCTGTGTTTAGTACTATTATTATCTTTATTATTATTATTATCTTTATTATTATTATTATTCTTTTTCATCATCATCATCATCATCATCATTTTCTTCTTCTTCTTAATATTGTTACGGTATTCATTGTCATAAGTGTTTTTCTTTTTGCTGCAGCTAATAATGTTCCGATATTCATTGTCATAAGTGTTTTTCTTTTTGCTGCAGCTAATAATGTTCCGATATTCATTGTCATAAGTGTTTTTCTTTTTGCTGCAGCAGCTGCTGCTTTTGTTTGTTGCTGGTTTATATTTCATTACTATTTTTTGTTGATGATCAATATGATCATACCGGTAATGATGACTAGACGTCTAGAGGATACTTACAGAATTCATTCCAGTAGTCTCTTTCTTCCCTTTCATATGGTCTTCGTCAGAGCAAAATGACAAAGACAAGCCATGAAACAGACAATACGCATGGTTGAAATGTATCCCATGTCTGACTTCCTGTTTGATGAAGGCTCCATTAAAGGACAGCAAGCTCATATCAGGAGACGATTGAAGCGGATTATGTGGTTTATCTGTGTGCTTTGGGCCCTGGAGGTTTGGTCGTTGTTGGGTGATTTGCTTTGGTGAATGATGAGAGTGCGTTCCTTGGTTTGAGCCTTGAATCAGGATTTGGCGCCTTATAAATATCATCATCAGCATTCTTCTTCTTCTTCTTCTCATCATCATCATCATCATCATCATCATATCATCATCGTCATCGTCGTCGTCGTCGTCGTTGTCGTCATCATCATCAACATTATCATCATCATCATCATCGTCATCATGAGAAATGTTATTAGTCCCTGTTATCCGAATGTGACCGACTCATGTAGCAGTCCACCTTCTGACATCAGTGTTATTGATGTTCTTATATATAGTAATAATAATAATAATAGAAATAATGATAGTAATAATATTAATAATAATGATGATGATGATGATGATGATGATGAGTGGTGGTGGCGATGGAGGGGGATGATGATGATGACGATGATGATATTATTTTGTTGTTGTTGTTGTCGTATTTTATTCATATTTTTAATTACATAGTTTATGACACTTTTATCGTATTCGATTTATTTGTCGGAAACTGGGTACTAGAAACCTTCAGACTGAATCAGAGATAAAAGAGAGAGAGAGAGAGAGAGAGAGAGGGGGGGGGGGGGGGGCTCAGTCGAACGATATAACAGTAAAATTGTAAACACATTTGAGGAATTACTACCAGGCAGCGCACCTTGTTTCACACATTACTTGGGGAATCATGGCATGTAACCATGTAACGAGATGTTTTTGTTTTTCGGTTTGGTTGTCGGACGTTGACGATTTTTTTGTTTGTTTGTTTTTAAATACCATGAAGATTTTGTCAATTTATTCTCGAGTACTCATGTGAAACAGGGACTGGACATCTGGTGAAACAGGGACTGGATATCTGGTGAAATAGGGACTGGATATCTGGTGAAACAGGGACTGGATATCTGGTGAAATAGGGACTGGATATCTGATTTTTGATGCATGAGTGTATGAATACTGGAAAACTTGTAGGGAGGAAAGATGAAGAAAAATTATTAGCTGTATGAAAAAAGGAAGAGGGATAAAAATGTCGGAAACTAATTTCCCAGAAACGTTAGTTTTGACTTCTTGTCCCTTTTATCGTACGCTGATGTCTTTTGAACGGCCCGATAGAACAAAAGAAACAAGACCAGCTTTCTTCTTTGTCTGCATCCTGTGACAGTTGAAGTATGTTCAGATCCACAACTGTTGTTTCCGAAAGAGAAAAGTTCCTTTCACAAATTCGAACATTATGATCTGTGCGTTATTTATTCAAGACAAACGTTCTTTTTACAAACTATTATTCCATCATTTATGTGTTGTTGATTCAAGGCAGATATTTTTTTTTACAAACTATAGTATTTTTTCTGTATTGTTTACTCAGGATGAAATTATTTTACAGACTGCGGTATCATGATTTGTGTGTTATTTATTCATAGTATCTTTTTTTTAGTTATATCACCATCTGTACTTTTTTCTATCCTCTTAATGTCCTCATAAG
>CM060305.1:96219250-96251750 GCA_030674185.1 Monoplex corrugatus | reverse complement strand
TGTGTGGTTCATAGTATGTAATCAAGTGTGTGTGTGTGTGTGTGTGTGAGAGAGAGAGAGAGAGAGAGAGGTTAAGGGACAGAGTGGTGTGTGTGTGTTCATAGTGTGTAACCAAGTGAGTGTGTGTGTGTGTGTGTGCGTGCGCGCGCTCGTTGCTTGTGTGTGTATTTGAGACAGAACGTACACATATGTAGTGGACGCAGGAGCTTAATGCTAAATAAATACGGTGTAATGTTTCATCTTTCAACCGACGTGTCCGTCGCGGTCGGGGGGGGGGGGGGGGGGGGGGTAAAAGGTCAACTTCCCCTGCTTTCGATTTAGCATGTCGGTTGTACATCTCTCCCTAATCCATCACAGACTGTGTTCCCTTTTTGCTGTCTATCTGCCCAAAGGTCAGTCACAGACCTGGCAGTTTGAGGTGATCTGTTGTGCCATGCTCAGTGCTGTAGGCAGTTTGAGGTGATCTGTTGTGCCATGCTCAGTGCTGTAGGCAGTTTGAGGTGATCTGTTGTGCCATGTAGTGCTGTAGGCAGTTTGAGGTGATCTGTTGTGCCATGCTCAGTGCTGCAGGCAGTTTGAGGTGATCTGTTGTGTCATGTTCACTGTTGAACACTGTTTGAGGTGATCTGTTGTGTCTTGTTCACTGCTGAACGCAGTTTGAGGTGATCTGTTGTGTCGTGTTCACTGCTGAACGCAGTTTGAGGTGATCTGTTGTGCTTTGTTCAGTGCTGCAGGCAGTTTGAGGTGATCTGCTGTGCTTTGTTCAGTGCTGCAGGCAGTTTGAGATGATCTGTTGTGTCGTGTTCATTGCTGCAGGCAGTTTGAGGTGATCTGTTGTGCTTTGTTCAGTGCTGCAGGCAGTTTGAGGTGATCTGTTGTGCTTTGTTCAGTGCTGCAGGCAGTTTGAGGTGATCTGTTGTGCTTTGTTCAGTGCTGCAGGCAGTTTGAGGTGATCTGTAGTGTCTTGTTCACTGCTGAACGCAGTTTGAGGTGATCTGTAGTGTCTTGTTCACTGCTGAACGCAGTTTGAGGTGATCTGTAGTGTCTTGTTCACTGCTGAACGCAGTTTGAGGTGATCTGTTGTGCTTTGTTCAATGCTGAACGCAGTTTGAGGTGATCTGTTGTGCTTTGTTCACTGCTGAACGCTGTTTGAGGTGATCTGTTGTACCTTGTTCACTGCTGAACGCTGTTTGAGGTGATCTGTGGTGCCTTGTTCACTCTGAACGCAGTTTGAGGTGATCTATTGTGTCTTGTTCACTGTTGAACGTTGAGGTGATCTGTTGTGTCATGTTCACTGTTGAACGTAGTTTGAGGTGATCTGTTGTACCTTGTTCACTGCTGAACGCAGTTTGAGGTGATCTGTTGTACCTTGTTCACTGCTGAACGCAGTTTGAGGTGATCCGTTGTACCTTGTTCACTGCTGAACGCAGTTTGAGGTGATCTGTTGTGTTATGTTAACAGTTGGAGGTGATTTGTTGTGCCTTGTTCACTGTTGCAGGGAATTTGAGGTGATCTGTTGTGTTAAGTGCTGAACACAGTTTGAGGTGATGTATTGTGCCATGTTCACTGATGAACGCAGTTTGAGGTGATCTGTTGTGCCTTGCTCAATGCTGCAGGCAGCTAACGACGTAAAACAACGATCTACCAGTCGAGATAAGCGTTCAAAACACTCGATAAACACAGTGACTGGAATTCAGAAAGTGACTGCCAGGTCTGTGTCATCAAAGCTGAGTTATAACATTAGGAAACTTCCATGCAAACTTTCTGAGTTGTGATTATTGTAGTTTAGTCAGAAGAGTATTTGAGTTAAAATAAATCCGTCATGTTTATTCTGTGCTTTATTTTCTAGCGAATATTTTCAGTTAGTTTTGTGCTTGAGTCCGACGGAAATGAGACAGCATCAGTCTGAAATGTGCATTATATCCTCAAGTTGTGTTTCGTTATATTAGTAAAAATAATCATGTATCATCGGTTCATGCCGTTTTCTTAAAATTTGCATTACAATCCTGAAGTTTACATTTTGTCCAGAAATTCACAATACGTCGAATAATTTCTTTCTTTTTTTCTTTGGTTTATATTATTCTGGTTTTATCTTTATTTCCATATTTTATTTTAAATAGTTCGTTTTGCATTTATCTAAACAAAAATTCTTGTGCCTTTATAATAAATGGAAGCCACGTAATTTTCTTTGATCTTGCTGGGTCGATGCATAATTTATTATGCGAGTCGTGTTCAATGCAATAAGCAGAACGAATAAATAAATAAAGACATTATTAATATTCTCGATACGTAGGCCGAAGAGAATATTAGCGTATTTCTCTTTAAGTCGTTTGTGTTTTCCGTATGTTTTGTTTTGTGTTTTTAGAGGGGGCAGCTACAAATTGATCAGTGATAATGCCGATTGTTATTTTGTGTGTCTTTGTTTGTCGTCTTATGATAATTTCCATGGTACTGGGTAACACGAAACAGGTTATGACAAAAGCAAACATTCATTTTGTTTATATCGCTCTTGGGTGCATACGGTATTTGATTGAGTGAAGTGGGGAAAAAGATTTTCAAGTCCACATTGTGGATAACGATGCGGTGTGATTACTTGCAGAAGTAGATTAGTCACGGAAGATTCAAAAACATGTATCTTTTCGGAAATAACACTTTTTGTAAAAGAAACTCTCTTTGTATGCTTATTGGTCTGTCTGCTCTGTGTGTGTGTGTGTGTGTGTGTGTGTGTGTGTGTGTGTGGTGTGTGTGTGTGTGTGTGTGTGTGTGTTTATGTATGTATGAAATGTATGTGTATATGTATGTATGTATGTATTTATGTATGTATGTATGTGTTTATGTATGTATGCATGTGTCCCTGGCAAAATTGTTGTAAAATTCACTTTTGTAGGTACTCAAAAATACTCACGGACAGGAAAAAAAGAAATGGGCAGTGCTGCATTACTCTGACGCCCTCTGTACGGGAAGAGTAGTCCACATTTCACCTCACACACACACACACACACACACGCACGCACGCACGCACGCACACACGCACGCGCGCACACACACACACACGACGCGCCACGCCACCACACACACACACAGCGCGCACGCACGCACAACCACACACACAAACACACACACACACAACACACACAACACAGCGCACGCATAGACTCTCATACGTATACAGACTACGAACTAACAACAAGAATATATAAAACTAGTAATGTATGTATAGTTGTGTTGTATGTATGTATGTATATGTATGTATGTATGTTATGTGTTGTATGTTGTATGTTATGTATGATGTATGTTGTATGTATGTATGTTATGTATGTATGTATGTAGTATGTATGTATGTGTGTGTGTATGTATGTATGTGTGTATGTATGTATGTATATTATGTATGTATGTATGTGTGTGTGTGTGTGTGTATGTATGTATGTATGTATGTAGTATGTATGTATCTATGTATGTATCTATGTATCTATGTATGTATGTATGTGTCCATTTACTTATGATGATGGTGATGATGAGGATGATGAGATGATGATTGTTTCAGTTTAATAGTTCTGTTTACTTATTCACGTGTGTTTTCATGACTCGTGCATTTTTCATGAATTTCATGCGGGGTTGGGGGGAGAGGGAGAGAGAGAGTGTGTGTGTGTGTGTGTGTGTGTGTGCGCGCGCGCGCGTGCGTGCACACGTGCATGTGTGAGCTTACGCGCACGGGCACGCGATCCGGAAAGAATGAGAGAGACTAATGCAGGGTATGTGTTTTGTTGTGCACAGTGGATGGAAGGGCTGGCGTGAGTCGTGCCGAACACCCGTTGAGGAGTAACGAAGACGCGGAGAGCTCACGGCAGTTGGCACATGACTTTGGTGAGAGGGAGGAATTTTTGAGGTACGTAGAATACCGTGAACGCCATGTTGTGTTATTTCACCTTTATTGTGTTGTGTGTGTGTGTGTGTGTGTGTGTGTGCGCGTGCACGCCTGTACGCCTGTGTGAAACAGACTGCATAACAGTTGGTACACGACTTTAAGTTACAAGTTACATACAGATTTTTAGATGTGTAGCATGGCATGCAAGTTGGGGGTTGTTTTTAGTGTGTGTGTGTGTGTGTGGCGCGCGCGCGCGTGCGTTTGTGTGTGTGCGTGTGAGACAGACCACTTAACAGTTGGTACACGTGTTAAGTTATATAGAAATTTTGAGATGCGTATAATGGCACGCAATTTGGTGTTTTTTGTGTGTGGATGTGTGTGTTGTTTGTTTGTGTGTGTGTGTGTGTGGTGTGTGTGTGTGTGTGTGTGGGGTGTGTGTGTGTGTGTGTGTGTGGTGTTGTGTGTGTGAGTGAGTGAGTGCGCTTGCCTGCTTCTTGTAACTCCAAGACTGGAGATTTTGACATTTTGATTGTAGACATTTTTGTGTGTTAGTAGTTTATCTCGTTCTTTCTGTGTTCTGTTCTTGTTTGTTTGTTCGTTAGTTTGTTTCTGTGCAGGTTTCCTTCGTCTGAAATCACTTGCGTGCATAAACGTTAACTTGAAAGGGTATATAGCTAATATGTAGGGCTGTCATAAGACAGGCACAGAATAGTGACTTTGGCAGCTATCAAAATAGTGTTATCTCACTTGTACGTAGATTACAGTTGAAGTGTATAGATTACTCACTGTCGGAGTTTCCATGCCAGGAATCCTGTGTACAGAATCTGTCTCCCAAAGCGTGTTCCAGCTCACGAACACCACCTCAAATAACCCTTTGACTCCCACACCCTAACCATCAATTGAAAAAAAACCTTAACTCTTTGACTTCCTCACGTTATCCACCAGCTTTCTGCGCGCGCAGAAACACATACATACACGCACGCACACGCAGGCCACACGGCTGCGCGCGCTTTTGCAAATACACTCGCAAACTCGACGTATTCTACAAACACACGTCGACACACACGCGCACACTCAGGCTCACACACACACACACGCGCGCGCGCGCGCACACACACACACACTCACACGCGCTCACTCATGCTCACACACACACACCACACACACTCATGCTCACTCACACACACACACACACTTACACACTCACCCCATACACACATCACATCACATCACATCTCATTACACCACATCGCATATGTCAATATATTATATACCATATCATATCATATCATATCATATCATATCATATATCATATCATATCATCGTATCATATCATATATGTCATAATCATATCACGTCATAATCATATCACACATGACATATCACATAACATCACACTGCTCACATTCCGCGACCTCGGTCTTTCATTAACACTTATTTTTTACATCTTTTAAGAGAAAACAGAGACAAAGAACTGGAACGGAGAGTGCAGTACAGACATCTGTCTCCCCTCACCCCCCCCCCCCCCCAACCATCATCACCTTCTCCCATTTCCGCACCACTACCCACTGCATCCGCTGGATTTTCAGCAAATTGGCATGGACGTTGACATGGGCAAAGAGCGCCCTTAGTGTGTGCAAACACGGCCGCACGTGCGTGCAAACATGCGAGCATGCGCGCGCGGGGAGAATTTGATGCCATGATTTGCCCAGAGAGCCTGCGTCACCCTGATCAGAGGGCCGAAGAACCACGCGCGCGTTCAATACATATCAGGATCAGAGCGATGTAACCCGCCTCCACTGGACTTGACTCGTGGCCAAGTCTTTTTCTGTGTCGTGTGTTGCTGTCCTTGTGTCCTACCCTCACTGTTACTGTGTGTGCTGCATCTTGGAGAAGAGTGTGTGGTGGGGGGGGGGGGGGGGGGTGTGTGTGTGAGTGTGTGTGTGTGTGTGCGCGTGCGTGCGTGTGTTTGTGGGTGTGTGTGCATGAGTGTGTGTGTTTGTGTGTGAGCATGAGTATGTGTTTGTGTGTGTGTGCGTGCGTGTGTGTTTGTGTGCGTGCGCGCCCGCGTGTGCCCGTGCGTGTTTGCTCGTGTTTGCGTGCGTGCTCGTGCGTGTTTTTGTAGTGGAATTTATGGTCCTCCCCCAGTTATTAGATGGACTGAACGTTGAAGTATAAAGACGAAAGGAGGCAGAAGAGTGGCTTTTAGATTTTTAGATTTTTTTTCAGTTTTGTTGTCGTTTAGTTTAGACGGGACCTAAATACCAACCATAGTATCCACCGGATGCATAATTAACCCGATATTTATGGTTTTAGCTCCTGCGGCAACCCCGTGGGGATGCCGGGGGCTATTTCAGTATAAATAGTATCCCCATCTTCTGGAAATTCTGTGCTAGAAATTTCCTCTTTGCTGTCACTCTCTTTGTTTCTTTCTTCCTCCTTTGCTTTCTGTCATTTCTGCCTTGTAGGTCCTTTCACCTATATGTGTTCGATAAAGTCTTACGTACTTTATCTTACGATTGATAATTGGGTACATACATGTATTAAGTGCATTTTGGGCTGTAGGAAATGAAATATGCAGAAGCAATTTTAGGTAATTCAGGCCCGTTTTTATATGTTTAGGTGTCCTCAGTTGTGTTTAAATTTGTATTCAGGTATGTTTTTTTTTTTTCAATCCCCTGTGCGATAAATTGGACGGAGTGGTCAACGCCAGGGGCATCTCCTTAGATTATGCGTGCGAATGCGTTCATATGTGTACTTAATTTTCTTTTCCGTTTTTTTCTGTTGAAGTATTGTGTATGTTTTGAAACGGTTTTAGCCCTGATATGGCTCTCAAGTCGGCTGGGCTTTAAACAAAAATAACAGTAACAGCTCATACGGCAGTTTTCTAGATATGCTGAATGAGCTAGTGTGATAAGTATGAATTGCCCTACTTACTTGCCACCTTAAATTAGGTTACCCAAGTTTCTGGAAAAGGCTGTAAATTGTGCAAGTTCAGCACTAACAACACATTGTTTGTGCTGCTGCTGATGCAGATGGATCCACTTGATGGGATGATAATGAGGGCTTCTGTCATCTTAACCCCTTGACAATCCTCACCCTGTTCGCCAGCTTTTATCAGCTTTCTGCAGGAAGCTGTGAATAGGGTGACGGAGTCAAGGATTTAAAGCTGGCGTTTGCTCTCTGCATTGTCACCCAGTTGATTTCTTTTACTTTTGAAATGCTGCTTGCCGTGGTTTTTGATACATACTCGAGGAGTCTGTGTTAATGTCAAGCAGATTTGATATCATCAGAGAAATAGTTCATGAAAAGAAAAATCAGTTCATTTCTGGCTTGTTTTCTTCTTTTTATTTTTTAAAATTTTTTTTTATATCTCTTTTCTTTAATTGAGGAAGAAAACGTGTTGGAAAACAGAAGGCATCGGGAACTGGGCCAAGGACTAAGTCCCGTGGAACAGACAACAAATATCAGCACATTTCTGTGTGGCTGAATCAGTAGCTGCTACCGTTGAGAGATAAATACCTTCCTTTAACATTGTCGGCCTGCTTGCTGCTTGTCTGTCTGTTTCACTGTCATCTCTCTCCCTTCTCTCTCTCTCCTCTTTTACACACATACGCACATTGTTTCTATCCTTTTCCTCTTTGTTCTCTGTGTGTATGAACGTAATTTGTGTTTACTTTCGTTTTGCCGTCCATTTCCCTCCCCCCAGTTTTTTTAAAATTCTTTTTTGAAAACAAAGGTAGATGGTGTATGATAATCTGGTTGACTGCTACCAGATAATAATAATAATAATAATAATAATAAAGTAGTCAATAACAATGACATTTATGAGGCGCCAAATCATGATTCAAGAATTTAACCATGGAGCGCACTCGTAATTCACCAAAACAGTCACCCAACAATGATCAAAACTCTTCTAACCCAACCCGACACCCCCCCCCCCCCCCCCGTCTTGTCTCTCATACACGCGTGAAATAGACAAATGAGAAAAGGTAGGTTATGGACAACTCCGCCCACCCCCACCCACCCCCCGTCACCGAAAAAAAAAAAAAAAGAAAAGGGGAAAAAAATGTTTGAGATGAACACCGTGAACAGATGCACGGCCTGCAAGACATTTTCTTGGGGAGACCACTCCAGTTATTGCAAGTGGAAGTAATCAGCTCCTCCGGGGGAATGTTCAAATATGCAGAGCTTGACGACTGATTTTTCATTGCTTCCAATTCTTACACAATTTATCAGAAGCGGAGTGCAGACTGCATTGAATCAGGCGATCTAATGGCTATTCATTAGTCGGTCAGTTGATTAATCTGTCCCAGGAAATTTCATCACTGAAAAAACGAATGGATGATTGATTGGACAAAACGTTACAGTTGAATGGAAGATGGATAGGGTGAGTGGGTGGGTGGGTGGTTGGAATCCAGTCAGTTCATTAGTTGGTCAGTCAGCGAGGGAACCAGTAGTTGTGTAATCAGTTGCAACAAACCAGGCTCTTCTGGGGCCATATTTTGCCTTCGATAAATGAAAGGTCTGAAACTGCTATGGATTTCTGTGGTCATTTTATAACTTTGGAAAATTGACAGATTGCAAAGTAACTTTGTCACAGTTTTTGAATTTTTAAGGGACGGCCATATTTTGATGTTGCTTTTGACAATGGAATCATCATTGATTTCAGCTGAGTATTTCTATTAACACTTTGTAGAATGGTAAGAAGAATAAAAACTTAACTCAAAACAAACAGCGCAGGATAATGAATTACATTGGATAACAGTGTTCTGCATCGTGTATAAAGCATATTGTGTTGTTTTACAACTTTTGTCTTATTCAAAGAAATTAGACCACCACTGCCCATGTTTTACCATTTTTTTTTTGTAATTTAAATAAATAAGACCACCACCACCCAGTATCAGCAGTTTCAAATAATCTATAGTATCTGTATCAGTATATGTAGAATTAACCCACATTCGTGGGAAATGTCCTGAGGGTTACAAGGGAGCATTCCAGATGTATGTATCTTGTAAAACGAGCTGTGTTCTTTGTCCGTCAAGGGAGATGATGCATTACATATTCACCGCCCACCTGTTCCCTCTGTAAGTTCCTGGCAACCCGAGCCCCCCTTTGTTAGTGTGTGCTGACAACAGGGCAGATCAGAACGAAGGCACGTCTCTACATCAAATTCGTGTTCAATGGCTATCCCTCACACTGACATGTTAATTGTATGAGGCTATTCTGCACTGACATGCCAGTTGTTAGGGACACTGACACGCGAATTGTTGGGCCTATCCCCCATTGACATGTCAGGTTTTGTTGCTTGTCCAGGCTGGTATGGGGCATGGGAAACAACATGCTTGTCAGAGATGGTACAAGTCGTTTTCTTTCCTTTTTCTTTTCTGTTCCCTTCTATCTTTCTTCTTTTGTCTCTCCCATTTTCTCTAAAGGGAAATGGTTTCATACTGATCGTAGGAAGGGCGTGTGTGTGTGTTTTCTTAATTTATTTTTTAATTAAAAAAATTTTTTTTTGGGGGGGGGGGGCGGTGTTCAGACGAACATGTGTTAACAAGACATTTTCGACTTGTTATTGGTGGATCTTTACCAAATACTTGTGCAAAGGTGTGGACTGTTGAGCAGTGGTGAAAATTGATGTCTGGAAGGTAAATATTCAAAGTCAGTGTCACATGGACTTGAAACGTGCTTAAATCAGCGCTTTTAGGAATATGTGGGGGCAGCTCATTGTCAAGAACTTCTGGCAATAATTTTTTTTTTTTTTAAAGTTTTTTTTTTCACTGTTGTACCATAGTCTACCATTTCCCGCAGTGCGTCTTAAGTCTTATTTTAATCGAAACTGTTTTAAGCTCACAGTGACTTTGAGAAGTGCAGAATGTGGATTTTCTGTGATAATTTTTGTATTAAACGAGATGTTAGAATGGCTTGACCGTGTCGTTTTTGTTTGTTTTCTGTTTTGTTTCTTGCCCGTTGTTTTTGACAGAATGCAAAGGGATAAGGCAGAAACAAAGAGAGTGACAGAAAAGAGGGCATTTCTAGCACAGAATGTCCAAAAGATGGGGATACTATTTATACTGAAAGAGCCCCCGACATCCACACAGGGGGTTGTGCGAAACTGAACACATCTCTTCCCTTTGCAGAAGCTCAAACTTGTATCACAACAACCAGAAGGAGAGAAAGAAGACAGAGTTGAAGGTCGGTGAATATTGAAGGCAGAAAACATTAAATACATTAAGAAATTAATAAGCAAACAATCAAAACAGTCAGTTTAAACATGAACTCCAACTCTAAGATGGCATCTGCAGTATGATCCCATTAGAAGGAAAAGAAAGAATTTCCTGCCTTGTTGGTCTGTTCACCTGTATGTGTTCAATAAAGTCTTACTTACTTTCTCTTAGGATTGATAATTGGGTACATAATATTAAGTGCATTTTTGGCTCTAAGGAGGTGAGATGTGCAAAAGCAATTTTAGGTAATGTAGGCCCGTTTTTTTATGTTTTAGTTTCCTTATTTATGTTTAAATTTGTATTCAGGTGTTTTTCAAATCCCTGTGCGATAAATTGGGCAGAGTGGTCAACGCCGGGGGCATCTCCTTAGATTATGCGCGCGAATGCATTGATATGCGTACTTAATTTTCTTTTATTTTTCCTTTATTGCATATGTCTTGAATGGTTGTAGCCCTGATATGGTTCTGCGCAGTCGGCTGGGATTTAAACAACAATAACAATAACAATAAGTTTCGCACAACAGAAAAAAAAATGTGCACTTCGTGGATTCGATTACAGTCAGTGGAGCTCGACATAATATGAATAAAAGAAATTGCACTTGACCGTTTCTACACAAAGTCCCATCAGTGACTGTGCCCGTTTCAGTTTCACTTTCATGTCATTGCAAAAACGTGTGCGTGACGTAACGTATCTCGAGCGTTACGTTGTGTGCTGGCCGTTTTTAGCGTAGAAATGATATTGGGCCTTTTCATCAGCTTTGCGTGCTCTCTCTCTCTCTCTCTTTCTGTCCGTTCTCTCTCTCTCTCTCTGTTCTCTCTTTCTTTCTGTCTGTTCTCTCTCTCTCTCTCTCTCACTCTCTCGCTCTTCTCTCTGTCTCTCTGTCTGTCTGTCTCTCTGTCCTCCTCCCACCCCCTAATATTTTTTTCTCCTTCACTCGTTTTATGCCCTGCCGCACAACGCGTGATGTACTACAACGACACCAGTCTGTCTTGCGCATGTGTGATTCACGTGTGTTCTTGTTGTATGCACACCGTGACGAACATGACTTGTTTGCCTCTTCGTTTCTTATGTAGGCTTTGATTGTGGGATCATTGATCTTTTATACGTTTATATTGTTGTTGCATCAGGATTGGAGTATCTGTGATCATTTATACGTTTATATTGTTTGCACCAGGTTCGTAGGATCTCCGGTCCTTTGTACGTTTATCATTGTTTTACCAGGTTTGTAGGATCTTTGGTTGGTTATACGCGCGCGCGTGCACACACAGACACACACACGCATGCACGTGCGTACGCACGCACGCACACACACACATATACACACACACACGCACACACGCATGTGCACGCCCGCACACGCACACACACACACACACAAAACACACGCACACACATACACACACACACGCATGTGCACGCCCGCACACACACACACACACACGAGCAGAAATAACTAAAAAGGACAAATCCAGTGGCACGCAATTGCTGTTTCGTCATTTCTTTACACAAGAAACATTTTCTTCTTTTGTTTATGTGCTGGTTTGTTGCTGATGGGTCATTGTTTAATTTCTCCTCTTCTCGCTCCTCTTTAACCGTTCCCCATCCTCACGATTTTTTTTTTCTATTTAAAGTTGACGATCTTCCTGACCAAACAAAACAAGGCAGACTGGTGTTTGACCGTCTTTTTGAAAAACAAAAAACAAACAAACAAACAAACAAAAAACAAACAAACAAACCCCCCGAACGAATGATGCTTGGGATAAAAATCGTCGCTGCTGTTGTTGAATTTGTTTATTAGCAGTATTGCTGCATTATTGATTTTATGCCATTTGTTTGAATATCAGAATGCAGTTATGCTTCTTTCTTGTTTGTTTTTGCCTGTGTGTCAAGAAATGGGATTAGAAATGTATATGTATACACACACATATCTATATATGTCTGTCTACCTGTCTGTCAATCTATCTTATCTATCTATCTGTCTGTCTACCTGTCTGTCAATCTACCTTATCTATCCATCTGTCGTTTCTGTCTATCTATCTGTCTATCTATCTATCTATCTACACACAGACACAGACACACATACACACAGGCACACTTGTCTAAAAGCACATATGTGAATACATAAATATATATACACACATTCATACTCTCACTCACTCGCTCTCTCTATGCCATTACCCCTAGGAGTGTTGCCTGCCTGCACTGCTGTCCGGGTCTCTGTCCTCTACATCTTCTTTCCTCAACTACGTTTAAAATCTCCGGACTGTTACGACCTTGTCCACTCCTTGATGTTTTACTAGGTAATCTGTTCGTGGTCTTCCTCTTCCTCGTTTGCCCTCGACTTTTCCTTGGATGACATCTTTCATGAGAGTGCATTTTTTGTTTCTGCATACATGTGCAAAGAAGGTCAATTTCTTTTTAAGGGTGACCTGTACAAGTTCTCTTCGGGGTTTCAGCTCTTCGATTATGCTCTTTCCATTTCTGTTGTCGTTTGTGGAACCACATTTCAGTTCAGTTTATTTTCTGTTTTCTTTTTGACGGTCCGTCCTTCGGATCTGTATGTCATGATGGTCCAGACCAGACATCTCATTATTCTCAGTTTTAGTTTTGTGTCTGTCTTTTTGTCTATCCAGATGTTTGTGAGCTGTGCCATCCGTTTTCTTGCCATGCCAGATGTGGCGTATATGTCGATGGAACAATCTGCATCGTTGGATTTGATGGAGTCTAAATGTTTGAACTGACTGATTTCTTTCACTTTATCTGGACGTATGTAGATGATTTGGCGGGACCCTGGTCTACATGTATGTGTAAACATTTGGTTTTCTAGGCATTCCGTTTAAGGTTCTTCTCTTCCCCGATCTTACTCAGGACATGGATGATATAAAAATATCCGTGTGTGTGTATGTGTGTGTGTGTGTGTGTGTGTGTGTGTGTGCGCGCGCGGGTGTGCGTGTGCACGTGCGCGCGTGTGCGTATATATATATGCGTATGTATATGTGTACGTATATGTATATACACACAAACAAGGAATGGGGATAAAAAAAGGAGATATAATATTTCGAGTTTTTAATGTTGCCAGCCTGTCCGTTTGTTTGTTTTCGTTTGATCGTTTGCTTCGACAACATTAAAAACTTGCCTGTTTGCTGCCCATCTTGATGTTCCCATCATTCTGGTGGTGTCAGTCTAATGTTCATAGATCCTCTCTTTCACTTTCCCAGTTTCAGTCTCTTATGAACAAACTCTATACTCAACATCATAGGGCCTGCTTACACACACACACACATACACACACACACACACACACACACACACACACACACACACACACACACACACACACACACACACACACACCACGCGCGAACGCACGCACACAAACCCAAGAAAACAAATAAACAACAACAACAACAAAAACTCAGCTCTTTACTGTAACTTTTCATTCCCATTTGATAGAATGCAATTTATGTTATGAATCGTTTCAAAACGAAGTTGTGTGTGTACCGTTTACTACAGTTGCTTTACATTTGAAACGATAAACGTGGGGAAGATGTCGGCCTTGCAGTGGGAAAATCCTGGGTTCGATCCTGCCTGGGTACCTCTTGCGTTTTTGGTAAAGGGTGAGGATGTTTTGGCTGTGGCCTGGTTGGTAAAGGGTGTGGATGTTTTGGCTGTGGCCTGGTTGGTAAAGGGTGAGGATGTTTTGGCTGTGGCCTGGTTGGTAAAGGGTGTGGATGTTTTGGCTGTGGCCTGGTTGGTAAAGGATGTGGATGTTTTGGCTGTGGCCTGGTTTGTAAAGGGTGAGGATGTTTTGGCTGTGGCCTGGTTGGTAAAGGGTGTGGGTGTTTTGGCTGTGGCCTGGTTGGTAAAGGGTGTGGATGTTTTGGCTGTGGCCTGGTTGGTAAAGGGTGAGGATGTTTTGGCTGTGGCCTGGTTGGTAAAGGGTGAGGATGTTTTGGCTGTGGCCTGGTTGGTAAAGGATGAGGATGTTTTGGCTGTGGCCTGGTTGGTAAAGGGTGTGGATGTTTTGGCTGTGGCCTGGTTGGTAAAGGGTGTGGATGTTTTGGCTGTGGCCTGGTTGGTAAAGGGTGTGGATGTTTTGGCTGTGACCTGGTTGGTATAGGGTGTAGATGTTTTGGCTGTGGTACTGGTTGGTAAAGGGTGTAGATGTTTTGGCTGTGGCTGGTTGGTAAAGGGTGTGGATGTTTTGGCTGTGACCTGGTTGGTAAAGGGTGTGATGTTTTGGCTGTGACCTGGTTGGTAAAGGGTGTAGATGTTTTGGCTGTGGCCTGGTTCGTAAAGGGTGTAGATGTTTTGGCTGTGGCCTGGTTGGTAAAGGGTGAGGATGTTTTGGCTGTGGCCTGGTTGGTAAAGGGTGAGGATGTTTTGGCTGTGGCCTGGTTGGTAAAGGGTGAGGATGTTTTGGCTGTGGACCTGGTTGGTAAAGGGTGTGGATGTTTTGGCTCTCGCCTGGTTGGTAAAGGGTGTGGATGTTTTGGCTGTGGCCTGGTTGGTAAAGGGTGTGGATGTTTTGGCTGTGGCCTGGTTGGTAAAGGGTGTGGATGTTTTGGCTGTGGCCTGGTTGGTAAAGGGTGTGGATGTTTTGGCTGTGGCCTGGTTGGTAAAGAGTGTAGATGTTTTGGCTGTGGCCTGGTTGGTAAAGGGTGTGGATGTTTTGGCTGTGGCCTGGTTGGTAAAGGGTGTGGATGTTTTGGCTGTGGCCTGGTTGGTAAAGGGTGTGGATGTTTTGGCTCTCGCCTGGTTGGTAAAGGGTCTGGATGTTTTGGCTCTCGCCTGGTTGGTAAAGGGTCTGGATGTTTTGGCTGTGGCCTGGTTGGTAAAGGGTGAGGATGTTTTGGTGTCTCGTATGTGCGGACCTGTTAGTGCCTGAGTCGCTTTCAGAGTGGATACGCATGCAGAATATCCAATCTGTGCTTTGAAGATTCTGTAAGTCATATCAGTGTCTCGTGGCTTCCGGCGATGGCACATTTAGGGAAGAGGGTTGTGATGGTTGCACATCAAATCAACAAGCTTTCTGTTACTCTTGGACTATATAAAAACTACGGTTTTTTAAGGTTCATCGCACTTATGCAGTATTATTTATGCTCGCCTTTCTTTTTTTCTTTTTTTTTTCTTTTGGCGTGGGTGGGTGGATGGGTTCCATTTTTACACCACCTTAATGGCCGCAGACACTGGGAAAGTTTTTGGAGTTCTGTCTGATGATGACAATAAGGATGATAACTACAATAGCATGGGGTTCTGGAATTGAGACTATGTTACAGGGCTTTACGCTTATTATCATAATGTATCCTGACGTTAACCAGTCCCGAGGGATGTAGACATCTGTGATGCTGGTCGCGAGATTTGAGCAACACCCTCAGTAACGCATGGAAGTGAATGATACTCGACTGTGTGGTCCCAGTCTTCCCGATAAGCCAGTTGCACGCTCAGCTCTGGGTAGGAACAGGTTGCGGCCGAAAGATCCCACAATGATTTTGAACAGCTGATGAGGAATGGAACCCACAGCCTTCCAGTCGTTAGTTCTTTGCGCTTACCACCACACCACGGTGATTTGCTGTTTATTTATTTAATTATTTGTTTATTTGTCTATTTGTTGCAGGCAACAGAAATCCGTGCTGACTGGCGCCGCCAAGCCCATCCCCAACACAGGACTGCCGCCCAACCTTGTGGTCACAGGTAAGCTTCTCTCACCCTTTTGTTGTTATTGTTGTTATGTTCATTATTCTGTCTGTCTGTCTGTGTAGTCTGTCTGTCCGTTTGTTTGTTTTCGTTTGATCGTTTGCTTCGACGCAACTGTGACAGCTTGAAGTCGGTGCACAAAGAGAATACGTGATGGCAAAGGGAGCTGTCTCTGACAAAATGTTGCAGAAAGATTTATTTTCATCATGCACGCACGCACGCACGCTGGCATGCTCGCACGTGCGCGCGTACACACACAATCTCACACACATACGAACACGCACATACACGTATATGTTAACAGTTGGTTACATTGTTACAATGTGTTGTTTTATTATCGGTTATGGTAAGTTATCCAAAGCAAGTGTGGCCGTTCGCGTTCAAGCAAACAGGAACCAGAATAAAAAAAAAATTTAATATAAAAAAAACGAACATAACATGGTAACCAGAAAAATATGAAAATAGATTCAGAAGGCGTGTTTCTATAACGAGACAAGACAGGCGCAAATTTTCGGGCAACTGGCCTTTGTCAAGCGTAACCGTAAGACAGCATAGAAAAGACATCAAACAACAAATACAAAAAATGAAGAGAAAAAGAGGGAAAGTTTCTTGCTACTTAACAGAAAATGAGCGAAACGTCCTTGCTGCTTTGAAAGTAGCAGGAAAGTTTCACTCTTTTTCTGTTAATTTTTTTTACATGCTGTTTGACGAAAGTATTAGAAATGTTCTGCTCCTTTTCTATTAATTCTTTGTTTGGTGTTTGTTGGCTTACGTTTACGCTTGACAAAGGCTCGTTGGTGGAAAAGTTGCGCCTGTCTTGTCCCGTTATATTGAATACGCATTCTGAGTCTGTTTTCATGTTTTTCTGGTTTATGGTAAGTTATTTCACTTCACAGCTTTTTCCCTCCTTCCTTCTTTCTCAAAACTGTCTGTATACAAGCATCTCTATTTGCCCTTCCTTCTCTGACACCTCTTCCTCCCTTCCACATTTTTGTTGTTTAACCCTTCGACTCCCGCACACTATTTACCAGAATCCTGCGTTGTCAACCATGCTAATAAAGCAAAAACTTAACCCTTTGACTCCCTCATCCTATCGCAGGAAGCTGGTGGATAGAGTGAAGGAGTCAAATGGTTAGTCTTTTGCTGTTGGTGAATAGCGTGCGGGAGTCAAAGAGTTAATCACTCAAGTGAATAGACAGTAAACCAGTAACCCACCACACACACACACACACACACACACACACACACACACACAAACACAAACACACAACACACACACACACACACACACACACACACACACACACACACACACACATGCACACACACACACACAGTAGATAGACAGACAGACAGACGGAAAGAGATACTCGTGGCGATGTACTGTGGCGACGCGCTCTCCACGAGGAGGACGTCCCGAATTGGACTCAGAAATCACACAATGACAAGACAGAAAAACAAAACATACACAAAGACACGTTTGACTATGTCTCCATCTGCTTTGTATAAAGTCAGTTCTGTACTTTTTTTGTGTGTGGATAAAACCAGTTCTGTATTTTGTATTCAAAAAAAAAAACAAAAAAAGACAACAAAACAAGAAAAGATACACAAAAACAGCAACAAAACAAACAAACAAAAACAGTCACGTACTTTTTATTTCCAAATAAGGACAGTTACACACTTTTTGGTTCCTGATCAATCCAGTTCTGCTTTTTAGTAGCAGATGGAACCAGTTCTTTGCTTTTCATTTTCAGATGAAGGCAGTTCCATACATTTTAGTTTTAGATAAAACCAGTTCATTACGTTTTTGTTTCAAATAAAATCAGTTCTACATTTTTAGTTCAGGATAAAATCAGTTACGGTATAGAGCCAGTTCTGTACTTTTGGTACCATACAGAAATATAAGGTTCATATTCTCCTGACATGACGTCTCTTCTTTTTTTTTTTCCCTCTATGTTAATGCTTTTTTAAGTGGGTAGTCTGTAAAAAATCATTTGATTCATTGCGTATGCTTTCTAGTATAAATGATAAATTTTAGCGCCATATTAAAAATTGATTTAAGAGACGGCATCCTACAGGAACTGTTTATAATTAGATTACATGGTGCATTCTAAATTTTATGCGGTCATAAATGTCTAACCGGTCTATTTCTGGACAGGTAAAATAAAAGACGTATTGTGTTCTATTTATAGATTTCTCCATTATATAAACTTCTGAAAATTTATTTAATTATTGTGGTTTTAGTGCTTGTATAATACATATATACATACAAGACAACAAAGAACAAGCATCAAACATCTATATAAAACGTATATAAAAAATGTATATAAAATCTCTTGTGTGTAATTTACTGTTGTAATGGATTTATCTCCATTATGACATAAACTATGCACATGTATACACATAATTAATGCGTGTGAGACGTTTGGTTGTTTCTGTTGTTTTATTCTTGTAAGTTGTCACAGATAAATTTAGCTTTTATCCTTTTGTTCCCCTTTAGTATGTTAAGTTTCTTGTTTTTGAGCTGGTTTGTACTTTGTTTTCTCACATCGGACACAGCAGCAGGGAAGTATTCAGTTTTTTCTCAAAATTTTGTATCTGGTGTTTGCTCGTTCGTATTCTTCTTATGTGTTTTTTGTCTGGTTCCTCTTGTTTGTTTGTTGTTTTTTGGTTTTAAGTGTTCCGATTTCTTGTATGCGTGTATACACTTTGTTTTGCCCACACTGTGCAGGTGATATGTTGCTGCACAGTCTGGTACACTGTCTTTAGTGAGCGTGCATACGGATATTTTCATGTTTCCATAAGCCATCGTAGACTGCCATGACTTACAGGAATCTTAACATTCATATTTGATGTTCTGCGAGCTGATACATCGCAGAGGTGGTTCAGGCATGAACAGGTCTGCGGCATGTATGTTGACCTGGGAGATTGGAAACATCTCTTTGCTTTTTACCCACCAGACGGGAGGTTTCCAGGCAAGATCAAACCCCAGACTTAGACATTGGAAATGTGGTTTTTTAATTGTTTATTAGAAGGGGCGTGTACGTGTTCGTTTTAAGTTTTGCCTTTGAAAATGTTTAGTAATCCTCTGTCTGTCCCTCTTGTGCTGTGTGTGTGTGTGTGTGTGTGTGTGTGTGTTTTGTGTGTGTGTGTGTGTGAGGAGTGAGAGAGAGAGAGAGAGATGTACGTCAACAAAGTATGTCGCCACAACTTTTTCGTATGGGTTACTTTCACCGCATTTGGAATACAGATCTCTGACTCGGTGAGAAGTCGTGAATGCGTAATTTTAACCCTTTTGCTGCCTCAGTTTGCACTGGTGGAAGGTAGTGGATAGGCTGAGGAGACCAAATGGTTAATTGGGGTTTATCCCAAGTTTGTGTCACTATGAGCCGAAAAGCCACCGAAAAAATCAACAACAACAAAATCTGTCGGTAGAGTGAGTTTTTGGTGTTTTGTGAAAGGGTTTCTACAAACCTGGATACCACATTTAGATTAGTGAAGAGTTTTAGCCTTGCATTTTTCATTGATGTTGTGCATTTGTTGTTGGTTTTGGTGTTTTGTTGTTTTTGTGTTTGTTTTTGTTTTTTTGGGGTCACTGATATGCAAAGATGAGCTGATTTTGATGGAAGATTTCTATGTCATTATTACGAGAAATGTGTAGGCCTTCCACAAAAAATAAACGCTATTCTATAGCTGCTTTTGTAGTAACTAATCACATTGTCCCCCTGCCACCACCATCTGCCAAGACGTGCAGCTGTCTGGGATTTATGCCTGTTAATTGTTGGCATAAATCTTGTCAAGATCGGGCAAGTTCGAATGAGATCAGCTACTTTTCCAGGTCACAATCGAACGAAACGAATGTAGAGGCAAGTGGCGCGAGAGGACATAATTGCCTGTATAACTGTCTTGGAATAATGCCTGTTGATTGATTGATTGATTTGATTCAGTTTTACGTCAACACCCACCTCAGGTGATATGGCCGACGGGGATAACCATCCCTGGAAAATGGGGGCAATGGGAGACTTATCTAATCCTATACTGACACCACCAGAACAACAATGATGCTAAGATGGGACAGTGAGAAGACCAGATTTAATGTAGCGCATCCCGGGATTCGAACCCACAACCATTAGCATGTGAATCCGACGCTCAAACCAACTGAGCTACAGAGGCCCGCATATAATGCCTGTTCTGTGATTGTGTGTTTATATGTGGTTGTTTTTATCGGCGAGGGGTGTGAGCAGTGGCAGTTGATTAGTATGTTTTGGTAAGTTTTGTTCTATCTACTTGTCAGGCTGTTTGGCCGACAGTCCTATCGTCGTCCACAGATCGATGGGATGTTTATGACGGAGCATCTAGACAGCGTTGGGAGGTAAACAGGGGTGGGAGTATACAAGAAAGCGCCCGTATTATATTTTCATTATTTATATAAGTCAGTATTATTGGGAAAGGATGCCTGTGAAGAATTTATGGGTGTACGTATCCATGCGTGTATACTTACACGCGCACGTGTGTGTGTGTGTGTGTTGTGTGTGTGTGTGTGTGTGTGTGTGTGTGTGTGTGTGTGTGTGTGTGTGTGTGTGTGTGTGTGTGTGTGTGTTCGTTCGTTATTTCTTTTAACGTCTATTCACATAAGTGCTTTTAGACGAGTGTGTGTGTGTGCGTGTTTGTGTTTGTTTGTTTGTGTGTGTGTGTGTGGTGTGTGTGTGTGTGTGTGTGTGTGTGTGTGTGTGTGTGTGTGTGTATGTGTGTGTGTGTGTGTTCGTTCGTTCGTTATTTCTTTTAACGTTTATTCACATAAGTGCTTTTAGACGAGTGTGTGTGTGTGTGTGTGTGTGTGTGTGTGTGTGTGTGTGTGTGTGTGTTCGTTTGTTATTTCTTTTAACGTCTATTCACATAAGTGCTTTTAGACGAGAGAGAGAGAGAGTGTGTGTGTGTGTTTGTGTGCATGCACGCGCT
This sequence comes from Monoplex corrugatus, assembly GCA_030674185.1. Taxonomy (NCBI): domain Eukaryota; kingdom Metazoa; phylum Mollusca; class Gastropoda; order Littorinimorpha; family Ranellidae; genus Monoplex; species Monoplex corrugatus. The sequence goes on along the minus strand of CM060305.1, from coordinate 96,231,001 downwards.
CTTTGCTAGCGTGCGTGTGTGGTCTGTATACATGGAAAGGACACGCTTTTGAATTGCTGCAGACTTATTGTGTGCATTATCTTGTGCACGAACCAATTACGTTTTTATTCCGCATTCACTTAACGTTGCCTTTGGGGGGGGGGGGGCAGCCCTGTCTGTCTTTAATACAAAGGCGCGCGCGCGCGCGCACACACACACACACACACACACACACACACACACACACACACACACACACACACACACAACTTCTCTCTTTCTCTCTCTCTCTCTCTCTCTCTCTGTCTCTCTCTCTCTCACCAGCCCAGTCTGTCTTTAAATTAATACAAAGGCACACACACATACAGTCACTGCGCTGGTTACAGTCCCCGACTTCCGCTGTTTTCTTGAGTGCTCAGACTTCAAAGACAAGTCATTCACTCACTCATTCCCTCACACACTACCAGAGCCTGTAGTCATTCACTCACTCATTCCCTCACACACTACAGAGCCTGTAGTCATTCACTCACTCATTCTCTCACACACTACCAGAGCCTGTAGTCATTCACTCACTCATTCCCTCACACACTACCGGAGCCTGTAGTCATTCACTCACTCATTCCCTCACACACTACCAGAGCCTGTAGTCATAAACTCATTCCCTCACACACTACCAGAGCCTGTAGTCATAAACTCATTCCCTCACACACTGCCAGAGCCTGTAGTCATTAGCTCACTCATTCCCTCACACATTACCAGAGCATGTAATCATTCATTCACTCACTCATTCCCTCACACACTACCAGAGCCTGTATTCATTCACTCACTCATTCCCTCACACATTATCAGAGCCTGTAGTCTCTCACTCACTCGTTCCATCACACACTTCCAGAGCCTGTAGTCATTCCCTCACACATTCCCTCACACTACCAGAGCCTGTAGTCATTCAATCATTCATTCCCTCACACACTACCAGAGCCTGTATTAATTCACTCATTCCCTCACACATTACCAGAGCCTGTATTCATTCACTCACTCATTCCCTCACACATTACCAGAGCCTGTATTCATTCACTCACTCATTCCCTCACACATTACCAGAGCCTGTAGCCATTCACTCACTCATTCCCTCACACATTACCAGAGCCTGTATTCATTCACTCATTCCCTCACACATTACAAGCGCCTGTATTCATTCACTCACTCATTCCCTCACACATTACCAGAGCCTGTAGCCATTCACTCACTCATTCCCTCACACATTACCAGAGCCTGTAGCCATTCACTCACTCATTCCCTCACACACTACCAGAGCCTGTAGACATTCCCCCACTCACTACTAGAGCCTGTAGCCATTCACTCACTCATTCCCTCGCACACTACCAGAGCCTGTAGTCATTCACTCATTCCCTCACACATTACCAGATCCTGTATTCATTCACTCATTCCCTCACACATTACCAGAGCCTGATTCATTCACTCATTCCCGCACACATTACCAGAGCCTGTATTCATTCACTCACTCATTCCCTCACACATTACCAGAGCCTGTAGTCATTCACTCACTCATTCCCTCACACAACTACCAGGACCTGTAGTCATTCCCTCACACATTCCCTCACACACTACCAGAGCCTGTAGACATTCACTCACTCATTCCCTCACACACTACCAGAGCCTGTAGTCATTCCCTCACACATTCCCTCACACACTACCAGAGCCTGTAGACATTCAGTCACTCATTCCCTCACACACTACCAGAGCCTGTAGTCATTCCCTCACTTATTCCCTCACACACTACCAGAACCTGTAGTCATTCCATCACTCATTCCCTCACACACTACCAGAGCCTGTAGTCATTCCATCACTCATTCCCTCACACACTACCAGAGCCTGTAGTCATTCACTCACTTATTCCCTCACACACAACCAGAGCCTGTAGTCATTCCCTCACACACTACCAGAGCCTTTAGTCATTCACTCACTCATTCACTTACACACAACCGGAGCCTGTAGTCATTCCATCACTCACTACTAGAGCCTGTAGCCATTCACTCACTCATTCCGTCACTCACTACTAGAGCCTATGGTCATTCCCTCACTCATTCCCTCTCACACTACCAGAGCCTGTAGTCATTGATTCACTCATGCTCCAGAGAAAGAAAAGACTGTCCCGCATCGTCCCTCATCCCCTTGGTTGAATGATGTGATTCTTTCAGCTAAGCAGGCTAAACGTAAGGCTGAACGAAAGATGCGCAAAACAGGACTAGTGATTCATAGAGATATCTATAAACAGACAAGGAATGCGCTTACTCAAGAAATCAAAAACGCTAAAGCAGCTCATTTTCACAACCAGCTCGGTAACGCATCATCTGACCCAAGGAAAATGTTTCAAGTATTAAATTCTGTTTTAAATAATACTGATAAGTCGACCACTTTTCCTGATCTACCTTCTGAAGAAGCTGCAAACGCATTCTCTCAGTTCTTTTTTGACAAGATTCAGAAAATCATGCAGACTTTCCCACAAATTCATCACAATCTAACTGCTGCATCCTCTGCTTGTGGGCCTGATGCAATGTCTGATTTTGAGCCCATCTCACTTGAAGCCATCCAGAAACTGTTGTATAAGTCCAAACCAACCACTGCAGCTGTAGATCCAATTCCGACAACACTCCTTCTAGAATTTTCGGACATTCTGCTTCCTGTAATTCAGGAAATCATAAATCTCAGCCTTCAGTCGGGAACCGTACCCAAACCTCTTAAGCAAGCTATTGTCAAACCACTACTCAAAAAGCCTGGTTTAGACCCTGAGATCCTAAATAATTACCGTCCAGTTTCGAACTTGCCATTTCTTTCAAAACTTATAGAGAGAGCCGTTGTGGATCAGTTGACAACACATCTTGTCTCACACAATCTCGAAGTGAGGTTCCAGTCAGCGTACAAATGTGGACATAGTACTGAAACTGCACTTCTCCGCATATTAAATGACCTCCTTTCTTTTCTTGACCACGGTGACAATGCCATTCTTGTTCTGCTAGACTTGAGCGCTGCTTTTGATACCATGGATCACACCCTTCTCTTGCAGCGTCTTCACACTGAAATCGGCCTGAACAAAACTGTCTTGTTATGGTTCACTTCATATCTTTCTGAGAGATCTCAAAAAGTTCTTGTCCGGTCTTCATATTCGAAAGAAACACCTCTTCTTACAGGCGTTCCGCAAGGATCGGTCCTCGGACCTCTTCTCTTCTCTCTATACACAAGACCCCTGGTTTCTCTGATTGAACAGTTCAATGTTGACTTTCATTTCTTTGCGGATGATTCCCAACTCTATTCCCGCCTTCCCTCCGACAATACTCTCGCTCTTGAATCAAAGAAAAATGTTGAATTGTGCTGTCTGGAAATAAAACATTGGATGTCTGCAAACCGGTTGAAGTTGAATGAAGAGAAAACTGAAGTTCTGCTGGTCGGAACTGCTCCTAAAAGAGAAATTGTCCCTTTTTCTTCACTTTCGGTCTGTAGTGCAGACATCCCTTTCTCGAAGAAAGTAAAAACACTAGGAGTGTTTCTGGATGCTAATCTCTCGATGCGTGATCAGATCAATTCAATCATCAGAACTTGCTACTGCCATATCCGATCTCTTGGTAAAGCCCGCCAGTACTTGACTATTCAAGCTGCTAAGACTGTTGCTGTCACACTAGTACTCTCAAAATTAGACTACTGTAATAGTCTACTTGCTGGTCTCCCTCAGGTGAAAATACAGCGTCTGCAGGCTGTACAAAACGCAGCTGCCAGAGTAATCTCTAGATGCAGGAAGACTGAACACATAACTCCCATCTTACGGAATCTGCACTGGCTCCCAGTTCAACAACGCATCAATCACAAACTACTAACTATCACCTACCGTGCACTCAACTCTAGTAGTCCTTCTTATCTTAAAGATCTTCTTTCTGAATATAAACCTGTTCGCAGTCTGAGATCTGCTTCCAAGTCTCTTCTTCATGTTCCTGGGACAAGGGATGTTAAAACCAAAAGATATGGTCAGCGAGAATTTAAATACCTTGCCCCTACCAAGTGGAACATGCTTCCCATGAGCATCAGGGAGAAAAAGACTCATTCATCCTTTAAATCTAGTCTCAAGACACACTTTTTCTAATGTTGTATGGGATTGCTTATTTGAATGTGAATACCTTGAATGCCTTTATGAATGTTGGTGCAAAGGCTGTGTGGAATTGTTTTTGTGCCCCCCCCCCTCCCCCCCACCGTGCGCCGCGAGCATGCTTTTATAGCATGGAGATTTTTGTTGCGCGATATAAATTTTCATTCATTCATTCATTCATTCCCTCACACACACTACCAGAGCCTGTATTCATTCACTCACTCATTCCCTCACACACTACCAGGACCTGTAGTCATTCACTCACTCATTCCCTCACACACACTACCAGAGCCTGTAGTCATTCACTCACTCATTCCCTCACACACTACCAGGACCTGTAGTCATTCACTCACTCATTCCCTCACACACACTACCAGAGCCTGTCGTCATTAACTCACTCATTCCCTCACCCACTACCAGTGCCAGTAGTCATACCTCACTTATTCCCTCTCACACCACCAGAGCCTGTGAATGCTCTGCCCACTGCTTACTCCAACCGCATGCAGAAATCGGAAAATGCTAAGCCCACGGATTGTTTAAATGTACGCGTAGAGAGACGGCTTTCAAAGTGGGATTTGGGTTTTGTTCAAATCGCTTAGTACCATTACTTCCAACCATCATCACCCTCTGCCACTACCACTACCATCCTTGTTTCTCAGGCTTTGTGTGTGTATAGAGAGAGAATGGGCGGTAGTGAAGAATTTTCATTTAGTTGGTCGCCTATCCCCACTACCATCATCTTCACTACAACCACTAGGGTTGGATTTGTTAGTAGCTCATCATTAACCCCACCATCATCAGCTATCTCTTCAGATTCTGTGGGAAGGGGGGGGGGGGTGGATTTGATGGTCGCCAAGTTGTACTGCCGCCACGACCTTGCCCCAGCCAAAACTGTTTTTAATCACTACCACAATTTCTTTATCAGTGCAGCTTCTACAAGGTAATTTTGTTCATGCATTGATAAATGTACGTAATTCTCTTTTGTTTTTCTTTTTTCTTTCTTGAAGTAGCATGTTTTGAAACGGGGTTATAGCATTGGTATGGCTCTGTGCAGTCAGCTGGGCTTTAAACGAAAATAACAATAACAATTTAATGTTTCTTGCTACAGCCACGACCTCGTTCCCAGCTACCTCGACCACAGCCATTGTCGCGTCTCTCTCACCTGACTCCAGCGTTTGTGGTGCGATTGGAATTTTGAATCGTCTAGTTCTACTGCCTCCATAGGTATTTCTGATCGCCTATTGTTACTGCTTCCAGTGGGATTTTTGATCATCAGGTGCTACTGTCTCCACTGGAATTTTTTTTAGGATCATTGCACTCAGGGAGGTCACCTTTGTGCTCACCTTTTTTTTCTTCTTTTTTTTTTCGTCCCATTTTCTACGCCACTTTAATGGTCACAGAAGCTGGAATAGTTTTTACAGTGCGATGATGATGATGTCGATGAGGATGATAATCATAATGCTATGTAGTTCCTTCTAGGATTGAGGCTGCGTGACAGGGCTGTACTCTGCGCTTACTGTCATGATATATTCTGGCGTCAACCAGGCCCGAGAGTTACACACACCTGCGGTGTTGGTCAGAGTATTTGAGCAGCACTCTCAATGCCGCATCCGTGAAGTGGATGAGACTCGAGTGTGTGGTCTCAGTCTTCCCATGAGCCCATGGCACGCCCAACCTGGGTAGGAGCCGGTTAGAGCCCAAAAATCCCACACTGATTTTTGAAGGGACCGATGGGGACTCGAATCCACTACCTTCCAGTCGGTAGTCCGTTGCGTTAACCACTAACACCACGGCGACTGATCAGTCTCCACTGGGATTTTGATTGCCTAATACTATTGCCTCCATTTGGATTTTTTGATTCTCTAGTTTTACTGCCTCCGCCGTCATTCTTTACCACCAGCACCGTAGTCACTACCTCCACCTCCCCTTGTTGCTACAGGTTGTGTGAGGCGATTTGGACTTGCTATTACTGTTATTTTCGTTTAAAGCCCAGCCGCCAGCGTATAGCCATATCAGGGCTATAATCCTTTCAAAACATACACAATACTTCAACGGGGTAGAAAAAAGGGGGGAAAAATGAAGCACACATGTGCATTCGCGCAACAGGAAAAAGAAAGGAAAAGAAAATTAAGCACATATATCAATGGATTCGCACACATAATCTAAGGAGATGCCCCTGGCGTTGACCACTCCGTTCAGTTTATCACAGAGAATTTAAAAACATACCTGAATACAAATTTAAACAGAATTAAGGACACTAAAACATACAAAACGGGCTTAAATTACCTAAAATTGCTTCCGCATATCACATTTTCCTAGAGCGAAAAATGCGCTTAATACATGTACCTAATTATCAATCCTACGGATAAGACAGACTTTATCGAACACATACAGGTGAATGGACCAGCAAAGCAGAAAATGATAGGAAGACATGATAGAAAGCAAAGGAGGAAGGCAGAAACATTGAATGACAGAAAAGAGGAAATTTCTAGCACAGACTACCCAGAAGGTGGGGATCCTATCTATACTGAAAGAGCTCCCGATGTCCCCAAGGGAGCTATCTGGATTTGTCAAGTCGCCAAGTATTATCGCCGCCACCTCCATCCCCAACCACGTCTGCCACAATACCAGCACTACATTTTTTCAGCTCCTGTGTGTGGGGGTGGGGTGGGTGGGTGGGTGGAGGAGTCAGGGGATTTGGTACCGCGTACTGTGTACTACTACTAACCACCAGTCATCCCCAGCTATCACTTCTACCACCACCACCGCCACCTCGCTTTTGCAGATAGATGGAGGGATTTTATTTTATTTTTGTCCTCACCGTTTCGCCCACCACGTTCACAACAACTGCCTCCATCTCTTTCTCTTCAGCTTCTGTAGGGGGAGGGGATTTGTATTTGTTGGCCGACCTATGCTACTACCACCACTTTCAGTCACTATCAACACCACCACCACCGCTGCCACTACCACCACCACCTCTCTCTCTCTCTCGCTCCCCTGTCCCCTTAGCCTCATCGATGTTTTGGAAGAGATTTTGATTTGTTGGTCGCGGGGAGAGAGAGAGAGGGGAGAGAAAGAGACAGAGAGAGGGGGAGAGAGAGAGAACAGAGAGAGAGAGAGAGAGAGGCCATCACTTCAACCCGTACTAAAAAGAGCACTTCAGTTATACCACTATCTCCGTGTGTGTGGTGGTGGTGGTGGTGATGTGTGTGTGTATGTATGTTTGTGTGTGTGTGTGTGTGTGTGTGTGCGTGTGTGTGTTGTGCGTGTGTGTGTGTGTGTGTGTGTGTGTGTGTGGAGGGGTGGAGTGGAGTGCAATATGTTGTTCGCCCAGTACTTCCACCATCAATATCTCTGTTTCTGCAGAGTTTGTTGGGAGGGATGAGGTTTGGATTGGTTGTTGGTCTTGTTGCTTGTACTATCGTGGCCCTACCGTCTTTCTGTTACCACCACAACCACCACAACACCGGACGTATCGATACCTCTAGCTTTCTGAAAGAGCGGATTATTACTCTGCTGTATGGCTAGTACCACTTCCACCGTCACATTCACCCTGACTACCACGGGCACCACCAGTCCCTGCTGTGTCGGGGTGGGGATGGATGTGTGTTGGAGCCTGGCTGTAATACTACTACCGCCACCACGTTCATCCCCTGCTATTAACACCATTACTCCTATCTTTTTATTCTCGAAAGGGGGGAGGGGTTATTTGGTATTTGAATGTATTGGTCATATGGTGTTATAACTTTGCCATATCCTGTTATCACTTGTTCATATGCTGGTATCACAATCATCTTCATCCCCCATCACAGCGACGACCACCACTAACATCACAGTCCTCATCTCTGCAGCTTCTAGTGGTGGTAGTTGATTCCCCTCCAACATATATATATATATATATATATATATATATATTATATATATATATATATATATATATATATATATATATATATATATATATATATATAGGGGGGTGCAAAAGTAAAGTAGGTATACAGTAAGTATCACATCATTATTATAATATTTAATTCCGCTCTCGATTAGAGGAGTGTGTGAATACCGACGGGAAGCAGTTTGAGTATCTGAGGGATTAAGGCTGTGCTTGTTATTACATGTATTTGCAATATTCTTTGTTTGTATAATAAATGCAATGAGTATTGTACGTGTTTTCTTTTTTCATAACTGTATACCTACTTTTGCACCCCCCCCTGTATATTTATACGACTCGTACGGCCTACATACACCTTACCACCACCGCAACCGTGCAGCTTCTGTAAAGGAGTTTAGATTTTGTTGGTCCATTCTGTTACACTTGACATCATCGCTACCATCATAATCATCAGCATTACCATAATTTCTCTGACCCCTCCTCCCCCATCCGTTCTTCTCTTAAATCACCCTCTCCTCCCCACCCCTCGGTACGAGTAAGGAGGAGGACGAGTAATCAGTTAAAATGTTAATGCATTTTTTGTTCCATTGTCTTTATAAACGCTTAGTGTGTACATATTCTGTTCTATTTTTTTTATATCGTTACCATTTGTTTAGTTGTCCAACTTCTCATCTCCTCGTGTTGAACTGTAATGTTGTGTTAGTAGAGAGATTACTTGGGTAAGTTTCCTAACAAAGAGGAAACGGGGGAAAATGTGAAGATGATAGACCGAAAAATGAAGCGATTCGTATTGGCCAGTGTAAATAAAGAATATCTCTTTTATAAATATCTTGAACGAAATGTAAATGACTGCTAATTTGATACTGTGACGGCAATAATCTATTGAGATCAGGAAACAAAAAATCATGAAATGATAACCACAGTTATAAATAAAACGCCAATTTGGTCCGTCACAAAACGGAGGATATAGATTCTCGCACTATCACACCTGGGCAAAAATAAACTGTAATAGTCACGGCACTGTAGTACACAGTCACAGGAATAAATCACAATAGAGCGAATGAAATCAACAACCTGAGAGCATAACGTCTGTCTCTGTTCAAAGCTGTGAGTCTGAGTGTCGCTGATCAAAATGTTTTGTGTTTATTTGTCGTATGATTGAAATACAGGCACGGTCTGTGGAGGAACGCAATAGTGATGTCGATGCGATGCGATGCATGAATCTAAATGCAGTTTTGTGAAAGGATTTTCCAAATAGAAGCATCATCTTTGTAACGGAGAAAAACTAATAACTGACTGGCTGGCTGGTTGGCTGGCTGGCTGGCTGACTGACTGACTGACTGATTGACTGACTGACTGGCTGGCTGGCTGGCTGACTGACTGACTGGCTGGCTGGCTGACTGGTTGGCTGACTGACTGCCTGACTGACTGCCTGACTGACTGGCTGACTGACTGGCTGATTGACTGACTGACTGACTGGCTGCTTGATTGACTGGCTGATTGACTGACTGACTGGCTGATTGACTGACTGACTGATTGACTGACTGGCTGGCTGACTGACTGGCTGATTGATTGACTGACTGGCTGGCTGACTGACTGGCTGGCTGGCTGACTGGCTGATTGACTGGCTGGCTGGCTGACTGATTGACTGGCTGACTGACTGGCTGACTGACTGACTGGCTGACTGGCTGGCTGGCTGGCTGATTGACTGAGATTCTGAAAGTTGAAGAAGGTTGTGAGGTTGGGTTGAAGTTTTCAGTGTTTTCTGATACAGGGGGGGCCGCTGAGAACATTTGTGATGCATTGTTGATCGATGCGCTGATTGACTGATTGATTTTGAACTGTACAAATATGCAATAATCAGGATGTACATGTAACTGACGTTTCCGACACGAAAGAGACTGATTTTCAGCCATAAAGGTATAAAGCAATCCACGTGATACATGCCGATGTATTGGGATTTTGTAAATACGTATATAATTACTGGTGTATGATTCAGGTGTTGATACACATATGGTCACAGAACGTTTGCATTATGCTTACACACTCGCCAGCGGAAGACGGACAGACGGACGGACAGATAGACGCACAAACACATAGACAAACGGACATACACAGACGAATGCACATATGCACGATTCTGAACGCACACGCATGCAAACATCCATCTCTCTCTCTCTCTCTCTCTCTCTCTATCTCTCTCTCTCTCTCTCTCTATCTCTCTCTCTCTCTGTCCTTCTTACACACACACACACACACACTCTCTCTCTCAAACGCGCGCGCGCACACACACACACACACATACACACACACACACACACACACACACACACACACACACACACACACACACACACACACACACACACACATTTTAAATAGTTTTAACCTTAAATATTGTACCTGGATTTAAATCGTCATGCAAACAGTAGCAATCTGAAAATAACTCGAACTGCCATGGCTGTTTATCGGGAGTACTTTCGTTCTTATACATGCAGATCGCGACTAGCTGTTTACACCGTATGTTTGTTACAACATTACAGAGACATGATTTATTCAAACTCATGCCTTTGAACAAACCCGTGTTTTAACACTGTTGGAGAAGGTATGGGAGAGGAGTGTTGGGGGGGGGGGGGTAAGGTAGGGGCTCCTGTCATAGATATGTTATAATGGGAGACATATATTATGTTGTTTTGTCTCTGTTTGTGTCCCTTGCCAGGAAAATGTCAACAGAAAGTCGTTGAGAGCGGTTGATTATCATTTGGGGATTCAGAGGCTTGGTCTTGTCACAGGCGCAGACCGACCATCAGGTCTGTGACAGGAAAAGTAGGGAACTGTTGGCTCATTTCCCCATCCCGCTGTTTGTGGTATTTACGATGAACTCTACTAGCATGAGGCAGCATCATTATGTGTGTCTGCCAGCCTGCTGCGCCCTGTCACATTGTCGTCTTTTCAGTCTACTGTTTTGGATGAAAAGGAGAGTTGGGGGGGGGGGGGGGGAGAGGGGGTGAGGACGGAAGCATGAGAGGCTTGCAAAGGAGTGGACTGATTGTGAACGGAGCGGGGGGAATTTGGGGGGGGGGGGGGGCGGAGAGAGAGAGAGAGAGAGAGAATTTGTATGTGTGTTTCTGTGTATGTCATCAAGTAGTTCTGGATTGTTACTAGTGTCAGTACGTGGGATCTTTACACTATTTATATCGCAGGCTGGTCTGTTAATAAGTTGTTTTGCTTTATCATTAATGCTTACATAGGACGAAATATGTGTGGTTTAGCGATCGAAAGTATGCGTGTGTGTGTACGTTATTATTATTTTTTTAAATTTCATTTTATTTCGTTCATTTGTTTATTTATTTGTATATTTTTGCTGTTCATTGGCGGATTTTGCGATCAAGACCCTCGCATCAGTAGGGAGCATACCTTCATGAAGTGTCTCAGGCAAATTCTCTCGATCAAATGATTCAACATGATTGCCAAGTAAAAGTCCTGAGGTCAGTTACCAACCATCAACCTATAGAGGCTCAAATCAGGAAGAGAAATTGGCGATGGAGAAGACGTATTTTACGTAGGGCGTCCTTTTTGTATCGCCTAATAAGCATCAGCCTGAAATCTTACAGCAGAGAGGACCCCCATGCAGTTTTCTGGCAGAACGTTCAAACCATGGCCTCACTGAGGACACGGCCAAGCACAGGGCCAAGACAGTCAGAGAACGGGGACGACTGTAGTT
>CM060305.1:96199250-96214250 GCA_030674185.1 Monoplex corrugatus | reverse complement strand
CTGCGTGTGTGCGCGCACGCTTGTGAGTGCTTTTTTGTTGTTGTTGTTGTCATTCTTGTGATAAGTTTGCGCTTGTGTTTATGCGACAACTCTGTGTGTGTGCGCGCACGAGCACGCATGTGTGCGTGTTCGTGTGTGTGTGCGTTTTCGCGTCACAGGCGTGTGTATTGGCTACTGTGTATACTTGACTCTGTGTGGGTTTCATTCTAGTTTCATTTCATTATCAAGTCTTCTCCCACCCCACCCCCGTCTTTAACGCGTTAAAACAAGACATACATTTTTCTTGTCAAACCTCTAGTACCTGCGTGAGCTGTATATTCTTTTTGCGTCATAGAAACGTATACAGTTTTAATACTTCTAATGAGGTCTTCAGATGGACAGTATACATGTACGTAAAGAAAATAGTGGAAAATGAAGACTGTCACTCTGGGTGGAAGTTTTGAATGGTATAGGTGACTTTTGAAGGCGGATAAATATGCTGGCACCACTTTTTTTTTTTTTTGAGTCAGGGACGACATTCGAGTTTGTGGTGTTTGATTGTTAGGGTGGTGGTAATACGTGAGCTGATACTCTTTGATTGTTTAGTTGATGGTTTGAGAGAAAAGAAAATGGCCACAAGCGCTCGTCTGTCTTCTCGTTCGCGTGCTTGTGTCTGCATGAGTGTGTGTGCGCGCTTGCGTTTTCTCTGGCGAGGTGTCGACAACACTTTATTTTATCGTTTTGTTTTTTCCAAAGTGTGTTTTACTCTGTCCAAACAGACATCAGCAATGTTAGAGCTGTAGAAGTCTTTGTGCGTGATACTTTGATTATTATGCTGAATATGAGTCGTGAAATTTCTTTTTGCGTTTACAAGCCTACTTCAAAAACTGAACAGATAGATCACTACCAAGTAACAATTGGAAGGCTTTCAGTATGAAAGGCTTTGAGTGTAAAACAGCGTGTGTTCGGCGTCCTTGAACGGGTTTTGCTCGTGAATATGTAAATAAAACAAGGTCTTACTTCGATTTTTGTTTGTTTGTTTATTTTCTTTGAAACGGACTCTGTTCTTTCTGTTGAAGGGTTTATCTTTGGTAACCGTGCAAGTCAAGAAGTTGGCTAGATGTCTTGCGATTAAACTGCCTGGCAGGCTAGTAAGTAACAATGTTTGGAGTAACATCAGCTGTCTGGGAAGGATTATATAAAGAATATTATCTGCCTTTTAACTGATTTAGCTTCTGCAACTTGTTCTTGAAATCTAGTAAACACATGTTGTTTTCTTCTTTTTGTTTTAGGTTTTCTCTTTTTTTCTTCTTCTTCTTCCTTCTTCTTTTTAAACACCAAATCACCATTAATTCCTTCTTAGGAAGACTTGGGGCAGTGTCACGGCAAGGGCTTTAAGCGATGCGTTAATTAATTGCAGGGGGAGAAAACTCGCTAACCGAGGACCTGAGGTTACGACCCTTGACCAACCAATGGTTGGCGACCGGTCACGGGATCGCGGCGTCGCCATGGTTATCCCAGAATCCCTTCGCCTTGCATCCGGCCATCCCGACCACCAGCACCGCGTTCGATCCCAGCCATCAGCCGGGGGTCGCTCTTACTGGGGGATTCAAACTGGCCCAGGACTCTCTGACAGGGCAGCTACTTATCATTCCGAGCGGAGGTGAGTTGTAGCAGTAGTGATAGTAGCAATATTAGTAATAGCAGTAGTATTTATTGTTTTTATTATTGCAGCAGCAACAACAGCAGGAATAGTAGACTGGTAGTAGTAAAACTGGAGTTGTTGTGGTAAGTTGTGCTTTTTCTTGGTGGTGGTTATGGATGTGTGTGTTTGAAGTTTGGAGTTTGTCTGGTCTGCCTAAGAAAGACTCATCGCTCTCAGGCAGTTCCATATGCACTCCGCCCAGATCTACCAAAAATTATCTGGCAGACTCCCTGAACTATACAAAATCCTTTGCACTGGCTAGATCTTGCATGGGGAAGGGAGTTGGGGTGGGATGCAGGACCTATCAAGCATTAATTAAACCGATACCATCAGATGGCAGAACCATTGATACATCAATATTGGCAGCAAAAAGGCCAGTGTTTTATGTTTTATGTTGCTGGCTGGGCTTGAACTCGAAACATCATGTCTTCAGTTCACGGAGAGAGAGAGAGACAGACAGACAGACAGACAGACAGACAGACAGACAGACAGACAGACAGACAGACAGAGAGAGAGAGAGAGCTAGCAAGCTATCAGTATGTAATGGTAACCTGTCTGTTTCACTATAGACCATAGTATTTGGAGTGCGATGGCTACTGTAAAGTAATTATTCATATGCAAATGAATGTATTGATTCGATTTCTTTCTATTGCACCATACCTTATAGTTCAGAAGCATACAAAAGAAGTGTTTTTTCTTGAGATTCGAACACTTAAAAAATACGGTAATATCCAGTGTTCCACATTGTTTTCATGATTTTCACGACTTTGCCTTTTGACCTGCTGGCATTCTCCTCTAAAGAGGTCGACAGACAGACAGACAGACAGACAGACAGACAGACAGAAAGAGCATGATGCGTGCGTGCTTTTGTGTCTTTATTGTTTGTGCATTTTTTGCGGGTATAACACACAATCATTGTCATAGACGTACCATCATCATCATTTATCAGTACCCCTTGTGGTTGTTGGGGGAGAGGGGGGGGGGAAGAACTGATGGGAGGCAGCAGCAGATAGGATTTTCCATTTCTGTTACTTGGGTGCAACAGCAAGTAGTTCAAGCGTATCGAGGTTTGAATCAGACTTTAAGATTTGCCAGCCCGTCTCCTCCACTGTCGTCTTGCACGACAGCCTTCTTCCAGGGTATCCTGAAAGGTGGCCTTGGACAGTGTGTCATGGCGGGTGATGTGACCAAACCAAGCAAGCTTGCGTTGTTTCACGGCTGATCTTGTTCCGTACGTACTCGGTGGTCTTGGAGGTGGATAATGTGAAGCAGTTTCGTTGGTCACTTGGTCACAAAGGCCTGAATTCTCTTTTCAGTTCAGTTTCAGTTTCTCAAGACGACGTCTCCGCGCTCGGAACGAATTCCATATGCACTACTTCATAGGTGCCAAGTGTATGGTGATCATGGCACAAGCCTTAAGTCTGCACATAAACCTGTGAACTGGCCAGGTCCTGAGGCCTTACCTAGGCTATGTTTTACCTAATCTATATTTTATACTGGTATTGTATCAGCATGTAACTGGAATAATCTTGGTTACGTGTAAGCAGTGTCCATGTTTCAGACCTGTAGAGAAATATGTCTTGTATGGTCTGCACTTAGAGGTAAAGCTGATGGTGTTGCTGCTTCAAGTCCCATCGGCTCGTTTGAAAATTTGCAGTCATTACTATTGATTTGTAAGGCCTGTTGTTTATTATATTCACTTTGAAAACGGTCGTCGCTGTCATCATCGTCTTTTTTCTCTCTCTTTTGGTTGCTGTTGTCAATTACATGCGATCTCATTACTTAGAGCCAGCACTGGATGTTAAAGCTGATGGTGTTGCTGGTTCAAGTGCTGAGCATGTCCCATCATTTTCAAATGAAAATTAACAGTCATTACTCTGTATTTGTAAAGCGTTATTATGTCATATTGTCTTTGAAAACGATCATCGCTGTCATCATTGTTTTCCTTTTTTTTCTTTTCTTTCTTTCTTTTTTTTTATGTTTTTTTTTAAGTTGTTGTGAAATTACATGCGACCTCATTACTTAGAGCAAAGATGGAGTCTCTTTCGAAATTATTCCTCGTAATAGCAACTGAAATTTCTGTATTATTTTGCTAGATCTGGTGGACCAGAACAGCCTGTGGTCGGCCTTCCAGACCGGGGCCAACGCCCAGTCCCTGCCCTCAGCATTCCCCCCTCCCCTTCCCGTCCCTCTCACTCAGCATGGCCCCATCTCCGCCGCCCCCTCCCTTCCCACCACCACCCCCAGCCACAGCGAGGAGCAGGCGCAGGCAGACGGTGCCGAGGTGGCGGTAAGTAGCCAGCACCTGCATCTACACATAACACTGCATTGGGGACCGACAACTCGTGATATTTTGTTTTCTTGTGGAGTGGTGGGGGATGTAACGCACACTGGCTCTCTGTCTCTCTGTGACTGTCTCTTTCTGTCTCTGGCTCTGTCTCTGTCTCTTCTCTCTGTCTCTCTCTGTCTCTGTCTGTCTGTCTGTCTGTCTGTCTTTCTTTCTGGCTCTGTTTCTGTCTCTGTCTCTTCTCTCTGTCTCTTCTTCTCTGTTCTCTCTCTGTCTCTCTCTGTCTGTTGTCTGTCTTCTTTCTTTCTGTCTCTGGCTCTCTGTCTCTGTCTCTGTCTGTCTCTGTCTGACTGTCTGTCTTTCTGTCACTGGCTCTCTGTCTCTTCTCTCTGTCTCTGTCTGACTGTCTGTCTTCTCTCTCTGGCTCTCTGTCTGTCTCTTCTCTCTGTCTCTCTGTCTCTCTGTGTCTCTGACTGTCTGCTGTCTGTCTGTCTGTCTGTCTGTCTCTCTCGCTCTCTCTCTCTTAACACACGCACACATACACACTGTCTCTCACACTCAACCCCACACACCATCTTCGATCGAGAGGAAATAATCTCCCTTTTTTAGATTGTAAGGGAAGATTTAAAGAGAGAGGAGAGAAGAGAGAGAGAGAGAGAGAGAGAGAGAGAGAGAGAGAAGAGAGAGAGAGAGAGAGAGAGAGAGAGGAGGGGGAGGTTCACACGTATCAGACAGTTAATTCTATCTTGATGTCTTTTCTGGTTTTGTTTTGTTTTCTGTCACTGTCTGTCTTTTTCTTGATTTTTTTCCTCGTTCCTTTGTAACCAAGTTACTCTACCGTGCTTTTTGCTCATTTGGGGCTGAAGTCAGTTTCCCTTGAAATTATTTTAGTTATTTACTTCCCTATATTTGTCAGCCTGTTTGTGTCTGTTTGTGTCTGTCTGATTGTCTCTTTCCTCCCTTCTTCTCCCCCTTTTTGTTTCTCTGTTTTGCTTGAATTTTGATTCCCTTGCAGTAACCTACTGTCTTTTGTTTTGGCAGATAATTATATAACTTGTATATAAGTTGATCTGCGTCGGAAAATAAACTTTCGTTTCACCTCATTTCTCTCTCTCTCTCTCTCTCTCTCTCTCTTCTCTCTCTCTCTCCTCTTCTCTCTCTCTCTCTCTGTCTCTGTCTGTCTGTCTGTCTGTCTGTCTCTCTCTGTGTCTCCCTCTCTGTCTCGTCTCCCTCTCTCTCTCTGTCCCCCTTCTCTCTTTTCCTTTCTCTCTCTCTCTCTCTCTCTCTCTGTAGATTTTGTTTCCGTAAAACGAAGAAAATAAAAGCTATATAAATAGTTTGTGTGTATGTCTGTGTGTACAGCGGTCGGAAGAGACAGGCAGTGTGTGTGAGGATGACAGCTCAGAAGGGCAGCAATCTCCCGAACAGCCCCAGCAGCTGGCTGTGTTCAGAGACCGACCCGCTGCCGCCAACGCCGTGGTCTCCATCAACAACAACAGTGTGACCGAGGGCCGGGAGAAAGGAGATGGCATGACCCTGAACAATTCTTTTGTGCCTGGTATATATGTCCGAAGTTTTGTTCTTCAGTGTTGGCGAATTGTTAATTAAACTGTCATGGTGTGAAATTTGACTTAATTTGGTGTGCGTCAGGCTTGTTTTGATAAATTTGCCTTTGAGTTGGTAGGTGACTGGGGGGGCTTTGTATCGTGTTGTCTGGGAGTGGGTGTCAACGATATGATTATGTAGGGCTTTGGTGCAGTCAGTTCATACCGAGGGTGTGGGGGGTGGGTGTAGTTTTGTCAATTTCTTCCTTTTTATTTACGTTAATATTTTAATGACAGATTGATACAAGAACACATATAGAACCCATGCGCTAAAAAGGATCTTCAGAATGTACCAGCGCGGATGGCATATGAGCAGGCTAATCGCTTACGTCGTGATCATTTTTGATCTCCATCATTACGTGGCATCTGTGGCGTCAGAACGTTTGGAATTCATTCTGTGCGCAGCTGCTATTATTGGGAAACTGAAACAGACGGGATAAAGGGGCAATGGGAGGATGGGAGTGAGGGTACCGCCCAATTCTGAGTCATACTTTTGATATCCGTGGTGTATCTTGGATGTTTGATTACCTACAACCTCCCTCCACCCCCCACCCCCTCCTGATCCCGCTGGAACTGTCTTTCCCTTCCTAATACTGCCCCTAATTCATTCTTTTTCTGAAGACTTTCTGTCTTTTTTTTCGCTGTCTGTCGGTCTCTCTCCCTTCTTCCTTCTAAGCTCCTGTCCCTCCTTACCCCAGTTAATCAAATGAAAACAAGCATTCGTTGTTTTACCACAGCTTGTTGTTCCTGTGAACATTAATCAATTTGACAGTTAATATTTGTACAGAAACTTTGTTGTCTCTAATGTAAACTGTCTAGGGATAAGGATACGGACTACTTTATCATCTGAACGACGACATTTTTGACAGGTACAGAAACATGATACAAACATTGGACTATACATTAAAATCGTCTTTAAAATGAACTAATGCATATACATTATGTTTCATGAGCAATCGCAATGTTGTGGTAATTAGAATAAAATGTATACTTTAAAATGCTATCCAGATCTAAACAATATATGCAAATATACACACGCACATTGCACACACACGCACGCGTGCACACACACATACACACACCCACGCGCGCACGCACACACACACACACACACACACACACACACACACACACACACACACACACACACACACACACACACACACTAACCATCCCAGCATCTTTCTATACTTCAAGCTTGTCCGCACATTACAAGGTTTCAAAACGACAATACTAGAAGTCTGAAATCGTTTAAGAGGTGTGGATTTGCTGCACATTTGGGTCAGATATTGATGATCAAAAGTAGTGTTGTTTCGTGCGTTTGATGAGAGAAGTTAAAAAGTAACGAATCCAGTTATGTCTTAGCAAGCTAGCTATGATTACACCCATTGGATAAAAACAAGAAATGATCTACTAACGATTGTGTGTGTTTGTGTGTGTGTGTGTGTGTGTGGTGTGTGTGTGTGTGTGGTGTGGTGTGTGTGTGTGTGTGTGTGTGTGTGTGTGTGTGTGTGTGTGTGTGTGTGTGTGTGTGTGTGTGTAAAAAGACCTTACGGCTGCCCATTCCCTGGCACTTCAAGCAGCAGCAGCAGCGGCAGCAGCGGGCATCACCACCCCCCAGTTTCCCTTCGTTTTCAACCCCGCCCTGTTGCCCCTGCCTCCCGCCGTGCCCGTGGGGGAGGCGTTGAACATCAAGACAGAGACCCCCAGCGTGCAGTCCCGGGGTTGTTCCCCCATCATCATGAGCCCTACGCCCTCTGAAGAAGCTGCGGCCGAGAAGGCGGCTGAAGAAGAGGCCAAGAAACAGGTACTAGTGATGTGTTGACCATATTGTTTGTTAAGTGTTAGAACCGTCATCATCATCATCATCATCATCATCATCATCATCATCATCACCATCATCATCATCATCGTCATGTGCCCTGCTTCATGGTGTTGGCGATCATGGCCCTCCCGTATGAATCTCTTCCCTTGTCGCTGCAAGTACATCTCCCACCCTGTCTGTTATAGCCGTACTAGTAGAGCTTTGTCTCTGTCAGTCTTGACAAACTGCTTTTTTATAGGCGAGCTGGTTGATAGTTTTGACAGATCCGTGCATTCTAGAGCGGATGTCTCGAGTTCAATCCCAGCCTGTGACATAAAATCTGGCCTGTTGGCATCCCGTCATGATGCTTGTCATTTTGGTGGTGTCAGCGTAGAATACGTTTCACAGGTCGCTCCACTCTTTTCCATTTCAAAACCTTGCCAGAGCATAAGGTTTTGTGTAACCTCACGGTCTCTACTTTAAGATTGGTGATTGAAGTAATGTGTTGAGTTGTATCGTGTCTAAGATACACACACACAAAGATATATTGTGCTTGGTGATTGAAGTAATTTGTTGAGTTGTATCGTGTCTAAGATACACACACACACACACAAAGATATATTGTGCTTGGTGATTGAAGTAATTTGAGTTGTATCGTGTCTAAGATACACACACACACACAAAGATATATTGTGCTTGGTGATTGAAGTAATTTGTTGAGTTGTATCGTGTCTAAGATACACACACACACACAAAGATATATTGTGCTTGGTGATTGAAGTAATTTGTTGAGTTGTATCGTGTCTAAGATACACACACACACATAAAGATATATTGTGCTTGGTGATTGAAGTAATTTGTTGAGTTGTATCGTGTCTAAGATACACACACACACACAAAGATATATTGTGCTTGGTGATTGAAGTAATTTGTTGAGTTGTATCGTGTCTAAGATACACACACACAAAGATATATTGTGCTTGGTGATTGAAGTAATTTGTTGATTTGTATCGTATCTAAGATACACACACATAAAGATATATTGTGCTTGGTGATTGAAGTAATTTGTTGAGTTGTATCGTGTCTAAGATACACACACACACACAAAGATATATTGTGCTTGGTGATTGAAGTAATGTGTTGAGTTGTATCGTGTCTAAGATACACACACACAAAGATATATTGTGCTTGGTGATTGAAGTAATTTGTTGAGTTGTATCGTATCTAAGATACACACACACACACAAAGATATATTGTGCTTGGTGATTGAAGTAATGTGTTGAGTTGTATCGTGTCTAAGATACACACACACACACAAAGATATATTGTGCTTGGTGATTGAAGTATTTGTTGAGTTGTATCGTGTCTAGATACACACACACAACAAAGATATATTGGCTTGGTGATTGAAGTATTGTTGAGTTGTATCGTGTCTAAGATACACACACACACACAAGATATATTGTGCTTGGTGATTGAAGTAATTTGTTGAGTTGTATCGTGTCTAAGATACACACACAACGATATATTGTGCTGGTGATTGAAGTAATTGTTGATTGTATAGTGTCTAAGATACACACACACACACACTCACACACACACACACAGACACACACACACACACACACACACACACACACACACACACACACACACACACACACAACACACACACACAAAGATATATTGTTTGCTCCATCCCCATGAAAGTGGAACACTTTACAACTTCACCCTTTTCTCGGTGTCTAGGTGAAGACGGTGTGCGCCTCAGTTCAAACCGGCAACGATCTTGAGCCTAAGCCTGAAGCCAGCAGCGTGAGCCTGAAGAGTACGCCATGCAAAGAACAGGGCATCCAGACCAGCCTGGGCGATCACCTGCAGCCCCTATCCGTCATCTGCGCCACTCCGGAGCTCACAGATCTCCACAAGGACACGGCGCCCTTGGGAGCCCTGGCAGCGGCGGCCTTGGTGGCTGAAGGTAAAGCGGGGACCATGTCCACGGTGTCAAGGGGCGCCAGGGAACCAGGGCTGTCGTACAATCCCTTCACGGACCCCCAGATCCTACAAGCCGCCGATGGATTAGAACTGCTGAGTACGCTTGCCGAGAAACGGCCCAAGTGTTCGTCTGCCGCCCTGGTCAGTAACTGATTGATTCATGACTTGTGTTTGGATTGTAGTCGTTCTACCTGACTGACTCATGACTTGTGTTTGGATTGTAGTCGTTTTACCTGATTGACTCATGACTTGTGTTTGGATTGTAGTCGTTTTACCTGATTGACTCATGACTTGTGTCGTTCTACTTGATTGACTCATGACTTGTGTCGTTTTACCTGATTGACTCATTACTTATGTCGTTTTACCTGAATGACTCATGACTTGTGTTTGGATTGTAGTCGTTTTACCTGACTGACTCATGACTTGTGTTTGGATTGTAGTCGTTTTACCTGACTGACTCATTGTGTTTGGATTGTAGTCGTTTTACCTGACTGACACATGACTTGTGTTTGGATTGTAGTCGTTTTACCTGACTGACTCATTGTGTTTGGATTGTAGTCGTTTTACCTGACTGACACATGACTTGTGTCGTTCTACCTGATTGATCCATGACTTGTGTTTGGATTGGAGTTGTTTTTTTTATATATGATAATTGTCCTTGTTTTCTTCTTCTTAATTGTCTTCAGAGTACTAATTTTATAGCCAGTACGCGAGTGACATCATTTTTACTACAATCTATTTTCAAAAGTCATTGCCACACTATCTTCATGGTGATTAGGTTTCCGATTATCTGATAGTAGCTGAGTGTTTTCGTTTTTGAGCATTGCGCACATTATGTCCATTTCCACCACGATGGATGAACGATTGTTAGGATACTGATTATTGTGTCTGTGTCGGTGCTACATTCTATATAATACAGAAATGTGAGGATGGTCATGCGAGTCTAGAGATGGCAAGAACATAATTTCGGTTAACTCTTCGACTCCCGCACCCTGTCCACCAGGATTCTGTATTGCCAACAGTGCTAGCAAAGCAAAAACTTAACCCTTTGACTCTCACCCTATCCACCAGCTTCCTGCAGGGTGAGGGAGTCAAAGGGTTAAGTTTTTGCAGCTGGTGGATAGGATGCGGGAGTCAAAGGGTTAAAACAATGGCTGTTTACTTTGTATGTTTCATCTGGATCGTCAGTACGGAACTGACTTTATAAGTTGTCGTATTTGGATTGAGTTTATAAGTTGTCGTATTCGAGTACATTTCATTCAGCATTCGATGGAAGACATAGAGCATTATTTGTCGTTTATTTGAATGCTTGTTTGAATTCAACATCTCATAATTTGTTAGCACACAGTCACGGACCTAGCCATAATCTCAAGCATGCATTTTGTCTCGTGTTGTTTTAAAAGTAATCACAGCTTGCTTGTCACACAGGTGGACCCGAAAGCCGTGTTTCCCTCACCAAGCGACTCCTTCAAGTCGGACACGCCTCTCCCCTGCCCAGAGCTGGAGGAAGGATCGTCGTTGGGGGAGGGGGAGAGGAGTGGGGGCACGACCCCCGTGGTGATAGGCCTCGCGATATCTCACCCAAATGGGGACCCCCGGGCAGACGGGAGGCTGGTCCCTCGGCCAGTGGAGATCTCAAGTTATCGTCAAGTATGTTCAGAAAATAAAAGCCAAGAACATATTAATAGGCTGGAGAGAAACACAGATACAGTTGGACTAAGAAACAAGCATAGTCTCACGTACTCAATTTCCCTCTCTCTCATACACACGGGCGCGTGCATGCGCATGTGTATCCACACCCTCCTCTCTCTCTCTCTCTCTCTCTCTCTCTCTCTCTCTCTCACACACACACACACACACACACACACACACACACACACACACACACACACACACACACACACACACACACACACACCATGGGCGATTTGACTCATTCTGTAGTCAACAAGAAAGAAGAAAAGAAGAAGAAGAAACAGTCTGTGTTCACAGTCTGTGTAGGATACAAAGAAATATTACGGTGTGCATGTTTGGATTTACGCTTCATGAGATACATTTTCTTTGGCCGTTTAAATGGCGATCTGTCCACCACAGCAACAAGCCAAGCCATTTGTCTTCCACGTTCACTTGCACGTTGTTGAAGATGTTAATTAAGTTCTTGATTAGAAAGAGTGTTTTCATTGTGAATCCAGAGAATACGATACGAAAATTGCAAATTTTTTTGGCTGATCTAATATTCTTACGTTAGGTGTGCTTGATCAGATTGTAACACGATATGCTTGTTTAGGAGAACGAACATGTTGTTGCAAATCACGTTTCATCATGTTTATCGCATATTGCTTCATTGCCGTGGTGTGTGTGTGTGGGGGAGGGGGGGGGGTCGCGTGAGTGCGTGTGTGTAGGTCACGTGAGTGTGTGTGATAAACAGCTTGATGATGTTAGTGGTATGTGTTTGATGGTGGTGGTGGTGGTGGTGTGCATGTATGTGAGTGTGTGATAAACAATTTGATGGTGGTAGTGGTGTGTGTGTGATAAAAAGTTTGATGGTCGTGGTGGGTGTGTGTGTGTGTGTCTGTGTGTGTGTGTGTGTGTGTGTGTGTGTGTGATAAGCAGTCTGATAATGTTGGCGGTATGTGTGTGTGTGTGTGTGCGCGCGTTTTTTTGGCGAATCTGTAAAAAACATTATGTAACTCTAACGTAAGTATGGCGGTTAAACAGTTTATGATGATAATGATGTGTGTGTGTGGTGTGTGTGTGTGTGTGTGTGTGTGTGTGTGTGTGTGTGTGTGTGTGTGTGTGTGTGTGTGTGTGTGTGTGTGTGCAGCAGGCCTGGCCAACATGGACGCCATAGAGCTAGACATGAGGTTACGACTGGCAGAGCTACAGCGTCAGTATCGCGAGAAAGAGCGAGAACTAGCCAAACTGCAGCCCAAGAAGGACAAGGAGTAAGATACACGACGTTATCAATTACAGGGAGGAGAAGGGGGATATATTTTTCATTTTTATTAACTGTGGTATAGTAACCATTCGCCCCCCTCCTCACACACACAGACATTATCGATTGATTGATCTTTAATTTCCAATAGTAAGGACAATGACATAACGCAGTAGTGTTTGGTCAGTTTTCCGTGTATGCCATTGGTAAAAATGTGCGTATTATTTAAAGCTAAAATTAGGAAAAACGTGAGAGTAATGAATAAGGACATAAATATATTGCTTACGTACTAACTTGAGGCATTTTACTGTCGAAAAGAGGAGCGCGCGCGAGAGAGAGAGAGAGAGAGGAATCATCAAATTTTCTTTCTGAAGAAAAAGTCTTTAAAAGTAGAATAAAGTAAGGGGGCGGATGGAGAGACCCACTCCTGTACTGTTGATCTATTTTGACAATGAGGAATTTGACAACTGTAGAGAAATTATTTTGACATTATTCAACTGGAAAGGGTTTCCGTATCGAGAAAAAAACAAACAAACACACAAGCACACAAACTCGTAAACAAAGAAACAACGGAAACTTGAATCTTTGAACTATTTTGATAATTGAGAAAATCGAAAACGGCAGAGAAAGTAGAGAAAGTAATTCTAATATTTATTCAAATATTCTTCATATATCAAAAAAAACCCTGAACGGTTGAATTATTTTAATGAGGAATTTGAAATTTGTAAAAAAATAATTTCGATTTTCATTCAGATAGAAATGGTTTCATATCGAAAAGAGAAAGAGAGAGAGAGAGAGAGACGTCTGAAAGCTAGAACTGTTTTGAATGAAGAGGATTTTGAAAACGGAACAGAAATTGATTTGATATTTTTTTCCAATAGAAATGTTTCTCGTTTCTCAAAAATGAATCCTCAACGGTCAAACTGTTTTGATAATGAGGAATTTATATCTGTAGATAGATGAAATTAATATTTATTCTCAATAGACATGTTCTTCATATCAAAAGGGTTGAACTATTTCAACACTCATGAATTTGAGAACTCTGGAAAATCAGTAAATTATTAATCTTATTCCAGTAGGATTAAACAAATGTAGATAGAGTGTTAGATTGTCATAACCAATAGAAATGTACCTTGTACGTGTGGTATCAATAACGTATATTTTGTTTTCATTGACGAAATCCGCAAAGGAAAAAGAGAAGAGTAAGCAGTGTTGAAAATATTTACCAGACAGTGCCATCCCTGTTTAGGCATTGTTTCCCAGAAATCAAATATGGGTCATTTAAATGATTATATTTTCAGTACATCTGTGTCCAGTACTTTGGAGTGTATGTTGGTAACCATTGTATACTGTGATTTCAGGGACGGGGTGAAAAGGGGGCGTGGACGGCCTCGGAAACGACAGTTTGTGGCTGGCAAGAACGATGACGAAAGGTAGGGGTCATTGGTCTTTGCTTACATATGTTATATTGTGTGTCATGGGTTGAGGTTCAAGTGATATTGTACGTCATTGGTTTAGGCTCAAGTTATATTGTCTGTCATCGGTTTAGGTCAAGTTATTTTATACAGCATATCGTTAGTTCATAATCAGGTTATCTTATATTGCATTCATTGGTTTAGGCTCACGTTATGGTGTATTGCATGTCATTGGTTTAGGCTCACATTATGTTATCGTATATCACTGATTTAGGCTCAAGTTATGATATATTGTATATCTCTGATTTAGGCTCAAGTTTTATGGTATATTGTACATTACTGATTTAGGCTTACATTACATTATGTGTTTGTAATTAGGATAGCCATATACCGTTTCTGTACACATCTGTGTCCGTCTGCTTTTGTGTCTAGTCTGGTTCTCTTTCCCGTTTTGCTCTGTCTGTCTGTTCTCTGTCTGTCGTCTGTCTCTCTTTGTCTCGCCCTTTTCTCTCTCTCTCTCTCTCTCTCTCTCTCTCTCTCTCTCTCTCTCTCTCTCTCTCTCTCTCCTCTCTCTTCTCTCTCTCTCTCTGTCCTTCTCATTCCATCCTCGTCTTTACATATTTCTCGAGTCCTTTCATGTTCACTTTCTTTCTCCGCTTTCCTTTTTCTTATTCGTCACAACGGTTTGTGGTCAGTTTGCTTTATAAGATTAAGGAATGCTTTTAGTTGAACATGTTTTTTTAAATGTCATTCTGTGATAGTGCTGTGTTGTCTGAAGTCTCAGTTCTAAGCACATATACGTATAGTCAGTTGATTTTGAATCAGTGGTATTGCCTTTGGCGTTTTTCAGCGAGGTGTTGTGTATGTTTTGAAATGTTTATAGCCCTGATATGGCCCTGCACTGTCGGCTAGGCTTTAAACAATAAGTGGTGTTTTTTTGTTTGTTTTTTTATTAAAGAACACAGCCTTGTGATAACCGATGTTGGCATGGCGTGAAAACAAATAACTAACCGTTGAAGAAAATGACTTGTCTTTACAGTATTTGTCAGCTGTCGTAAGAGTATGTTTTTTCATTATAGACGGATAGTCGGCATTCATTTGTTAACATTGAGATTATTTGGATTATTGGGAGGCTTTTCTTTGTTGTCCTCTTCCTCTTTAGTCAGGTTTTTGCGTATAGGGTTTTGCGCAGGCTCAGGGAGTCTGCCATACAATTGCTGGCAGATATAGATGGAGCGCATATGGAATTGTCCGAGTGCAATGAGCCCCTCTTGA